>CM059794.1:44066132-44651132 GCA_030435695.1 Brachymystax lenok tsinlingensis | reverse complement strand
GACCAGGACCCATATACCATATATAGTGTAGTACTTTTGACCAGGACCATATTCCATATATAGTGTAGTAGTGTTGACCAGGACCCATATACCATATATAGTGTAGTACTTTTGACCAGGACCCATATTCTATATATAGTGTAGTAGTGTTGACCAGGACCCATATACCATATATAGTGTAGTAGTGTTGACCAGGACCATATACCATATATAGTGTAGTAGTGTTGACCAGGACCATATACCATATATAGTGTCGTAGTGTTGACCAGGACCCATATTCTATATATAGTGTCGTAGTGTTGACCAGAGCCCTACAGGTCCTGGTCAACAGTAGAGAACTATTTAGGGAATAGGGTGTCTTTGTGGACGCATCTTAAAATCTCATAATTTACTCCATAAACTGTGGCCCATATCTGTTAGTTTGCACACAAAGAACATTTAAATCGATATTTATCTGCTTATACTTGTTTTAGTTTTCTGAGACACCTGTTATACATTTTACATCCCAAGAAATGGGATGACTCTGTACCGGTACCCCCTGTATATAGCCTCCACATTGACTCTGTACCGGTACCCCCTGTATATAGCCTCCACATTGACTCTGTACCGGTACCCCCTGTATATAGCCTCCACATTGACTCTGTACCGGTACCCCCTGTATATAGCCTCCACATTGACTCTGTACCGGTACCCCCTGTATATAGCCTCCACATTGACTCTGTACTGGTACCCCCTGTATATAGCCTCCACATTGACTCGGTACCTGTACCCCCTGTATATAGTCTCCACATTGACTCTGTACCGGTACCCCCTGTATATAGCCTCCACATTGACTCTGTACTGGTACCCCCTGTATATAGCCTCCACATTGACTCTGTACCAGTACCCCTGTATATAGCCTCCACATTGACTCTGTACCGGTACCCCCTGTATATAGCCTCCACATTGACTCTGTGCAGGTACCCCCTGTATATAGTCTCCACATTGACTCTGTACCGGTACCTCCCTGTATATAGCCTCCACATTGACTCTGTACAGTACCCCCTGTATATAGCCTCCACATTGACTCTGTACCGGTACCCCCTGTATATAGCCTCCACATTGACTCTGTACTGGTACCCCTGTATATAGCCTCCACATTGACTCTGTGCAGTACCCTGTATATAGCTTCCACATTGACTCTGTACCGGTACCCCCTGTATATAGCCTCCACATTGACTCTGTACCGGTACCCCCTGTATATAGCCTCCACATTGACTCTGTGCAGTACCCCCTGTATATAGTCTCCACATTGACTCTGTGCAGTACCCCTGTATATAGTCTCCACATTGACTCTGTACTGTACCCCCTGTATATAGTCTCCACATTGACTCTGTACCGGTACCCCCTGTATATAGCCTCCACATTGACTCTGTACCGGTACCCCCTGTATATAGTCTCCACATTGACTCTGTACCGGTACCCTGTATATAGCCTCCACATTGACTCTGTACCGGTACCCCCTGTATATAGTCTCCACATTGACTCTGTGCAGTACCCCCTGTATATAGCCTCCACATTGACTCTGTACCGGTACCCCCTGTATATAGTCTCCACATTGACTCTGTACCGGTACCCCCTGTATATAGCCTCCACATTGACTCTGTACCGGTACCCCCTGTATATAGTCTCCACATTGACTCTGTGCAGTACCCTGTATATAGCCTCCACGTTGACTCTGTACCGGTACCCCGTGTATATAGCTTCCACATTGACTCTGTACCAGTACCCCCTGTATATAGCCTCCACATTGTACCAGTACCCCCTGTATATAGCCTCCACATTGACTCTGTGCAGTACCCCCTGTATATAGCTTCCACATTGACTCTGTGCAGTACCCCTGTATATAGCTTCCACATTGACTCTGTACCAGTACCCCCTGTATATAGCCTCCACATTGACTCTGTACCGGTACCCCCTGTATATAGCCTCCACATTGACTCTGTACCGGTACCCCCTGTATATAGCCTCCACATTGACTCTGTACCGGTACCCCCTGTATATAGTCTGTGTCTGAGACACGGTTTTCGCCTCTGCTCTTGGCTGTGTTCAGGTGTGGGTGAGTGGATGCTTTCTGCCAGGTGTACACAGGCCACATTTGGAATGGCAGAATTGAGTTGAGCAATGCATTCCTCTAATTGTATTCCCTCTCTTAAGTTGATTATGTGCTGCCTTCTTGCTACCTACTAGCTAACGTCTAGCTACCTTCTAGATGCCTTCTAGCTACCTACTAGCCTCTTTCTAGCTGTCTTTTATTTTCTATCTAGCTACCTTCTAGCTGCCTACTAGCTAACGTCTAGCTGCCTTCTAGCTACCTTCTAGCTGCCTACTAGCTAACGTCTAGCTGCCTTCTAGCTACCTTCTAGCTGCCTTCTAGCTGCCTTCTAACTACCTTTTTAGCTGCCTTCTGGCTGCCATCTAACTACCTTCTAGCTACATTGTAGCAGCCTTCCAGCTACCTTCTAGCTACATTGTAGCAGCCTTCCAGCTACCTTCTAGCTACATTGTAGCAGCCTTCCAGCTACCTTCTAGCTACATTGTAGCAGCCTTCCAGCTACCTTCTAGCTACATTGTAGCTGCCTTCTAACAACTTTCTGGCTACCTTCAAAGTACCTTCTAGTTGCCTTCTAGCTACCTTCTAGCTGCCTTCTAACTACCTTTTAGCTGCCTTCTAGTTGCCTTCTAGCTACCTTCTAGCTGCCTTCTAGCTTCTATCTAGCTACTGTCTAGCTGCCTTCTAGCTTCTATCTAGCTGATGTTTAGCTGCCTTCTAACTACCTTTTAGCTGCCTTCTGGCTGCCTTCTAACTACCCTCTAGCTACCTTCTAATTGCCTTCTAGCTGCCTTCTAGCAGCCTTCCAACTACCTTCTAGCTACATTGTAGCTGCCTTCTAACAATTTCTGGCTACCTTCAAACTACCTTCTAGCTTCCTCATATATACCTAGCAAATGTCTAGCTGCCTTCTAACTACCTTCTAGCTGCCTTCTTACTACCCTCTAGCTGCCTTCTAGCTTCCGTCTAGCTGCCTTCTAACTACCTTCTAGCTGCCTTCTTACTACCTTTTAGCTGCATTCTGGCTGCCTTCTAACTAACTTCTTGCTGCCTTCTAGCTACCGTCTAACTGCCTTCTAGCTACCTTCTAGCTGCCTTTTAACTTCTATATGGCTACCTTCTAGCTACCTTCTAGCTACTGTCTAACTACCTTCTAGCTGCCTTCTAGCTACTGTCTAGCTGCCTTCTAGCTTCCTTCTAACTACAATCTAGCTGCCTTCTAACTACCTTCTTGCTGCCTTCTAGCTACCTTCTAACTACTATGTAGCTGCCTTCTAAATGTATTTTTGATGCGATCTAACTACCTTCTTGCTGCCTTCTAGCTACCTTCTAACTACTATGTAGCTGCCTTCTAAATGTATTTTTGATGCGATCTAACTACCTTCCAACTTCATTCTATCTGCTTTCTAACTACCTTCTAGCTGCTTTCTGACTGCAGTGAAACACCTAGTCAAACATACCAGTAGTCAGAGCTGTAAAACCAGCTATTAACACAACGATTGAGGACCTCTTGTAGTTCACGCTGATACTTTTTTATTACTCTGTTTTACAGAATGTGGATTCTCTGGGTTTAGTCCTGGCAAAAGAGCAATGACAACAAGACTTTATACATTGATACATTGGTGTAATTAACGATATGGTCAAGGCAGAAAAATAAACAAGTATTGCTGTTTAGCAGAGTTGTTTAACCACTTAGTTTCATGGTTGAACACAGAGATGTTCACTAGGCTCTTTTTTAACTGTGTGTGTGTGCTTGTATGAGTGTATATATTTAGAGACAGAGACTGACTAGGGGAGCAAAATTGACCTTTCAACCAGAAGGCTCATCCAAACTATGGTGTGTGGCTTTATTAGATCAGTTAATCACAGCAGATGTATTTTATCTCCCTCTCTCTCTCTCTCTCTCTCTCTCTCTCTCTCTCTCTCCCTCTCTCCTCTCTCTTCTCTCCCTATCTTTCTTTCTCTCAGCTCTCTCAGGCAGCATCAGGCATCAGCATTAGGCAAGCATTAACGCACACACACACATTAGGCCAATATTAACACACACACATTAGGCCAATATTAACACACACACACACACATTAGGCCAATATTAACCCCTCAGCCTGGCTTTCCCACGAGACACTAAATTGATCCTCATTTCAATGGGTAAATCAGAATAACAACCATGCTATCAGTACCACTTTACTGTCTGGAATCACATCACATTATTATGTTGTTCTGCTGTGGCCAAATAGATGCATATTGCTTCATCATTTGTCGAGAGAGAAGAGGACTAGAAATACTGTTTGTGGAGGAACATAACATGATTTTTAGCTTGCTTGTAATTGTTGTATTGGTGGTGGATATAAAGTAGTAGCAGCAGCAGTAGTAGTAGTAGTAGTAGTAGTAATAGTTGTAGTAGTACCAGTAACATAGTAGTAGTAGTAGTAGTAGTAGTAGTACCAGTAACATAGTAGTAGTATTAGCAGTAGTAGTAGTACTATCAGTAACATAGTAGCATTAGTAGTAGTAGTAGCAGTAACATAGTATTGGTGGTAGCAGCACCGGTAACATGGTAGTGGTATTGGCGGTGGTGGTAGTGGTGCCAGTAACATGGTGGTGGTGTTAGCAGTGGTGGTGGTGGTAGTAACATGCTAGCAGGTATGTGGCGGTGGTGGCAGTGGCATTGGTGGTGGTTGTGGTGGTATCAGCAACACAGTAGCAGCTTGGCGGTGGTGGTATCAGCATGCAGCAGCAATTAGCGGTAGTGGTGGTGTCACCAGCAAACATGGTGGTGGTATTGGCGGTGGTGGTAGTGGCAGCACCAGCAACATGGTGGTGGTGGCGGTGGTAGCGGTGCCAGCACAAACACAGCAGCAGTGGTGGTTGTGGTAGTGTGGCGGTGGTGAGTAGTGCCAGTATTATGGTGGTGGTGGCGGCGGTGGTGGCGGTCAGCAGTGGCGTGGTGGTGGTGGCAGTGGCATTGGTGGTGGTTGTGGTGGTGTCGGTGGCGTGGTGGTGTTGGCAGCATGGTGGTGGTGCCGGTGGCATGGTGGTGGTGTTGGCGGTGGCGGTGGTGGTGGTGGTGCCAGTGACATGGTGGTGGTGAGCAGCGGTGGCGGTGGTGGTGGTGGTGCCGGTGGCAGTAGTGGTGTTGGCGGTGGTGGTGGTGGTGCCAGTGGCATGGTGGTGGTATTAGCGGTGGCGGTGGTGGTAGTAGGTGCCGGTAACAACATGGTAGTAGTGGTATTAGCGGTGGTAGTGGTGGTAGTAGTGGTAGTATTAGCGGTGGTAGTGGTGGCAGCGGTAGTGGTAGAGTAGCAGTAGCAGTGGTAGTAGTAGTAGTAGTATTAGCAGTGGTAGTAGTAGCAGCAGTGGTAGCAGTTGTAGTAGTAGCAGTGGTAGTAGTAGCAGTGGTGGTAGCAGTAGTAGTAGCAGTAGTGGTAGTAGTAGCAGCAGCGGTAGTAGTTTCAGCAGTGGTAGTAGTGGCGTCGACAGAGATGGTCGCCTCGCTTCGAGTCCTTAGGAAACTATACCGTATTTGGTTTTTATGTATTATTTCTTACATTGTTACGCCAAGAAATCTTAAGTGTTATTACATACAGCCAGAAAGAACCATTGGATATAAGAGCAACGTCAACTTTACAACATTGCGACCAGGAATATGACTTTCCCGGAGCGGATCCTCTGTTTGGACCACCACACAGGACAAGGGACCTAATCCCAGAAGCCGACCCAAATCAACGGCGCCGCAGAAGTGGCAGACGTAGTGGCCTCCTGGTCAGGCTCCGTAGACGGGCACATCGCCCACCGCTCCCGAGTATACTACCCGCCAATGTCCAGTCTCTTGACAACAAGGTAGATGAAATTCGAGCAAGGGTTGCCTTCCAGAGAGACATCAGAGATTGTAACATCCTCTGTTTCACGGAAACATGGCTCTCTCGGGATATGTTGTCAGAATAGGTTCAGCCACCGGGCTTCTCCATGCATCGCGCCGACAGAGATAAACACCTCTCTGGGAAGAGGAAGGGCGGGGGGTGTATGCTTCATGATTAACAACTCATGGTGTAATCATAACAACATACAGGAACTCAAGTCCTTCTGATCACCCCACCTAGAATTCCTTGCAATGAAATGCCGGCCATATTATCTCCCAAGCAAATTCTCATCAGTTATTGTCACAGCAGTGTACATTCCCCCTCAAGCAGACACCAAGACGGCCCTCAAGGAACTTCACTGGACTCTATGTAAACTGGAAACCATATATCCTGAGGCTGCATTTATTGTAGCTGGGGATTTTAACAAAGCAAATTCTATTAGCATATTGATTGCACTATTGCGCGGGGGTAGTACACTCGATCACTGCTAGTCTAACTTCCGCGATGCATACGAAGCCCTCCCCCGCCATCCCTTCGGCAAATCCGACCACGACGCCATCTTGCTCCTACTGTCTTATAGGCAGAAACTCAAACAGGATGTACCAGTGACTAGAACTATTCAACGCTGGTCTGACCAATTGGAATCCACGCTTCAAGATTTATTTTGATCACGCGGACTGGGATATGTTCCCCGGTCAGCCTCTGATAACAACATCGATCTATAACACTGACTTGGTGATTGAGTTTATAAAGAAGTGCATTGGAGATGTTGTACTCACTGTAACTATTAAAACCTACCCTAACCAGAAACCGTGGATGGATGGCGACATTCGCGCAAAACTGAAAGCGCGATCCACCCGAATTTAACCATAGAAAGAGGTCTGGGAAAATGGCTGAATCAAATCAAACTTTATTTTTCACATGCGCTGAATACAACATGTGTAGACTTTACCGTAAAATGCTTACTGACAAGCCCTTAACCAACAATGCAGTTCAAGAAGAGTTAAGAAAATATTTACTAAGTAGACTAAAAGAAAAAGTAATAATTAAAAGTAACGCAATAAGAATAACAATAACGAGGCTATATACAGGGGGCACCGTTACCGAGTCAGTGTGCGGGGGTACAGGCTAGTTGAGGTAATCTGTACATGTAGGTGGGGGCGAAGTGACTTTGCATAGGTAACAAACAAACAGCGAGGAGCAGCAGTGTACAAGGGGGGTCAATGTAAATTGTCCGGTGGTGATTTTATTAATTGTTCAGCAGTCTAATGGCTTGGGGGTAAAAGCTGTTGAGGAGCCTTTTGGTCCTGGACTTGGTGCTCCGGAACAGCTTGCCGTGCGGTAGCAGAAAAAACAGTCTATAACTTGGGTGACTGGAGTCTCTGACAATTGTATGGGCTTTCCTCTGACACTGCCTATTATATAGGTCCTGGATGGCAGGAAGCTTGGCCACAGTGATGTACTGGGTCGTTCGCACTACCCTCTGTAGTGCCTTACGGTCAGATGCCGTGCAGTTGCCATACCAGGCAGTGATGCAACCGGTCAGGATCCTCTCGATGGTGCAGCTGTAGAACCTTTTGAGGATCTGGGGACCCATGCCAAATCTTTTCAGTCTCTTGAGGGGGAAAAGGCTTTGTCGTGCCCTCTTCACGACTGTCTTGGTATGTTTGGACCATAATAGCTTGTTGGTGATGTGGACACCAAGGGACTTGAAACTCTCGACCTGCTCCACTACAACCCCGTCAATGTTAATGGGGGCGTGTTCGGACCCCTTTTCCTGTAGTCCACGATCAGCTTCTTTGTCTTGCTCACATTGAGGGAGAGGTTGTTGTCCTGGCACCACACGGCCAGGTGTCTGACCTCCTCCCTATAGGCTGTCTCATCGTTGTCAGGGATCAGGCCTACCACTGTTTTTTTTATTTTTTTTATTTCACCTTTATTTAACCAGGTAGGCAAGTTGAGAACAAGTTCTCATTTACAACTGCGACCTGGCCAAGATAAAGCAAAGCAGTTCAACACATACAACAACACATAGTTACACATTGGAGTAAACAAACACTCAGAAAAAAACAAATCTATATACAATGTGTGCAAATGAGGTAGGATAAGGAACATAAGGCAATAAATAGGCCATGGTGGCAAAGTAACTACAGTATAGCAATTTAACACTGGAATGGTAAATGTGCAGTAGATGAATGTGCAAAGTAAAAATACTGGGGTGCAAAGGAGCAAGATAAATAAATGACTATGGTAGGGGATGAGGTAGTTGGTTGGGCTATGTACAGGTGCAGTGATCTGTGAGCTGCTCTGACAGCTGGTGCTTAAATCTAGTGAGGGAGATAAGTGTCTCCAGTTTCAACGATTTTTGTAGTTCGTTCCAGTCATTGGCACCAGAGAACTGGAAGGAAAGTCGGCCAAAAGAGGAATTGGCTTTGGGGGTGACCAGTGAGATATACCTGCTGGAGCGAGTGCTACGGGTGGGTGCTGCTATGGTTACCAGCGAGCTGAGATAAGGCGGGACTTTACCTAGCAGGGACTTGTAGATGACCTGGAGCCAGTGGGTCTGGCGACGAGTATGTAGCGAGGGCCAGCCGACTAAAGCATACAGGTCGCAGTGGTGGGTGGTATAAGGGGCTTTGGTGACAAAGCGGATGGCACTGTGATAGACTGCATCCAGTTTGCTGAGTAGAGTATTGGAAGCTGTTTTGTAGATGACATCGCCGAAGTCGCGGATCGGTAGGATAGTCAGTTTTACTAGTGTAAGTTTGGCAGCATGAGTGAAGGAGGCTTTGTTGCGAAATAGAAAGCCGATTCTAGATTTAATTTTGGATTGGAGATGTTTAATATGAGTCTGGAAGGAGAGTTTACAGTCTAGCCATACCGCCCCGTGTCGTCAGCAAACTTAATGATGGTGTTGGAGTTGTGTTTGGCCCGCAATCGTGGGTGAACAGGGAATACAGGAAGGGACTAAGTACACACACCTGAGGGGCCCCAGTGTTAAGGATCAGCGTGGCAGACCTGTTGTCGCCTACCCTTACCACCTGGGGGCGGCCTGTCAGGAAGTCCAGGATCCAGTTGCAGAGGGAGGTGTTTAGTCCCAGAGTCCTTAGTTTAGTCCTGAGCTTCGTGGGCACTATGGTGTTGAACACTGAGCTGTAGTCAATGAACAGCATTCTCACATAGGTGTTCCTTTTGTCCAGGTGAGAAAAGGCAGTGTGGAGTGCGATTGAGATTGCATCATCTGTGGATCTGTTGGGGTGGTATGCGAGTTGGAGTGGGTCTAGGGTGTCCGGGAGGATGCCTTTCAAAGCACCAGCCTTTCAAAGCACTTCATGGCTACTGACGTGAGTGCCACGGGGCAGTAGTCATTTAGGCAGGTACCTTTAGCTTCCTTGGGCACAGGGACTATGGTGGTCTGCTTGAAACATGTAGGTATTACAGACTCGGTCAGGGAGAGGTTGAAAATGTCAGTGAAGACACTTGGCAGTTGGTCCGCTCATGCTTTGAGTACACATCCTGGTAACATGTTTGGCCCAGCGGATTTGTGAATTTTAGACATGTTTAAAGGATTTGTTCACATTGGCTACCGAGAGTGCACAGTCATCCAGAACAGCTGGTGCTCTTGTACATAAACATTTGTAGTTATTTCCTCCGCAAGGCAATACAAACAAAATGCCGGCACTGGGACAAAGTAGAGTCGCAATTCAACGGCTCAGACACGAGACGTATGTGGCAGGGTCTACAGGAAATCACAGACTACAAAAAGAAAACCAGCCACGTCACGGACACCGACGTCATGCTTCCAGACAAACTAAACACCTTCTTTGCCCGCTTTGAGGATAGTACATTGCCCCTGTCGCGACCCACTACCAAGGACTGCGCCCCTCTCCTTCTCCGTGGCCGACGTGAGTAAAACAGTCAACCCTCCCAAGGCTGCTGGCCAAGACGGCATCCGTAGCCGCGTCCTCAGAGCATGCGTAGCTGGCAGGTGTGTTTACAGACGTATTCAATCGCTCCCTATCCCAGTCTGCTGTCCCCACATGCTTCAAGATGGCCATCATTGTTCATGTACCCAAGATGGCAAAGATAACTGAACTAAATGACTACCGCCCCATAGCACTCTCTTCTGTCATCATGAAGTGCTTTGAGAGACTAGTCAAGGATCATATCACCTCCACCTTACCGGCCACCCAACCCCGCCCTGTGCAATTGGGTCCTGGACTTTCTGACGGGCCGCCTCCAGGTGGTGAAGGTAGGAAACAACAACTCCACTTCGCTGACCCTCAACACTGGGGCCCCACAAGGGTGCGTGCTCAACCCCCTCCTGTACTCCCTGTTCACCCACGACTGCGTGGCCATGCACGCCTCCAACTCAATCATCAAGTTTGCAGACGACACAACAGTAGTGGGCTTGATTGCCAACAACGACGAGACAGCCTACAGGGAGGAGGTGAGGGCACTCGGAGTGTGGTGTCAGGAAAGTAACCTCTCACTCAGCGTCAACAAAACAAAGGAGATGATCGTGGACTTCAGGAAACAGCAGAGAGAGCACCCCCATATCCACATCGAAGGGACAGTAGTGGAGAAGGTGTAAAATGTTAAGTTCCTCGGCGTACACATCACAGACTGAAATGGTCCACCCACACAGACAGCGTGGTGAAGATGGCTCTTCAACCACAGGAAGCTGAAGAAATTTGGCTTGTCACCCAAAACCCTGACAAACTTTTACAGATGCACTATTGAGAGCATCCTGTCGGGCTGTATCACAGCCTGGTATGGCAACAGCAACGCCCTCAACCGCAAGGCTCTCCAGAGGATGGTGCGGTCTGCACAACGCATAACCGAGGGCAAACTACCTGACCTCAATGACACCTACAGCACCCGATGTCACAGGAAGGCCATAAAAAATCATCAAGGATAACAACCATCCACGCCATTGCCTATTCACACCGCTACCATCCAGAAGGCGAGGTCAGTACAGGTGCATCAAAGCTGGGACCGAGAGACTGAAAAACAGTTTCTATCTCAAGGCCGTCAGACTGCTAAACAGCAATCACTAACTCAGAGAGGTTAGAATGTTATAGTAGCAGTAGAAGGGGTTAGAATGTTATAGTAGTAGTAGAAGGGGTTAGAATGTTATAGTAGCAGTAGAAGGGGTTAGAATGTTATAGTAGCAGTAGAAGGGGTTAGAATGTTATAGTAGCAGTAGAAGGGGTTAGAATGTTATAGTAGTAGTAGAAGGGGTTAGAATGTTATAGTAGTAGTAGAAGGGGTTAGAATGTTATAGTAGCAGTAGAAGGGGTTAGAATGTTATAGTAGTAGTAGAAGGGGTTAGAATGTTATAGTAGCAGTAGAAGGGGTTAGAATGTTATAGTAGTAGCAGTGGTAGTAGTAGTAGAAGGGGTTAGAATGTTATACTAGAAGTGGTTAGAATGTTATAGTAGTAGTAGAAGGGGTTAGAATGTTATAGTAGCAGTAGAAGGGGTTAGAATGTTATAGTAGTAGTAGAAGGGGTTAGAATGTTATAGTAGTAGCAGTGGTAGTAGTAGTAGAAGGGGTTAGAATGTTATACTAGAAGTGGTTAGAATGTTATAGTAGTAGTAGAAGGGGTTAGAATGTTATAGTAGTAGTAGAAGGGGTTAGAATGTTATAGTAGCAGTAGAAGGGGTTAGAATGTTATAGTAGCAGTAGAAGGGGTTAGAATGTTATAGTAGTAGTAGTAGTAGAAGGGGTTAGAATGTTATAGTAGTAGTAGTAGTAGAAGGGGTTAGAATGTTATAGTAGCAGTAGAAGGGGTTAGAATGTTATAGTAGTAGTAGAAGGGGTTAGAATGTTATAGTAGTAGTAGTAGTAGAAGGGGTTAGAATGTTATAGTAGCAGTAGAAGGGGTTAGAATGTTATATGTAGCAGTAGAAGGGGTTAGAATGTTATAGTAGTAGTAGAAGGGGTTAGAATGTTATAGTAGCAGTAGAAGGGGTTAGAATGTTATAGTAGCAGTAGAAGGGGTTAGAATGTTATAGTAGTAGTAGTAGTAGAAGGGGTTAGAATGTTATAGTAGTAGTAGTAGTAGAAGGGGTTAGAATGTTATAGTAGCAGTAGAAGGGGTTAGAATGTTATAGTAGCAGTAGAAGGGGTTAGAATGTTATAGTAGTAGTAGAAGGGGTTAGAATGTTATAGTAGTAGCAGTGGTAGTAGTAGTAGAAGGGGTTAGAATGTTATAGTAGTAGTAGAAGGGGTTAGAGATGTTATAGTAGCAGTAGAAGGGGTTAGAATGTTATAGTAGCAGTAGAAGGGGTTAGAATGTTATAGTAGTAGTAGAAGGGGTTAGAATGTTATAGTAGTAGTAGAAGGGGTTAGAATGTTATAGTAGCAGTAGAAGGGGTTAGAATGTTATAGTAGCAGTAGAAGGGGTTAGAATGTTATAGTAGTAGTAGAAGGGGTTAGAATGTTATAGTAGTAGCAGTGGTAGTAGTAGTAGAAGGGGTTAGAATGTTATAGTAGTAGTAGAAGGGGTTAGAATGTTATAGTAGCAGTAGAAGGGGTTAGAATGTTATAGTAGCAGTAGAAGGGGTTAGAATGTTATAGTAGTAGTAGAAGGGGTTAGAATGTTATAGTAGTAGTAGAAGGGGTTAGAATGTTATAGTAGTAGTAGAAGGGGTTAGAATGTAAGCCTCCTCAATTGTAAAGGTTGATTGCTACCAGATAAATGATTCAAAGCCCTTCATAATGTCTCCCATTGTTTAATCTACACTGTCTGCTAAGATCGGTAGAGCAGACCTGGTCTGTGGTTTAGCCACTGCAGTCATCAGTATGTGAATGAGACATGACTTGAATGCCTCTGTCTGTCTGTCTGTCTGTTTCGCTGGCTCCGTCTATGACTCTCTTTCAGTCTCCCACAGCCAGTGTTGCTCAACTCAACAGGGTCACTGTACTGTTGGCTCCGGGCTGAGTCCCGAATGGTACCCTGGTCCACTTTATAGGGATCATGGTGCCATTAGGGACGTAGGCCCTGTAGTTGGCTGTGTCCAGTGTGCAGCTGTGGGTCTGGTCTGACTAGTGAAGAGGGGAGTTGCCAGATGTGGGAATAGAGGGTGAAATCAGCTCGGCCATGCAGGAAACGGCTCTGCATACCATAGGAATCGTCTTTGAAAACAGGAAGGGAACTTGTTCCCTGCTTATGGGCCTTTTCCTGTGGCATGCCCGGCCAGGGGGCAGGGGGTAGGCAGCCAGGGGGCAGGGGGCAGGGTCTGGTGTTTGACGTTTGCTAGCTGCATGGGAAAAAGGTAGTCAGGGAGGCGACGTGGAAATAGACATATATGGGTATGTACATCCAGGGAGGTCTGAGGTGACTTGGTTTTGAGGGAGGCTTTCAAAGGAACAAAATCTGAATGAAAATAATTTACATCTATACATTATTAAACTGTCAGCTGGTTGTAGCAGCAAGCTGTCACAAACTCTCAACTACAAAAAACTGACATTTGTCCAAAAAGACGCAAACTACATCTCCTTGTTAGGCTGCAGTGGTTTTTATTCCAGTTGGTAGAGGTCCCATTCTGTTAAATAGTACCCTATTCCCTATATAGTGCACAACTTTTGACCAGAGGGGCCTTGGTGACATTAGTTTGCTGTTCATCTGACATCCTCACTACATGGTTCCCTAATGTCATGGTAGTCTAGAGGAATGTCATGGTAGCCTAGAGGAATGTCATGGTAGTCTAGAGGAATGTCATGGTAGTCTAGAGGAATGTCATGGTAGCCTAGAGGAATGTCATGGTAGCCTAGAGGAATGTCATGGTAGCCTAGAGGAATGTCATGGTAGTCTAGAGGAATGTCATGGTAGCCTAGAGGAATGTCATGGTAGTCTAGAGGAATGTCATGGTAGTCTAGAGGAATGTCATGGTAGCCTAGAGGAATGTCATGGTAGTCTAGAGGAATGTCATGGTAGTCTAGAGGAATGTCATGGTAGTCTAGAGGAATGTCATGGTAGCCTAGAGGAATGTCATGGTAGTCTAGAGGAATGTCATGGTAGCCTAGAGGAATGTCATGGTAGCCTAGAGGAATGTCATGGTAGCCTAGAGGAATGTCATGGTAGTCTAGAGGAATGTCATGGTAGTCTAGAGGAATGTCATGGTAGTCTAGAGGAATGTCATGGTAGTCTAGAGGAATGTCATGGTAGTCTAGAGGAATGTCATGGTAGTCTAGAGGAATGTCATGGTAGCCTAGAGGAATGTCATGGTAGTCTAGAGGAATGTCATGGTAGTCTAGAGGAATGTCATGGTAGTCTAGAGGAATGTCATGGTAGTCTAGAGGAATGTCATGGTAGCCTAGAGGAATGTCATGGTAGTCTAGAGGAATGTCATGGTAGCCTAGAGGAATGTCATGGTAGCCTAGAGGAATGTCATGGTAGCCTAGAGGAATGTCATGGTAGTCTAGAGGAATGTCATGGTAGCCTAGAGGAATGTCATGGTAGTCTAGAGGAATGTCATGGTAGTCTAGAGGAATGTCATGGTAGCCTAGAGGAATGTCATGGTAGTCTAGAGGAATGTCATGGTAGTCTAGAGGAATGTCATGGTAGTCTAGAGGAATGTCATGGTAGCCTAGAGGAATGTCATGGTAGCCTAGAGGAATGTCATGGTAGTCTAGAGGAATGTCATGGTAGTCTAGAGGAATGTCATGGTAGCCTAGAGGAATGTCATGGTAGTCTAGAGGAATGTCATGGTAGTCTAGAGGAATGTCATGGTAGTCTAGAGGAATGTCATGGTAGTCTAGAGGAATGTCATGGTAGCCTAGAGGAATGTCATGGTAGTCTAGAGGAATGTCATGGTAGTCTAGAGGAATGTCATGGTAGCCTAGAGGAATGTCATGGTAGTCTAGAGGAATGTCATGGTAGTCTAGAGGAATGTCATGGTAGCCTAGAGGAATGTCATGGTAGTCTAGAGGAATGTCATGGTAGTCTAGAGGAATGTCATGGTAGTCTAGAGGAATGTCATGGTAGCCTAGAGGAATGTCATGGTAGTCTAGAGGAATGTCATGGTAGCCTAGAGGAATGTCATGGTAGTCTAGAGGAATGTCATGGTAGTCTAGAGGAATGTCATGGTAGTCTAGAGGAATGTCATGGTAGTCTAGAGGAATGTCATGGTAGTCTAGAGGAATGTCATGGTAGTCTAGAGGAATGTCATGGTAGTCTAGAGGAATGTCATGGTAGTCTAGAGGAATGTCATGGTAGCCTAGAGGAATGTCATGGTAGTCTAGAGGAATGTCATGGTAGTCTAGAGGAATGTCATGGTAGTCTAGAGGAATGTCATGGTAGTCTAGAGGAATGTCATGGTAGCCTAGAGGAATGTCATGGTAGTCTAGAGGAATGTCATGGTAGCCTAGAGGAATGTCATGGTAGTCTAGAGGAATGTCATGGTAGTCTAGAGGAATGTCATGGTAGTCTAGAGGAATGTCATGGTAGTCTAGAGGAATGTCATGGTAGCCTAGAGGAATGTCATGGTAGTCTAGAGGAATGTCATGGTAGCCTAGAGGAATGTCATGGTAGCCTAGAGGAATGTCATGGTAGCCTAGAGGAATGTCATGGTAGTCTAGAGGAATGTCATGGTAGCCTAGAGGAATGTCATGGTAGTCTAGAGGAATGTCATGGTAGTCTAGAGGAATGTCATGGTAGCCTAGAGGAATGTCATGGTAGCCTAGAGGAATGTCATGGTAGTCTAGAGGAATGTCATGGTAGTCTAGAGGAATGTCATGGTAGCCTAGAGGAATGTCATGGTAGCCTAGAGGAATGTCATGGTAGTCTAGAGGAATGTCATGGTAGTCTAGAGGAATGTCATGGTAGCCTAGAGGAATGTCATGGTAGTCTAGAGGAATGTCATGGTAGCCTAGAGGAATGTCATGGTAGTCTAGAGGAATGTCATGGTAGTCTAGAGGAATGTCATGGTAGTCTAGAGGAATGTCATGGTAGTCTAGAGGAATGTCATGGTAGCCTAGAGGAATGTCATGGTAGTCTAGAGGAATGTCATGGTAGCCTAGAGGAATGTCATGGTAGCCTAGAGGAATGTCATGGTAGCCTAGAGGAATGTCATGGTAGTCTAGAGGAATGTCATGGTAGCCTAGAGGAATGTCATGGTAGTCTAGAGGAATGTCATGGTAGCCTAGAGGAATGTCATGGTAGTCTAGAGGAATGTCATGGTAGTCTAGAGGAATGTCATGGTAGCCTAGAGGAATGTCATGGTAGCCTAGAGGAATGTCATGGTAGTCTAGAGGAATGTCATGGTAGCCTAGAGGAATGTCATGGTAGTCTAGAGGAATGTCATGGTAGCCTAGAGGAATGTCATGGTAGTCTAGAGGAATGTCATGGTAGTCTAGAGGAATGTCATGGTAGCCTAGAGGAATGTCATGGTAGTCTAGAGGAATGTCATGGTAGCCTAGAGGAATGTCATGGTAGTCTAGAGGAATGTCATGGTAGTCTAGAGGAATGTCATGGTAGTCTAGAGGAATGTCATGGTAGTCTAGAGGAATGTCATGGTAGTCTAGAGGAATGTCATGGTAGCCTAGAGGAATGTCATGGTAGCCTAGAGGAATGTCATGGTAGTCTAGAGGAATGTCATGGTAGCCTAGAGGAATGTCATGGTAGTCTAGAGGAATGTCATGGTAGCCTAGAGGAATGTCATGGTAGTCTAGAGGAATGTCATGGTAGTCTAGAGGAATGTCATGGTAGCCTAGAGGAATGTCATGGTAGTCTAGAGGAATGTCATGGTAGCCTAGAGGAATGTCATGGTAGTCTAGAGGAATGTCATGGTAGTCTAGAGGAATGTCATGGTAGTCTAGAGGAATGTCATGGTAGTCTAGAGGAATGTCATGGTAGCCTAGAGGAATGTCATGGTAGTCTAGAGGAATGTCATGGTAGTCTAGAGGAATGTCATGGTAGTCTAGAGGAATGTCATGGTAGTCTAGAGGAATGTCATGGTAGTCTAGAGGAATGTCATGGTAGTCTAGAGGAATGTCATGGTAGTCTAGAGGAATGTCATGGTAGCCTAGAGGAATGTCATGGTAGTCTAGAGGAATGTCATGGTAGCCTAGAGGAATGTCATGGTAGTCTAGAGGAATGTCATGGTAGTCTAGAGGAATGTCATGGTAGCCTAGAGGAATGTCATGGTAGTCTAGAGGAATGTCATGGTAGCCTAGAGGAATGTCATGGTAGTCTAGAGGAATGTCATGGTAGTCTAGAGGAATGTCATGGTAGTCTAGAGGAATGTCATGGTAGTCTAGAGGAATGTCATGGTAGCCTAGAGGAATGTCATGGTAGTCTAGAGGAATGTCATGGTAGTCTAGAGGAATGTCATGGTAGTCTAGAGGAATGTCATGGTAGCCTAGAGGAATGTCATGGTAGCCTAGAGGAATGTCATGGTAGTCTAGAGGAATGTCATGGTAGCCTAGAGGAATGTCATGGTAGTCTAGAGGAATGTCATGGTAGTCTAGAGGAATGTCATGGTAGCCTAGAGGAATGTCATGGTAGTCTAGAGGAATGTCATGGTAGCCTAGAGGAATGTCATGGTAGCCTAGAGGAATGTCATGGTAGTCTAGAGGAATGTCATGGTAGTCTAGAGGAATGTCTATAGCACCTCAAGTTAAGTGGTGGAAAATCAACAACAACAAATAATAATTGAATCCCCGATGGCTTCATGTCAGCTAGGCCAGGAAACAAATGGCTCCTGAATGGCTGTTTCAATGTGAAGCACAATGTCATGGCACTGCCTTTAAGGCACACTAGGATGCATCCCAAATGGCACCCTATTCCCTATTAAGTGCACTACTTTTGACCAGGGTTCTGGACAAAAGTAGTGCACTATATAGGGGTCCAGGTGTGATTTGCTTCCTTAATATAAAACCAATCAGCATTATTCTGTATGAAATAATCATTCAAATGTAACCTGAGGTTTGTCAAGAATGACTCAAAAGTAGTGCACTATATAGGGAAGAGGGCGCTATTTGGGACATTACCCATTGCTTTACAATGTACAGTCGTTGCCAAAAGTTTTGAGAATGACACAAATATTAATTTTCACAAAGTCTGCTGCCTCAGTTTGTATGATGGCAATTTGCATATACTCCAGAATGTCATGAAGAGTGATCAGATGAATTGCAATTTATTGCAAAGACCGTCTTTTCCATGCAAATGAACTGAATCCCCCAAAAACATTTCCACTGCATTTCAGCCCTGCCACAAAAGGACCAACTGACATCATGTCAGTGATTCTCTCGTTAACACAGGTGTGAGTATTGACGAGGACAAGGCTGGAGATCACTCTGTCATGCTGATTGAGTTCGAATAACAGACTGGAAGCTGTGGTGCTTGGAATCATTGTTCTTCCTCTGTCATCCATGTTTACCTGCAAGGAAACACGTGCCGCCATCATTGCTTTGCACAAAAAGGGCTTCACAGGCAAGGATATTGCTGCCAGTAAGATTGCACCTAAATCAACCATTTATCGTATCATCAAGAACTTCAAGGAGAGCGGTTCAATTGTTGTGAAGAAGGCTTCAGGGTGCCCAAGAAAGTCCAGCTAGCGCCAGGACCGTCTCCTAAAGTTGATTCAGCTGCGGGATCCGGGCATCACCAGTACAGAGCTTGCTCAGGAATGGCAGCAGGCAGGTGTGAGTGCATCTGCACGCACAGTGAGGCAAAGAAATTTGGAGGATGGCCTGGTGTCAAGAAGGGCAGCAAAGAAGCCACTTCTCTCCAGGAAAAATATCAGGGACAGACTGATATTCTGCTAAAGGCACAGGGATTGGACTGCTGAGGACTGGGGTAAAGTCATTTTCTCTGATGAATCCCCTTTCCGATTGTTTGGGGCATCCGGAAAAAAGCTTGTCCGGAGAAGACAAGGTGAGCGCTACCATCAGTCCTGTGTCATACAAACAGTAAAGCATCCTGAGTCCATTCATGTGTGGGGTTGCTTCTCAGCCAAGGGAGTGGGTCACTCACAATTTTGCCTAAGAACACAGCCATGAATAAAGAATGGTACCAACACATCCTCCGAGAGCAACTTCTCCCAACCATCCAGGAACAGTTTGGTGACATCCAGCATGATGGAGCACCATGCAATAAGGCAAAAGTGATAACTAAGTGGCTCGGGGAACAAAACATTGATATTTTGGGTCCATGGCCTGGAAACTCCCCACTCCCCTTAATCCCATTGAGAACTTGTGGTCAATCCTCAAGAAGCGGGTGGACAAACAAAAACCCACAAATTCTGACAAACTCCAAGCATTGATTATGCAAGAATGGGCTCCCATCAGTCAGGATGTGGCCCAGAAGTTAATTGACAGCATGCCAGGGCGGATTGCAGAGGTCTTGAAAAAGAAGGGTCAACACTGCAAATATTGACTCTTTGCATCAACTTCATGTAATTGTCAATAAAAGCCGTTGACACTTATGAAATGCTTGTAATTATACTTCAGTATTCCATAGTAACATCTGACAAAAATATCTAAATACACTGAAGCAGCAAACTGTGTAAATTAGTATTTGTGTCATTCTCAAAACGTTTGGCCACGACTGTAGTCTTCTTCAATGCTTACTCTCACAGAGCTGTTAAAATCTGATTCATACTTCTCTTCCCCCCTTCCCCTTGTCCTCTCCTCCTCCCCCTCTCTTCCCCCCTTCCCCTTGTCCTCTCCTCCTCCCCCCTCCCCTTGTCCTCTCCTCCTCCCCGCTCCTCCCCCCTCCCTCTCCTCCCCCTCTCCTCCCCCTCCCCTTGTCCTCCCCCCTCTCCCTCTCCCTCTCCCCCCTCCCTCTCCTCCCCCCTCTCGTCCCCCTCCCCTTGTCCTCTCCTCCTCCCCCTCTCCTCCCCCTTGTCCTCCCCCTCTCCCTCTCCTCCCCCTCCCTCTCCTCCCCCTCTCGTCCCCCTCCCCTTGTCCTCTCCTCCTCCCCCTCTCCTCCCCCTCCCCTCTCCTCCCCCTCCCCCTTGTCCTCTCCTCCCCCTCTCCTCCCCCTCCCCTTGTCCTCTCCTCCTCCCCCTCTCATCCCCCTCCCCTTGTCTTCTCCTCATCCCCCTCCCCCCACAGACTACTACTGGTACATTCATTATGGGGGTATTTCAGACTGCTACTGGTACATTCATTATGGGGTATTTCAGACTGCTACTGGTACATTCATTTTGGGGGTAATTCAGACTGCTACTGGTACATTCATTATGGGGGTATTTCAGACTGCTACTGGTACATTCATTATGGGGGTATTTCAGACTGCTACTGGTACATTCATTATGGGGGTATTTCAGACTGCTACTGGTACATTCATTATGGGGGTATTTCAGACTGCTACTGGTACATTCATTTTGGGGGTAATTCAGACTGCTACTGGTACTTTCATTATGGGGGTATTTCAGACTGCTACTGGTACATTCATTATGGGGGTATTTCAGACTGCTACTGGTACATTCATTATGGGGTTATTTCAGACTGCTACTGGTACATTCATTATAGGGGTATTTCAGACTGGTACATTCATTATGGGGGTATTTCAGACTGCTACTGGCACATTCATTATGTGGGGATTTCAGACTGCTACTGGCACATTCATTATGAGGGTATTTCAGACTGCTACTGGTGCATTCATTTTGGGGGTATTTCAGACTGCTACTGGTGCATTCATTATGGGGGTATTTCAGACTGCTACTGCTACATTCATTATGGGGGTATTTCAGACTGCTACTGGTACATTCATTATGGGGGTATTTCAGACTGGTACATTCATTATGGGGGTAATTCAGACTGCTACTGGTGCATTCATTATGGGGGTATTTCAGACTGCTACTGGCACATTCATTTTGGGGGTATTTCAGACTGCTACTGGTGCATTCATTATGGGGGTATTTCACACTGCTACTGGTGCATTCATTTTGGGGGTAATTCAGACTGCTACTGGTACATTCATTATGGGGGTATTTCAGACTGCTACTGGCGCATTCATTATGGGGGTATTTCAGACTGCTACTGGTACATTCATTATGGGGTTATTTCAGACTGCTACTGGTACATTCATTATGGGGGTATTTCAGACTGGTACATTCATTATGGGGGTATTTCAGACTGCTACTGGCACATTCATTATGGGGGTATTTCAGACTGCTACTGGTACATTCATTATGGGGGTAATTCAGACTGCTACTGGTACATTCATTATGGGGGTAATTCAGACTGCTACTGGTACATTCATTATGGGGTATTTCAGACTGCTACTGGTACATTCATTATGGGGGTATTTCAGACTGCTACTGGTAAATTCATTATGGGGGTAATTCAGACTGCTACTGGTACATTCATTATGGGGGTATTTCAGACTGCTACTGGTACATTCATTATGGGGGTAATTCAGACTGCTACTGGTACATTAATTATGAGGGTGTTTCAGACTGGTACATTCATTATCGGGGTAATTCAGACTGCTACTGGTACATTCATTATGGGGGTAATTCAGACTGCTACTGGCACATTCATTATGGGGGTATTTCAGACTGCTACTGGTACATTCATTATGGGGGTATTTCAGACTGCTACTGGTACATTCATTATGGGGGTAATTCAGACTGCTACTGGCACATTCATTATGGGGGTAATTCAGACTGCTACTGGTACATTCATTATGGGGGTAATTCAGACTGCTACTGGCACATTCATTATGGGGGTAATTCAGACTGCTACTGGTACATTCATTATGGAGTGTTTCAGACTGCTACTGGTACATTCATTATGGGGGTATTTCAGACTGCTACTGGTACATTCATTATGAGGGTATTTCAGACTGCTACTGGTACATTCATTATGGGGGTATTTCAAACTGCTACTGGTACATTCATTATGGGGGTATTTCAGACTGCTACTGGTACATTCATTATGGGGGTATTTCAGACTGCTACTGGTGCATTCATTATGGGGGTATTTCAGACTGCTACTGGTACATTCATTATGGGGGTATTTCAAACTGCTACTGGTACATTCATTATGGGGGTAATTCAGACTGCTACTGGTACATTCATTATGAGGGTGTTTCAGACTGGTACATTCATTATCGGGGTAATTCAGACTGCTACTGGTACATTCATTATGGGGTAATTCAGACTGCTACTGGCACATTCATTATGGGGGTATTTCAGACTGCTACTGGTACATTCATTATGGGGGTATTTCAGACTGCTACTGGTACATTCATTATGGGGGTAATTCAGACTGCTACTGGCACATTCATTATGGGGGTAATTCAGACTGCTACTGGTACATTCATTATGGAGTGTTTCAGACTGCTACTGGTACATTCATTATGGGGGTATTTCAGACTGCTACTGGTACATTCATTATGGGGGTAATTCAGACTGCTACTGGTACATTCATTATGGGGTATTTCAGACTGCTACTGGTGCATTCATTATGGGGTAATTCAGACTGCTACTGGTACATTCATTATGGGGGTATTTCAGACTGCTACTGGTACATTCATTATGGGGGTATTTAAGACTGCTACTGCTACATTCATTATGGGGGTATTTCAGACTGCTACTGGTACATTCATTATGTGGGTATTTCAGACTGGTACATTCATTATGGGGGTATTTCAGACTGGTACATTCATTATGGGGGTATTTCAGACTGCTACTGGAACATTCATTATGGGGGTATTTCAGACTGCTACTGGGACATTCATTTTGGGGGTATTTCAGACTGCTACTGGTGCATTCATTTTGGGGGTATTTCAGACTGCTACTGGTGCATTCATTATGGGGGTATTTCCGACTGCTACTGGTGCATTCATTATGGGGGTATTTCAGACTGCTACTGGTACATTCATTATGGGGGTAATTCAGACTGCTACTGGTACATTCATTATGGGGTAATTCAGACTGCTACTGGTACATTCATTATGGGGTAATTCAGACTGCTACTGGTGCATTCATTATGGGGGTATTTCCGACTGCTACTGGTGCATTCATTATGGGGGTATTTCAGACTGCTACTGGTACATTCATTATGGGGGTAATTCAGACTGCTACTGGTACATTCATTATGGGGTAATTCAGACTGCTACTGGTACATTCATTATGGGGTAATTCAGACTGCTACTGGTGCATTCATTATGGGGGTATTTCCGACTGCTACTGGTGCATTCATTATGGGGGTATTTCAGACTGCTACTGGTACATTCATTATGGGGGTAATTCAGACTGCTACTGGTACATTCATTATGGGGTAATTCAGACTGCTACCGGTACATTCATTATGGGGTAATTCAGACTGCTACTGGTAAATTCATTATGGGGGTAATTCAGACTGCTACTGGTACATTCATTATGGGGTATTTCAGACTGCTACTGGTACATTCATTATGGGGTAATTCAGACTGCTACTGGTAAATTCATTATGGGGGTAATTCAGACTGCTACTGGTACATTCATTATGGGGTATTTCAGACTGCTACTGGTACATTCATTATGGGGTAATTCAGACTGCTACTGGTACATTCATTATGGGGGTAATTCAGACTGCTACTGGTAAATGCATTATGGGGGTATTTCAGACTGCTACTGGTACATTCATTATGGGGTATTTCAGACTGCTACTGGTACATTCATTATGGGGTAATTCAGACTGCTACTTGTACATTCATTATGGGGGTATTTAAGAAGCAATGGAGAAGTGTTGTGTGTTTAATCCCAGCAATAAGCAAATCTCTCTTCAACATATCTATGTTACTGCTAATTCACTTGGCCCAGTCATAATGGCAGGTAATTATACAAGCATTTACATATTTTCACATGCCATTAAAGGGGTTTTAGGGATACATTTTCCACCGAGTGGTTATAGCTCTCCTCTCCTCTCCCTGCTCCCCTCCACCCCTCCCCTCTCCTCTCCCCTCCCTCCCTCTCTCCCCCCCTGCTCCTCTCCCCTCCTCCCTGCTCCTCCAACCCTCCCCTCTCCTCTCCCTCCCTCTCTCCCCCTGCTCCTCTCCCTTTCCCCTGCTCCCTCCACCCCTCCCCCTCTCCTCTCCCTCCCTCCCTCTCTCCCCCTGCTCCTCTCCCCTCCTCCCTGCTCCCTGCTCCCTCCACCCCTCCCCCCTCTCCTCTCCCTCCCTCTCTCCCCTGCTCCTCTCCCTCCTCCCTCCCCTGCTCCCTCCACCTCTCCCCTCTCCTCTCCCCCTGCTCCTCTCCCTCCCCTGCTCCCTCCACCCCTCCCTCTCCTCTCCCCCTGCTCCTCTCCCCTCCCCTGCTCCCTCCACCCCTCCCTCTCCTCTCCCCCCTGCTCCTCTCCCTCCCCCTGCTCCCTCCACCCTCCCTCTCCTCTCCCTCCTCCCTCCCCCTGCTCCCTCCCCCCTCCCTCTCCTCTCCCCTGCTCCTCTCCCTCCCCCTGCTCCCTCCACCCCTCCCTCTCCTCTCCCCCTGCTCCTCTCCCCTCCCCTGCTCCCTCCACCCCTCCCCTCTCCTCTCCCCCTGCTCCTCTCCCCTCCCCTGCTCCCCTCCACCCCTCCCTCTCCTCTCCCCCTGCTCCTCTCCTCTCCCCCTGCTCCCCTCCACCCCTCCCTCTCCTCTCCCCCTGCTCCTCTCCCTCCTCCCTGCTCCCTCCACCCTCCCCTCTCCTCTCCCCCTGCTCCTCTCCCCTCCCCTGCTCCTCTCCCCTCCCCTGCTCCCTTCCACCCCTCCCTCTCCTCTCCCCCTGCTCCTCCCCCTGCTCCCTCCACCCCTCCCCTCTCCCCTGCCCTCCTCTCCTGTCCTCTGTCTCTCCGGCTAACCCTGATGTGTGCATGTGAGGAGACAGCGGTGCCACGTGGTCACAGTGATTTGATGTGACACCCGGTCTTTGTGATGTTGGCCGGCTCCTGTGGCTCTGTCCTGGCATTGGCTAGCTGGTGCTACAGGCAGACAGACAGACAGGGTTTCTCTCCCCTTGTCCAACATGTGTCCCTGGTATGACTTCCCTGCCACCTCTGCTCGGAGTAGTAAGTAGCCTTGTCCGAGACAGAACTGCCCAAGCTGTGTGAGGCAGCTTGATGTACAAGTACACTGGACAGGTCAAATCAAATGTTATTGGTCACATACACATGGTTAGCAGATGTTACTTGTGTAGCGAAACGCTTGTGCTTCTAGTTCCAACAGTGCAGTAATATCTAACAAGTGATCTAACAATTCCCCACCAACTACCTAGTACACACAGGTCTAAAGGGGTGAATGAGAATATGTACATATAAGTATATGGATGAGCGATGGCCGAGCAGCATAGGCAAGGTGAGGTAGATGGTATAAAATACAGTTGAAGTCGGAAGTTTACATACACCTTAGCAAAATACATTTAAACTAAGTTTTTCACAATTCCTAACATTTAATCCTAGTAAAAATTCCCTGTCTTAGGTCAGTTATGATCACCACTTCATTTTAAGAATGTGAAATGTCAGAATAATAGTAGAGAGAATGATTTATTCCACCTTTTATTTCTTTCATCGCATTCCCAGTGGGTCAGAAGTTTACATACACTCAATTAGTATTTGGTAGCATTGCCTTTAAATTGTTTAACTTGGGTCAAACGTTTTGGGTAGCCTTCCACAATCTTCCCACAATAAGTTGGGTGACTTTTGGCCCATTCCTTCTGACAGGATTGAGGTCAGGGCTTTGTGATGGCCACACCAATACCTTGACTTTGTTGTCCTCAAGCCATTTTGCCACAACTTTGGAAGTACGCTTGGGGTCATTGTCCATTTGGAAGACCCATTTGCGACCAAGCTTTAACTTCCTGTCTGATGTCTTGAGATTTTGCTTCAATATATCCAGATAATTTTCCTTCCTCTTGATGCCATCTATTTTGTGAAGTGCACCAGTCCCTCCTGCAGCAAAGCACCCCCACAACATGATGCTGCCTCCCCCGTGCTTCACGGTTGGGATGGTGTTCTTCGGCTTGCAAGCGTCCACCTTTTTCCTCCAAACATAACGATGGTCATTATGGCCAAACAGTTCTATTTTTGTTTCACCAGACCAGAGGACATTTCTCCAAGAAGTATGATCTTTGTCCCCATGTGCAGTTGCAAACCGTAGTCTGGCTTTTTTATGGTGGTTTTGGAGCAGTGGCTTCTTCCTTGCTGAGGGGCCTTTCACGTTATGTCGATATAGGACTTGTTTTACTGTGGATATAGATACTTTTGTATCTGTTTCCTCCAACATCTTCACAAGGTCCTTTGCTGTTGTTCTGGGATTGATTTGCCCCTTTCGCACCAAAGTAAGTTCATCTCTAGGAGACAGAACGCGTCTCCTTCCTGAGCGGTATGACGGCTGCGTGGTCCCATGGTGTTTATACTTGCGTACTATTGTTGTACAGATGAACGTGGTACCTTCAGGCGTTTGGAAATTGCTCCCAAGGATGAACCAGACTTGTGGAGGTCTAAAATTTCTGAGGTCTTGGCTGATTTCTTCAGATTTTCCCATGATGTCAAGCAAAGAGGCACTGAGTTTGAAGGTAGGCCTTGAAATACATCCACAGGTACACCTCCAATTGACTCAAATGATGTCAATTCGCCTATCAGAAGCTTCTAAACCCATGACCTAATTTTCTGGAATTTTCCAAGCTGTTTAAAGGCACAGTCAACTTAGTGTATGTAAACTTCTGACCCACTGGAATTGTGAAACAGTGAATTATAAGTGAAATAATAAGTCTGTAAACGATTGTTGTATAAATTACTTGTGTCATGCACAAAGTAGATGTCCTAACCGACTTGCCAAACTATAGTTTGTTAACAAGAAATTTGTGGAGTGGTTGAAAAACGAGTTTTAATGACTCCAACCTGTGTGTATGTAAACTTCCGACTTCAACTATTCATGTGATATGAGTAATGTAAGATAGGTAAACATTATTAAAGTGATCCATTTATTAACCAGTGATTGGGTCTCATTTGTAGGCAGCAGCCTCACTGAGTTAGTGATGGCTATTTAACAGTCTGATGGCTATTGCTATTGGAAATCTCCCTATTCAATCGTTCCTTTTTGACTGTGCCTTCAACCTCAGTCCATGCAGGACAACGTTCCATTACTCTATAAGACCTATTACTTGTGTTGTTCACCATTCACTAGACTATATATACACACTATATACACACTCACTACACTATATACACACTATATACACACTCACTAGACTATATATACACACTCACTAGACTATATATACACACTATATACACACTCACTACACTATATACACACTATATACACACTCACTAGACTATATATACACACTATATACACACTCACTAGACTATATACACACTCACTACACTATATATACACACTATATACATACTCACTACACTATATATACACTATATACATACTCACTACTCTATATATACACACTCACTAGACTATATACACACTCACTAGACTATATACACACTATATACATACTCACTACACTATACATACACTATATACACACTCACTACACTATATATACACACTATATACACACTCACTAGACTATATATACACTATATACACACTCACTAGAATATATATACACACTATATACACACTCACTAGACTATATATACACACTATATACATACTCACTACACTATATATACACTATATACACACTCACTAGACTATATATACACACTCACTAGACTATATATACACACTATATACACACTCACTAGACTATATATACACACTATATACACACTCACTAGACTATATACACACTCACTAGACTATATATACACACTATATACATACTCACTACACTATACATACACTATATACACACTCACTACACTATATATACACTATATACACACTCACTACACTATATATACACACTATATACACACTGACTAGACTATATATACACTATATACACACTCACTAGAATATATATACACACTATATACACACTCACTAGACTATATATACACACTATATACACACTCACTAGACTATATATACACACTCACTAGACTATATATACACACTATATACACACTCACTAGACTATATATACACACTATATACACACTCACTACACTATATACACACTCACTAGACTATATATACACACTATATACACACTCACTACACTATATATACACTATATACATACTCACTACACTATACATACACTATATACACACTCACGAGACTATATATACACACTATATACACACTCACTAGACTATATACACACTATATACACACTCACTACACTATATATACACACTCACTAGTCTATATATACACACTATATACACACTCACTACACTATATATACACTATATACACACTCACTAGACTATATATACACACTATATACACACTCACTACTCTATATATACACACTCACTATACTATATATACACACTATATACATACTCACTACACTATATATACACTATATACACACTCACTAGACTATATACACACTATATACACACTCACTACACTATATATACACACTATATACACACTCACTACACTATATATACACTATATACACACTCACTAGACTATATATACACTATATACACACTCACTAGAATATATATACACACTATATACATACTCACTAGACTATATATACACACTATATACACACTCACTAGACTATATATACACACTATATACACACTCACTAGACTATATATACACACTATATACACACTCACTACACTATATACACACTATATACACACTCACTACACTATATATACACTATATACACACTCACTAGACTATATATACACTATATACACACTCACTAGAATATATATACACACTATATACATACTCACTACACTATATACACACTATATACACACTCACTAGACTATATATACACACTATATACACACTCACTACTCTATATATACACACTCACTACTCTATATATACACACTATATACACACTCACTACACTACATATACACACTATATACACACTCACTACACTATATATACACTATATACACACTCACTAGACTATATATACACTATATACACACTCACTAGAATATATATACACACTATATACATACTCACTACACTATATACACACTATATACACACTCACTAGACTATATATACACACTATATACACACTCACTACTCTATATATACACACTCACTACACTATATATACACTATATACACACTGACTAGACTATATACACACTATATACACACTCACTACAGTATATATATACACTATATACATACTCACTACACTATACATACACTATATACACACTCACTACACTATATATACACTATATACACACTCACTACACTATATATACACACTATATACACACTCACTACACTATATACACACTATATACACACTCACTACACTATATATACACTATATACACACTCACTAGACTATATATACACTATATACACACTCACTAGAATATATATACACACTATATACATACTCACTACACTATATACACACTATATACACACTCACTAGACTATATATACACACTATATACACACTCACTACTCTATATATACACACTCACTACACTATATATACACACTATATACATACTCACTACACTATATATACACTATATACACACTCACTAGACTATATACACACTATATACACACTCACTAGACTATATATACACACTATATACACACTCACTACACTATAAATACACTATATACACACTCACTAATCTATATATACACACTATATACACACTCACTAGACTATATACACACTATATACACACTCACTAGACTATATATACACACTATATTCACACTCACTACTCTATATATACACACTATATACATACTCACTACACTATATACACACTATATACACACTCACTAGACTATATATACACACTATATACACACTCACTACACTATATACACACTCACTACACTATATACACACTATATACACACTAACTACACTATATATACACACTATATACACACTCACTACACTATATACACACTCACTACACTATATACACACTATATACACACTCACTACACTATATATACACACTATATACAGACTCACTAGACTATATATACACACTCACTACGCTATATATAGACACTATATACACACTCACTACACTATATATACACACTATATACACACTCACTAGACTATATACACACTCACTAGACTATATATACACACTATATACACACTCACTAGACTATATATATACACACTATATACACACTCACTATATACACACTCACTAGACTATATATACACACTATATACACACTCACTACACTATATATACACACTCACTACACTATATATACACACTATATACATACTCACTACACTATATATACACTATATACACACTCACTACTCTATATATACACACTCACTAGACTATATACACACTATATACACACTCACTAGACTATATATACACACTATATACACACTCACTAGACTATATATACACTATATACACACTCACTACTCTATATATACACACTATATACACACTCACTACTCTATATATACACTATATACATACTCACTACACTATATATGCACTATATACACACTCACTACTCTATATATACACACTATATACACACTCACTAGACTATATACACACTATATACACACTCACTAGACTATATATACACACTATATACATACTCACTACACTATATATACACTATATACACACTCACTACTCTATATATACACACTATATACATACTCACTACACTATATACACACTATATACACACTCACTAGACTATATATACACACTATATACACACTCACTACACTATATACACACTCACTACAATATATACACACTATATACACACTAACTACACTATATATACACACTATATACACACTCGCTACACTATATACACACTCAGTACACTATATACACACTATATACACACTCACTACACTATATATACACACTATATACACACTCACTAGACTATATATACACACTCACTACACTATATATAGACACTATATACACACTCACTACACTATATACACACTCACTAGACTATATATACACACTATATACACACTCACTAGACTATATATATACACACTATATACACACTCACTATATACACACTCACTAGACTATATATACACACTATATACACACTCACTACACTATATATACACACTCACTACACTATATATACACACTATATACACACTCACTGCACTATATATACATACTATATACACACTCACTACACTATATATACATACTATATACACACTCGCTACACTATATACACACAATATACACACTCGCTACACTATATACACACGATATACACACTCACTACACTATATACACACTATATACACACTCACTAGACTATATATACACACTATATACACACTATATACACACTCACTACAATATATATACACACTATATACACACTCACTAGACTATATATATACACACTATATACGCACTCACTACACTATACATATACACACTCACTACACTATATACACACTCACTACACTGTATATACACACTATATACACACTCACTACACTATATACACACTATATACACACTCACTACACTATATATACACTATATACACACTGACTAGACTATATATACACTATATACACACTCACTACACTGTATATACACACTATATACACAATCACTACACTATATACACACTCACTACACTATATACACACAAAAAAAAAAGTATATAGCTCCACATTGTTCTGGCACTGGTACTCCTTGTATATAGCTCCACATTGATCTGGTACTCCCTGTATATGTATATAGCTCCACATTGTTCTGGCACTGGTACTCCCTGTATATAGCTCCACATTGATCTGGTACTGGTACTCCCTGTATATAGCTCCATATTGATCTGGTACTGGTACTCCCTGTATATCGCTCCACATTGATCTGGTACTGGTACTCCCTGTATATAGCTCCACATTGATCTGGTACTCCCTGTATATAGCTCCACATTGATCTGGTACTGGTACTCCCTGTATATAGCTCCACATTGATCTGGAACTCCCTTTATATAGCTCCACATTGATCTGGTACTGGTACTCCCTGTATATAGCTCCACATTGATCTGGTACTCCCTGTATATAGCTCCACATTGATCTGGTACTGGTACTCCCTGTATATAGCTCCACATTGATCTGGTACTCCTGTATATAGCTCCACATTGATCTGGTACTGGTACTCCCTGTATATAGCTCCACATTGATCTGGAACTCCTGTATATAGCTCCACATTGATCTGGTACTGGTACTCCCTGTATATAGCTCCACATTGATCTGGTACTCCCTGTATATAGCTCCACATTGATCTAGTACTGGTACTCCCTGTATATAGCTCCACATTGATCTGGTACTCCCTGTATATAGCTCCACATTGATCTGGTACTGGTACTCCCTGTATATAGCTCCACATTGATCTGGTACTCCCTGTATATAGCTCCACATTGATCTGGTACTGGTACTCCCTGTATATAGTTTTTCATTTATCTGGTACTCCCTGTATATAGCTCCACATTGATCTGGTACTGGTACTCCCTGTATATAGCTCCACATTGATCTGGTACTGGTACTCCCTGTATATAGCTCCACATTGGTCTGGTACTCCCTGTATATAGCTCCACATTGATCTGGTACTGGTACTCCCTGTATATAGCTCCACATTGATCTGGTACTGGTAATCCCTGTATATAGCTCCACATTGATCTGGTACTCCCTGTATATAGCTCCACATTGATAGGGGACTGGTACTCCCTGTATATATCTCCACATTGATCTGGTACTGGTACTCCCTGTATATAGCTCCACATTGATCTGGTACTCCCTGTATATAGCTCCACATTGATCTGGTACTGGTACTCCTGTATATAGCTCCACATTGATCTGGTACTCCCTGTATATAGCTCCACATTGATCTGGTACTGGTACTCCCTGTATATAGCTCCACATTGATCTGGTACTCCCTGTATATAGCTCTACATTGATGTGGTACTGGTACTCCCTGTATATAGCTCCACATTGATCTGGTACTGGTACTCCCTGTATATAGCTCCACATTGATCTGGTACTTGTGCTCTCTGTATATAGCTCCACATTGATCTGGTACTCCCTGTATATAGCTCCACATTGATCTGGTACTGGTACTCCCTGTATATGGCTCCACATTGATCTGGTAATGGTACTCCCTGTATAAAGCTCCACATTGACCTGGTACTGGTACTCCCTGTATATAGCTCCACATTGATCTGGTACTCCCTGTATATAGCTCCACATTGATCTGGTACTGGTACTCCCTGTATATAGCTCCACATTGATCTGGTACTGGTACTCCCTGTATATAGCTTTTCATTTATCTGGTACTCCCTGTATATAGCTGCACATTGATCTGGTACTGGTACTCCCTGTATATAGCTCCACATTGATCTGGTACTCCCTGTATATAACTCCACATTGATCTGGTACTGGTACTCCCTGTATATAGCTCCACATTGATGTGGTACTCCCTGTATATAGCTCCACATTGATCTGGTACTTGTACTCTCTGTATATAGCTCCACATTGATCTGGTACTCCCTGTATATAGCTCCACATTGATCTGGTACTGGTACTCCCTGTATATAGCTCCACATTGATCTGGTACTCCCTGTATATAGCTCCACATTGATCTGGTACTGGTACTCCCTGTATATAGCTCCACATTGATCTGGTACTCCCTGTATATAGCTCCACATTGATCTGGTACTCCCTGTATATAGCTCCACATTGATCTGGTACTGGTACTCCCTGTATATGGCTCCACATTGATCTGGTAATGGTACTCCCTGTATAAAGCTCCACATTGACCTGGTACTGGTACTCCCTGTATATAGCTCCACATTGATCTGGTACTGGTAATCCCTGTATATAGCTCCACATTGATCTGGTACTCCCTGTATATAGCTCCACATTGATCTGGTACTCCCTGTATATAGCTTTTCATTTATCTGGTACTCCCTGTATATAGCTCCACATTGATCTGGTACTGGTACTCCCTGTATATGGCTCCACATTGATCTGGTACTGGTACTCCCTGTATATAGCTCCACATTGATCTGGTACTGGTAATCCCTGTATATAGCTCCACATTGATCTGGTACTCCCTGTATATAGCTCCACATTGATCTGGTACTCCCTGTATATAGCTCCACATTGATCTGGTACTCCCTGTATATGGCTCCACATTGATCTGGTAATGGTGCTCCCTGTATAAAGCTCCACATTGACCTGGTACTGGTACTCCCTGTATATAGCTCCACATTGATCTGGTACTCCCTGTATATAGCTCCACATTGATCTGGTTCTGGTACTCCCTGTTTATAGCTCCACATTGATCTGGTACTCCCTGTATAAAGCTCCACATTGATCTGGTACTGGTACTCCCTGTATATAGCTCCACATTGATCTGGTACTCCCTGTATATAGCTCCACATTGATCTGGTACTCCCTGTATATAGCTCCACATTGATCTGGTACTGGTACTCCCTGTATATAGCTCCACATTGATCTGGTACAGGTACTCCCTGTATATAGCTCCACATTGATAGGGGACTGGTACTCCCTGTATATAGCTCCACATTGATAGGGGACTGGTACTCCCTGTATATAGCTCCACATTGATCTGGTACTCCCTGTATTTAACTCAACATTTTTCTGGTATTGGTATTCCCTGTATATCTGAGTCTTAGTGAATATGGACAGTCTCAAGATCTGAGTCTTAGTGAATATGGACAGCCCTCTCTCTCTCTCTCTCTCTCTCTCTCTCTCTCTCTCTCTCTCTCTCTCTCTCTCTCTCTCTCTCTCTCTCTCTCTCTCTCTCTCTCTCTCTCTCCTCTCCTCTCTGTAAGACCTGTCCTTGTCCTCTTATCATCTCCTCTTTCCTTGGAGGCAGGCTTCACTAAGCTGCTGCTTCTTTCTCTCTCTCCCCCTCTCTCCCCCTCCCTCCCTGGTATCTCCCTGGAGGAATGACTCTACTAGCACCATGATATAGCCCACCTCTCCTCTGCACTAAGCTACTGTCTCTAGTCTCTACTAGCGCCATGATATAGCCCACCTCTCCTCTGCGCTAAGCTACTGTCTCTAGTCTCTACTAGCGCCATGATATAGCCCACCTCTCCTCTGCACTAAGCTACTGTCTCTAGTCTCTAGTCTCTACTAGCACCATGATATAGCCCACCTCTCCTCTGCACTAAGCTACTGTCTCTAGTCTCTAGTCTCTACTAGCACCATGATATAGCCCACCTCTCCTCTGCACTAAGCTACTGTCTCTAGTCTCTAGTCTCTACTAGCACCATGATATAGCCCACCTCTCCTCTGCACTAAGCTACTGTCTCTAGTCTCTACTAGCACCATGATATAGCCCACCTCTCCTCTGCACTAAGCTACTGTCTCTAGTCTCTACTAGCACCATGATATAGCCCACCTCTCCTCTGCACTAAGCTACTGTCTCTAGTCTCTACTAGCACCATGATATAGCCCACCTCTCCTCTGCACTAAGCTACTGTCTCTAGTCTCTAGTCTCTACTAGCAGACAGGCATGCACGCACACAGACAGACATGCACGCACACAGACAGACATGCACGCACACAGACAGGCATGCACGCACACAGAAGAGGCATGCACGCACACAGACAGGCGTGCACGCGCACAGACAGGCGTGCACGCACACAGACAGGCATGCACGCACACAGACAGGCATGCACGCACACAGACAGGCATGCACGCACACAGACAGGCATGCACGCACACAGAAGAGGCATGCACGCACACAGACAGGCACGCACGCACACAGACAGGCACGCACGCACACAGACAGGCACGCACGCACACAGACAGGCACGCACGCACACAGAAGAGGCATGCACGCACACAGACAGGCATGCACGCACACAGACAGGCATGCATGCACACAGACAGGCACGCACGCACACAGACAGGCATGCACGCACACACGCTCGCAGCCTAGCAGAACTAACAAGGCACGTTCCCTGTACAAATGGGTGGAGTCTTATTGAGTGTGCATGTATAGGTTATGTCATGTGGAAATGATTTTAGTGAAGACTACTCATTCAACGTTTAGAGAACTGTCCCTGGCAAACCTCGGAACGAAGCTAGGCATTCATACGCACATTACACCCCCATTCCTTCTATTACCATATTACAGCATCGGTTTGATTTTATGTTCTGTTAATATTTTGGCTATTGTCGAAAACTGACAACATAATGGAGCCTCAGATTAAAACATGGGTGATATTTATTTGACTTGTTGTATTGGAAATAGGGAACTTTTATTTTATTAATCCGCTCAAGGTGCTGACTGAGAGAAGTTGTTCTGTTTCAACATGGACAACCCTGTAATGAAATACACAGATGCCAAGTCTGAAAGCAGCCATTGTCTTGTGTTCTACCAGACCCATAAAAACATCAGTGTCCCAAATGGCACCCTATTGCCTATATAGGGCACTACTTTTGACCAGGACCCATAGGGAATATGGTGCCATTTGGGAAGCAGAACTAGAACAGAGGACAGAGAGAGTCTGCATCAGTCATCTCCCCTGTTGGCTCCATGGTAACACTACCAGCCAGGGACCAGCCTGGTTTAGCAGGTTAGTATCAGTCATCTCCCCTGTTGGCTCCATGGTAACACTACCAGCCAGGGACCAGCCTGGTTTAGCAGGTTAGTATCAGTCATCTCCCCTGTTGGCTCCATGGTAACACTACCAGCCAGGGACCAGCCTGGTTTAGCAGGTTAGTATCAGTCATCTCCCCTGTTGGCTCCATGGTAACACTACCAGCCAGGGACCAGCCTGGTTTATGGTTTAATAACAGCAAAGGCCAATGATTGCTACTAGGATTATTTATTAATGTAATATGCACCACCAGGCTGTGTGTTTGTGTGTGTGTGTGTGTGTGTGTGTGTGTGTGTGTGTGTGTGTGTGTGTGTGTGTGTGTGTGTGTGTGTGTGTGTGTGTGTGTGTGTGTGTGTGTGTGTACTAGAAGCCATCAGGTTGAATTAATGTTTTTACACAGAGTCACTGTTCAATTGTCAAAACAAAGATACTTCAATGCCTGTATCCCAAATGGCCCCCTATTCCCTATATATCCCTGGTCTAAAGTAATGCACTTTATAGGGAGTAGGGACCTTGTCAAAAGTAGTGCACTGTATAGGGAATAGGTTGCCATTTGGGAAACATACAAAAGCATCTCTGTGTTCTACATATTTCACCAACTAGGTCTATTTTAGTATATTTTTCGAAGTACATTCCTGGGAATACTATTTCAACACAACACAACAACACATATAGGAGCTCACTGCAGGTTGGGAATAATACTACGTGTGACTGCTATCTTGATAGGATGACCTAATTCTAGCCTAATGCAGTGGTTTTTTTTATCCTGTTCCTGGGGGGGGGACCAAAAGGGGTCACATTTAGTGATACAAAGGTCATGTTCTGTACGACAGGTGTAGACCTTACAGTGAAATGCTGAATACAACAGGTGTAGTAGACCTTACAGTGAAATGATGAATACAACAGGTGTAGACCTTACAGTGAAATGCTGAATACGACAGGTGTAGACCTTACAGTGAAATGCTGAATACAACAGGTGTAGACCTTACAGTGAAATGCTGAATACAGCAGGTGTGGACCTTACAGTGAAATGATGAATACAACAGGTGTAGACCTTACAGCGAAATGCTGAATACAACAGGTGTGGACCTTACAGTGAAATGTAGAGGGGCTATATACAGTAGAGAGGCTATATACAGTAGAGAGGTTATATACAGTAGAGAGGCTATATACAGTAGAGGGGCTATATACAGTAGAGGGGCTATATACAGTAGAGGGGCTATACACAGTAGAGGGGCTATACACAGTAGAGAGGCTATATACAGTAGAGAGGCTATATACAGTAGAGGGGCTATATACAGTAGAGGGGCTATATACAGTAGAGGGGCTATAGACAGTAGAGGGGCTATAGACAGTAGAGGGGCTATATGCAGTAGAGGGGCTATATGCAGTAGAGGGGCTATATACAGTAGAGGGGCTGTATACAGTAGAGGGGCTGTATACAGTAGAGGGGCTATATACAGTAGAGGGGCTATATACAGTACAGAGGCTATTAGTCGGGCTCATTGAGGTAGTATGTACATGAATGTATAGTTAAAGTGACTATGTATATATGATAAACAGAGAGTAGCAGCAGCGTAAAAGAGGGGTTGGGGGCGGGACAATGCAAATAGTCCAGGTAGTCATTTGATTACCTGTTCAGGAGTCTTATGGCTTGGGGGTAGAAGCTGTTGAGAAGCCTTTTGGTCCTAGACTTGGCACTCCGGTACCACTTGCCATGTGGTAGTAGAGAGAACAGTCTATGACTGGGGTGGCTGGGGTCTTTGACAATTTTTAGGGCCTTCCTCTGACACCGCCTGGTGTAGAGGTCCTGGATGGCAGGCAGCTTAGCCCCAGTGATGTACTGGGCCGTACGCACTACCCTCTGTAGTGCCTTGCGGTCAGAGGCCGAGCAGTTGCCGTACCAGGCAGTGATGCAACCAGTCAGCATGCTCTCAATGTTGCAGCTGTAGAACCTTTTGAGGATCTGAGGACCCATGCCAAATCTTTTCAGTCTCCTGAGGTGGAATAGGCTTTGTCGTGCCGGCTTCACGACTGGACCAATCTAGCTTGTTGTTGATGTGGACGCCAAAGGAACTTGAAGCTCAAATGACTGCATGGTCGTGGCGCTAGAGGATGCTGCTGTTGGTGGCAGAGGTGTGTTTTAGGATTCTGTGTCGAAGGCTCTCCAGTTTCCCCCACTGTATCCGATGATGAGAAAATAGAGGTGAGGTTCCTGCTTGTGGGCACACTATAACCTGCCCAACCACATAAATATTAGGTCTCCCTGGGAACACGTTAGTGTTCATATTCCTTCCTTTATTTTGGGGCTGTTTTTCTCCCTATGGGGATGCGTCCCAAATGGCATCCTATTCTCTATATATGGGCCCTGGTCACAAGTAGTTTAGTGTGTAGCGTTCCATTTGGGCTGTAGACTGGGATTGTTGAGAGGAGGTAACAGATTACAACATGTCTGAGGGCTCTGCTGGAGAGATTAAAGAGAAGCCTTCTCAATTTACCCCATCATTTTGTGAGTGGCATGCACACACACATGCTTGTGTGCTTGTGTGCTTTTGTGTGTGTGTGTGTGTGTGTGTGTGTGTGTGTGTGTGTGTGTGTGTGTGTGTGTGTGTGTGTGTGTGTGTCTCTGTGATGGCTCAGAGGCCCGTCCACAGTACTCAGCATCATAAGGCTGCTAGCTAGCAGGCAGGGACGACGCACAGTGGCCAGGAACCTCAGCTGTGCATATTCCCATTCTCCAAGGCCCAAGATCACAGGAACAGACAGGCCCTCTCTCCCAGCCCCCCAGCCCCCTCCTAGCCCAGCGCAGCAAGCATAGACGCCTGAGTGAAGTCCCCACTTACATTTGTCAGGGGAAACAGAATTTAGGTTGAAAATACTGTATCCCTGAAAACCAGAAATATCCGCTTAACTTTACACTAGACAGACAGGACCAGGTTGGTCAGAAGGCCTCAACTTTACACTTGACAGAGAGGACCAGGTTGGTCAGAGGGCCTCAACTTTACACTAGACAGACAGGACCAGGTTGGTCAGAAGGCCTCAACTTTACACTAGACAGAGAGGACCAGGTTGGTCAGAGGGCCTCAACTTTACACTAGACAGACAGGACCAGGTTGGTCAGAGGGCCTCAACTTTACACTAGACAGACAGGACCAGGTTGGTCAGAAGGCCTCAACTTTACACTAGACAGAGAGGACCAGGTTGGTCAGAGGGCCTCAACTTTACACTAGACAGACAGGACCAGGTTGGTCAGAAGGCCTCAACTTTACACTAGACAGAGAGGACCAGGTTGGTCAGAAGGCCTCAACTTTACACTAGACAGACAGGACCAGGTTGGTCAGAAGGCCTCAACTTTACACTAGACAGAGAGGACCAGGTTGGTCAGAAGGCCTCAACTTTACACTAGACAGAGAGGACCAGGTTGGTCAGAAGGCCTCAACTTTACACTAGACAGACAGGACCAGGTTGGTCAGAAGGCCTCAACTTTACACTAGACAGACAGGACCAGGTTGGTCAGAAGGCCTCAACTTTACACTAGACAGACAGGACCAGGTTGGTCAGAGGGCCTCAACTTTACACTAGACAGACAGGACCAGGTTGGTCAGAAGGCCTCAACTTTACACTAGACTGACAGGACCAGGTTGGTCAGAAGGCCTCAACTTTACACTAGACAGACAGGACCAGGTTGGTCAGAGGGCCTCAACTTTACACTAGACAGACAGGACCAGGTTGGTCAGAAGGCCTCAAATTTACACTGAAATAGATAGGATCAGATGGGTCTGGAATAGATAGGATCAGATGGGTCTGGAATAGATAGGATCAGATGGGTCTGGAATAGATAGGATCAGATAGGTCTGGAATAGATAGGATCAGATGGGTCTGGAATAGATAGGATCAGATAGGTATGGAATAGATAGGATCAGATGGGTCTGGAATAGATAGGATCAGATGGGTCTGGAATAGATAGGATCAGATGGGTCTGGAATAGATAGGATCAGATGGGTCTGGAATAGATAGGATCAGATGGGTCTGGAATAGATAGGATCAGATGGGTCTGGAATAGATAGGATCAGATGGGTCTGGAATAGATAGGATCAGATGGGTCTGGAATAGATAGGATCAGATGGGTCTGGAATAGATAGGATCAGATGGGTCTGGAATAGATAGGATCAGATGGGTCTGGCGCCAAGATACATCAATAGTTGTCGCAGGCCTTCTCTATTTGACAATTGTAATATTGTCACCCATCACACTGTTAATTTAATCTGACACATCTATTATTATACTGTATGTGTGAAATGAGTTTTTAGATAGATAGTTTAGGTGTAGTTTGGATGGGCCATTAGCTGGGCAGGCAACTGTTGTCTTATTTTAGAATTTACAGTGTGGATTTGAGCAGTACATTTTCTGACTTATTACAGTAGACATTTGGTGTCCTTGAGGTTTCTTATCACATTTTGCAACGTATTATTTACTGTGGAATATTTACACAACTGAAAAGCCAACGGTCAGGAAAGACGATCGTTCCAGTAGTGATGACATTCCGGGCACTCCGTTTGTTAACAGGCGTGAACTGTGTTGTCCACCTTTATTTTCTTGCGGTCTGTGACACTGTGATAGTTCATTCAAACCTCAGTCAAAGTATTGTATTGTTCATGTGTTGGACAAGACATGATCAGACATAATCCCTCAGAATTATAGCAAAGACATCCTTCTTTGTGAAATGGGTTTGATCGTCATAGTAATAATCATATTATTTTTTTTTTTTAGGTAATATTGTAAAACATTGTCAAAGATTTACTGTACATACTCAGGACAGGAGATGTGTATATACCACAGGACATTAAAGCTTATGGAAGAGCCGTGAGTGTGTTTCGTACTGTATCCAAGCCCACTGTTTCACCAACCAGGAGTCACTTTGAAAGTGATCCAGATCACGTGTAGATCTTTCAGAGGATTTTCAACCCACCGCTGAGGGAGGACTCATGTCACTAATAGAAATAAATTACCATCCACTGCATTTAAAATTCATCTTCCTATTGAGACTATTTTACACTCGGTTAGTTGTTAAATGTCTGCTTTGAGTTCAGTGGTAAGTATACTGGATATTCAGGAGCAGCTGACAAACCCAAACCCAAACTGTGATATCTCCCTTCCCTCTGTGGTGTAGGAAGCCTTTGTAGGGTTACGCCCCCCCCAAAAAACACCCTAATAGTGCACCAAGTTTGACCTGAGTCCTATGGGTCCTGGTCAAAAGTAGTAAACTACGGATTGTAGGGAATAGGGTGCCATTTGGGATGTGCTTCACTGCTACAGTTATACTGTAGTGCAGGGTTTCCCAAACTCGGTCACAGTTGCAGAACACTGTGCACTAACTACAGAGACGTGAAGAGCAATTCCAGCTGGTTTGGGACTGTAGAGGCATGGAAGGAACAACGGGTTGTGTAGAGACCATGTGTTACCCACCGGCTCAATTCGGTCTTGCATAGCATCGTTTTTTTAACATTGGATAAAAGTAGAGACTGGTATATCTTACACTACAGTTAAGGAACAATGGGAAAGCAATTCTGCTTTGAAAGTTGATCAACTTGTAAACTCACTTGAGAAAATGGCCCTTGAATATTTTTTGGTACCCGACTGGAGAGCCCTTTTTTTTTGTCAACACCCATCTTGTTAAGGATTCACATGTGAGGCCATGTAGTAAACAACTAGAGATTTCAAGACTAAAGGCTGGTTTATACTAGGGGGTGTGTTTAATCTGGAAGGCCAGAGTGTGCTCGGGGCGTTCGTAAACTCATCAGTTATTCTGCGCTCTGGCACACTCAGACGAGAGAGTGCTCTGAAATCGGAGTAGATGGCCAGATCGAATTTACCAGCTACGTCTATCAACAGTCGTCGCAGTGACATCATGAACATTCTATTGAAATGGTTACTTGCATAAACAAGGAACCATAATCCCAACTCATAACGTTACTACCCTGCATGAATCTGCTGGTGATTTAACCGACCAGGTTCAATGTTGGCTAGCTAGCATTAGCCTAAATAGCAATGCAAATGGCTCTGACATACGAATAATATTACTAAACAGATCATACATGTAACGTTAGCTAGCCAGCCAGCCAACGTTAGCTACAGTTGAAGTCGGAAGTTTACATACACCTTAGCCAAATACATTTAAACTCAGTTTCTCACAATTCCTAACATTTAATCCTAGTAAAAAAATCCCTGTTTTATGTCAGTTAGGATCACCACTTTATTTTAAGTATGTGAAATGTCAGAATAATAGTAGATAGAATGATTTATTTCATCACATTCCCAGTGGGTCAGAAGTTTACATACACTCAATTAGTATTTGGTAACATTGCCTTTAAATTGTTTAACTTGGGTCAAACGTTTCGGGTAGCCTTCCACAAGCTTCCCACAATAAGTTGGGTGAATTTTGGCCCATTCCTCCTGACAGAGCTGGTGTAACTGAGTCAGGTTTGTAGGCCTCCTTGCTTGCACACACTTTTTTCAGTTCTTCCCACAAGTTTTCTATAGGATTAAGGTCAGGGCTTTGTGATGGCCACTCCAATACCTTGACTTTGTTGTCCTTAAGCCATTTTGCCACAACTTTGGAAGTATGCTTGGGGTTATTGTCCATTTGGAAGACTCGTTTGCGACCAAGATTTAACTTCCTGACTGATGTCTTGAGATGTTGCTTCAATATATCCACATAATTTTCCTTCCTCTTGATGCCATCTATTTTGTGAAGTGCACCAGTCCCTCCTGCAGCAAAGCACCCCCACAACATGATGCTGCCACCCCGTGCTTCACGGTTGGGATGGTGTTCTTCGGCTTGCAAGCCTCCCCCTTTTTCCTCCAAACATAACGATGGTCATGTTTCATCAGACCAGAGGACATTCCTCCAAGAAGTATGATCTTTGTCCCCATGTGCAGTTGCAAACCGTAGTCTGGCCTTTTTATGGTGGTTTTGGAGCAGTGGCTTCTTCCTTGCTGAGCGGCCTTTCAGGTTATGTCGATATAGGACTCGTCTTACTGTGTAGATACTTGTGTACCTGTTTCCTCCAACATCTTCACAAGGTCCTTTGCTGTTGTTCTGGGATTGCTATGCACTTTTCGCACCAAAGTACATTCATCTCTAAGAGACAGAACACGTTTCCTTCCTGAGCGGTATCAATCAAATGTGTTTATAAAGCCCTTCTTACATCAGCTGATGTCACAGAGTGCTGTACAGAAACCCAGCCTAAAACCCCAAACAGCAAGCAATGCAGGTGTAAAAGCATGGTGGTTAGGAAAAACTCCCTAGAAAGGCCAGAAACTAGGAAGAAACCTAGAGAGGAACCAGGCTGTGAGGGCTGGCCAGTCCACTTCTGGCTGTGCCGGGTGGAGATTATAACAGAACATGGCCAAGATGTTCAAATGTTCATAAATTACCAGCAGGGTCAAATAATAATAATCACAGTGGTTGTAGAGGGTGCAACAGGTCAGCACCTCAGGAGTAAATGTCAGTTGGCTTTTCATAGCCAAGCATTCAGAGTATCTCTACCGCTCCTGCTGTCTCTAGAGAGTTGAAAACAGCCGGTCTGGGTCAGGTAGCACGTCTGGTGAACAGGTCAGAGTTCCATAGCCGCAGGCAGAACAGTTGAAACTGGAGCAGCAGCACGACCAGGTGGACTGGGGACAGCAAGGAGTCATCAGGCCAGGTAGTCCTGAGGCATGGTCCTAGGGCTCAGGTCCTCTGAGAGAGAGAAAGAAAGAAAGAGAAAGAGAGAAAGAAAAGAGAGAAAAAGAGAGAGAATTAGGGAGAGCATACTTAAATTCACACAGGATAAGACAGGAGAAATACTTCAGATATAACAGACGGACCCTAGCCCCCCGACACATAAACTACTGCAGCATAAATACTGGAGGCTGAGACAGGAGGGGTCGGGAGACACTGTGGCCCCGTCCGACGATACCCCCGGACAGGGCCAAACAGGCAGGATATAACCCCACCCACCTTTCCGAAGCACAGCCCCCACACCACTAGAGGGATATCTCCAACCACCAACTTACCATCCTGAGACAAGGCCGAGTATAGCCAACAAAGATTTCCGCCACGGCACAACCCAGGTGGGGGGCGCCAACCCGGTATGACGGCTGCGTGGTCCCATGGTGTTTATACTTGCATACTATTGTTTGTACAAATGAATGTGGTACCTTCAGGTCTTGGCTGATTTCTTTTGATTTTCCCATGATGTCAAGCAAAGAGGCACTGAGTTTGAAGGTAGACCTTGAAATACATCCACATGTACACCTCCAATTGACTCAAATTATGTCAATTAGCCTATCAGAAGCTTCTAAAGCCATGACATCATTTTCTGGAATCAACTTAGTGTACTTAGTGTATGTAAACTTCTGACCCACTGGAATTGTGATACAGTGATATTATTAGTGAAATAATCTGTCTTTAAACAATTGTTGGAAAAATTACTTGTCATGCACAAAGTAGATGTCCTAACCGACTTGCCAAAACTATAGTTTGTTAACAAGAAATTTGTGGAGTGGTTGAAAAAACGAGTTTTGATGACTCAAACCTAAGTGGATGTAAACTTCTGACTTCAACTGTATGTAACAGTGGTGTGTAGAGGAGACCATCTATATGTAACAGTAGTGTATAGAGACCATCTAAATGTAACAGTAGTGTATAGAGACCAGCTATATGTAACAGTAGTGTATAGAGACCAGCTATATGTAACAGTAGTGTATAGAGACCAGCTATATGTAACAGTAGTGTGTAGAGACCATCTATATGTAACAGTAGTGTATAGAGACCATCTAAATGTAACAGTAGTGTGTAGAGACCATCTATATGTAACAGTAGTGTATAGAGACCATCTATATGTAACAGTAGTGTGTAGAGACCATCTATATGTAACAGTAGTGTATAGAGACCATCTAAATGTAACAGTAGTGTGTAGAGACCATCTAAATGTAACAGTAGTGTGTAGAGACCATCTAAATGTAACAGTAGTGTATAGAGACCATCTAAATGTAACAGTAGTGTGTAGAGACCATCTATATGTAACAGTAGTGTGTAGAGACCATCTAAATGTAACAGTAGTGTGTAGAGACCATCTATATGTAACAGTAGTGTATAGAGACCATCTATATGTAACAGTAGTGTATAGAGACAGCTATATGTAACAGTAGTGTATAGAGACCATCTAAATGTAACAGTAGTGTGTAGAGACCATCTATATGTAACAGTAGTGTATAGAGACCATCTAAATGTAACAGTAGTGTGTAGAGACCATCTAAATGTAACAGTAGTGTGTAGAGACCATCTATATGTAACAGTAGTGTATAGAGACCATCTATATGTAACAGTAGTGTATAGAGACCATCTAAATGTAACAGTAGTGTGTAGAGACCATCTATATGTAACAGTAGTGTGTAGAGACCAGCTATATGTAACAGTAGTGCATAGAGACCATCTATATGTAACAGTAGTGTGTAGAGACCAGCTATATGTAACAGTAGTGTGGTTATGGGGACCAACAACCTAAGACAAATATCGTCAAGCTGAAACAGGAAAGAGCCTTCCCTGTATGCTGTAGTGTAATGATTGTTCTTCACTAGAACTAAGGAGCCTAGCCCGAATCATGAAAAACAGTCCCAGACCAATATTCCTCCTACACCAAACTTTACAATTGGCACTGTGCTTTGGGGCAGGTAGCATTCTCCTGGCATCCAACAAATCCAGATTCTTCCGTCGAACTGCCAGATGGTGAAGCGTGATTCATCACTCCAGAGAACGTGTTTCCACTGCTCCAGAGTCCAATGGCGGCGAGCTTCACACCACTCCAGCCGACGCTTGGCATTGTGCATGGTGATCTTAGGCTTGTGTGCGGCTGCTCGGCCATGGAAACACATTTCATGAAGCTCCCGACGAACAGTTCTTGTGCTGACGTTACTTCCAGAGGCAGTTTGGAACTCGGTAGGGAGTTTTGCAACTCAACTATTTCAATGTGTTACGTGCTTCAGCACTTGGCAGTGTTAAGCGGAGCGAACAGGGGAACCCAAGAGCAGACTCAGATGAGGAAACAGATGAATGAACCAAGGAATTTATTGTAACACAGGGAGATATGGAGTGCAGATCCGGGGGAAGCTCGGATGAGTTGTAGAAAACCAGATGTGGAGGCTGAGGTTGGAGTGTGCTGGGTTGGGACAGGGTAAACCGGTCCGGAGGGGAATCCAAGGGAGTGGTGGCGTGGCGAGTCCAGAACAGGGTAGAAGCAAAATTGCAGTGAGAGGATAAACAGCGTCAGGCAGGGAAACAAGTACAGCAGGGTAACAGGATCTTAGATAATGACAATAATAGCTAGAAGCGTAAACTGACTGAGCAGAGATTACGATCTGGCAGAGTAGAAGTGGCCGGACTGAGTATTTGTAGAGGTCTTGATATGGAATGAGTTGCAGCTGATAGGGGGATCTGCTCTGACTCCAGCAGCACCTGTCTCCAACCAAACAATCACACAAACAGAAAGGGAGCGGGAGAGAGAGTGTCCTGGGGAAATGGCTGTAGGTCAAGCAGACACCGGATGACCACTAGAGGGTGTGGCAGGAGCAGATGTGACAGGCAGTCCCGTTCTGTGAGCTTGTGTGGCCTACCACTTCGCGGCTGAGCCGTTGTTGCTCCTGGACTTTTCCACTTCTCAATAACAGCATTTACAGTTGACCGGGGGGGCAGCTTTAGCAGGGCAGAAATTTTACAACCTGAGTTGTTGGAAAGGTGGCATCCTATGACGCTGCCACGTTGAAAGTCACTGAGCTCTTCAGTAAGGGCCATTCTACTACCAATGTGTGTCTATGGAGATTGCATGGCTGTGTGTTCGATTTTATACACCTGTCAGCAACGGGTGTGGCTGAAAAAGCCAAATCCGCTAATTTAAATGGATGTCCACGTACTTTTGTGTATATATAGTGTTTTGTCAGTATCAGAATGTTGAATTGGAGTCATCTGTCAGTGTCATCTTGCAGACTTATATCAGATCTTTCTTCTATACCCAATCATACTATTTAGTAGTCTGGGGAAAAGGGATGTCTTTGACCTTCTAGTTGTTTTTAAATATGGAAATAGGATTTATTGAATCAGTATTGCTCAACCACATGTATGTAGCCATCCTTGCTAAAATCAAGAGGTCAAATATAATTTGAACCGTACCCAGCTGAAACAGAAAACATTACACACCAGACATCTTTCACCACTTTTTAAGCCCATTAGCATGTTAGGTTTCCAAGAGCAAGCCCCTCTGAAAGCCAACTCGGCTCTCCTTTGCGCCACACTATTCTGTTAGCCCACTGAGCTAAAGCCTAGGTATTAGCTAACGCAAGTATTCGAGTCTCAGGCAAGTGGACTCACTCATCAAGCGAGTATGGTTCACTGAATCACCCACACTTCCCAGGCATAGGAATAAACCCTCCCCTCTATGTTCTAACACCCTCCATATCCTTTTTGTGACGCCTCCCCTTCCCCACCTCTCATCATCATCATCATCATCATCACCACCATCACGCACCGCATCATTCCACCCAACCTGATCAAACAGCCACTCACTGGCCTGCCTGTTACCTTGTTAACAAAAACTGTCTGGTTCTGGTCCAAAAGTGTAGTGAATAGGGACTCACACAGATTACGACCCATGGTAAGTGAATAGGGACATACACAGAAGACGACCCATGGCTAGTGAACAGAGACATACACAGAAGACGACCCATGGTAAGTGAATAGGGACATACACAGAAGACGACCCATGGCTAGTGAACAGGGACATACACAGAAGACGACCCATGGCTAGTGAACAGGGACATACACAGAAGACGACCCATGGCTAGTGAACAGGGACATACACAGAAGACGACCCATGGTGAGTCACAGATATATCAGTGACTAGATTCAAATGTGGAGATGTACAAACTGGTATTTGCCAACACATCTAAAGAGCATGGCAACAGCAGAACAGAAAAGAACAGAGCAGGCGAAGTAGCAGGGTAGAAACAGCGAGTACATCCCAAATGGTCTCTTATTTCCTATATAGTGCACTACTTTTAACAAGAGCCCATAGGGCCCATAGGGCTCTGGTCTTAAGTAGTGCACTATGTAGGGAACTAGCGCTGTTTGGCACTCAACCAGCCTGCGAAGAACAGGAGTCACTCCCAGCCTTCAGGCTCTGAATGTGACTAATGCCATGTAATGTGTGCCAGGCAGAGAGTGGAAAGAAACGAATCCCATTTGTCCTCACAGTGAAGTCTATCTACAGCACACTGATGCTAACCCATATCCTGTCCTCTCCTCTGTCCTCTCCTCTCTACTCCTCTCCTCTCTACTCCTCTCCTCTCTACTCCTCTCCTCTCTTCTCCTCTCCTTAGGGAAGTCTATCTACACCACACTGATGCTAACCCATATCCTGTCCTCTCCTCTCTACTCCTCTCCTCTCTACTCCTCTCCTCTCTACTCCTCTCCTCTCCTTAGTGAAGTATATCTACACCACACTGATACTACCCAGTATCCTGTCCTCTCCTCTGTCATCTCCTCTCTACTCCTCTTCTCTCTACTCCTCTCCTCTCCTCTCCTTAGGGAAGTCTATCTACACCACACTGATACTACCCAGTATCCTGTCCTCTCCTCTGTCCTCTCCTCTCTACTCCTCTTCTCTCTACTCCTCTCCTCTCCTCTCCTTAGGGAAGTCTATCTACACCACACTGATACTACCCAGTATCCTGTCCTCTCCTCTGTCCTCTCCTCTCTACTCCTCTCCTCTCTACTCCTCTCCTCTCCTCTCCTTAGTGAAGTCTATCTACACCACACTGATACTACCCAGTATCCTGTCCTCTCCTCTGTCCTCTCCACTCCTCCCCTCTGTCCTCTCCACTCCTCTCTACTCCTCTCCTCTCCTGTCCTGTCCTCAAACAGACAGCTCGGTGCCTTCAACATGTCAATACCTCTCATAAATACAAGTAGTGATAAAGTCAATCTCTCTTCCAATTTGAGCCAGGAGAGATTGCCATGCATATTATTCATGTTTGCTCTCTCTGTACATCAAAGGACCAGCCGTGCTGCCAAGTTCTGAGCCAATTGCAATTTTCCTAAGGCCCACTTTGTGGCACTTGACCACACGACTGAACAGTAGTCCAGGTGCGACAAAACTAGGGCCTGTAGGACCTGCCTTGTTGATAGTGTTGTTAAGAAGGCAGAGCAGTGCTTTATTATGGACAGACTTCGCCCCATCTTAGCTACTGTTGTATCAATATGTTTTGACTGTGACAGTTTACAATACAGGGTTACTCCAAGCAGTTTAGTCACCTCAACTTGCTCAATTTCCACAGTATTCATTACAATATTTAGTTAGGTTTAAGGTTTAGTGAATGATTTGTTCCTTGCCACCCATTCTGAAACTAACTGCAGTTCTTTGTTCAGTGTTGCAGTCATTTCAGTCACTGTAGTAGCTGACTTGTATAGTGTTCACTCAAAGCCAGTGGCATGTCGTTAGTAAAGATTGAAAAAAGTTAGGGGCCTAGACAGCTGCTCTGGGGAATTCCTGATTCTACCTGGATTATGTTGCAGAGTCTTCGATTAAATAACACCATCTGTGTTCTGTTAGACAGGTGAATCTTTATCTACATTATAGCAGTGGGGTGTAAAGACATAACACATACGTTTTTCCATCAGCAGACTATGATCCATAATGTCAAAATCCGCACTGAAGTCTAACAAAACAGCCCCCACAATCTTTTCATCATCAATTTCTCTCAGCCAATCATTTGTTTAAGTGCTTGTTGAATGTCCTTCTCTATAAGCAGAAAGTCTGTTGTCAATTTGTTTCTTGTAAAATAGCATTGTATCTGGTCAAACACATTTTTTTCCCAACGTTTACTAAGGGTTGGTAACAGGCTGATTGGTCGGCTATTTGAGCCAGTAAAGGGGGCTTTAATATTCTTAGGTAGTGGAATGACTTTAGCTTCCCTCCATGCCTGAGGGCGCACACTTTCTAGTAGGCTTAGATTGAAGATGTGGAAAATAGGAGTGGCAATATCATCCGCTATTATCCTCAGTCATTTTCCATCCAAGTTGTCAGACCCCGGTGGCTTGTCATTGTTCATAGACAACTATGATTTGTTCACTTCTTCCACACTCACTTTACGGAATTCAAAAGTACAATGCTTGTCTTTCAAACATAGTTTGCTAATCTTCCAATGGAAAAGTCATTAAAGTAGTTGCCAATATCAGTGGGCTTTGTGATGAATGAGCCATCTGATTCAATGAATGATGGAGCCGAGTTTGCCCTTTTTCCAAATATTTCATTTAAGGTGTTCCAAAGCTTTTTACTATCATTCTTTATATCATTTATATTTGTTTCATAGTATAGTTTCTTCTTTTTATTCAATTTAGTCACATGATTTCTCAATTTGCAGTACTTTTGCCAATCGGTTGTGCTGCCAGACTTATTTGCCATTCCTGTTGCCTCGTCCCTCTCAACCATAAAATGTTTCAATTCCTCATCAATCCACTGGGATTTAACAGTTTTTACAGTCATTTTCTTAATGGGTGCGTATTAGTAACTGGAATAAGTAGTTTCATAAATGCATCAAGTGCAGCGTCTGGTTGCTCCTCATTACACACCACAGACCAGCAGATATTCTTTACATCATCAACATATGAATCACTACAAAACTTTTTGTATGACCTCTTATACACTATATTAGGCCCAGCCTTTGGAACTTTGGTTGTCCTAGATATGTCTACTATATTGTGATCACTACTTCCAATGGATCTGGATTCTGCTTTACAGCAGATTCCTGCAGCATTAGTAAAGATGTGATCAATACATGTCGATGGTTTCATTCCTGTGCTGTTTGTAACTACCCTGGTAGGTTGACTGATAACCTGAACCAGGTTGCAGGCACTGGTTACAGTTTGAAGCTATTGCAATGCAAATAGTCTGGGTAGCCATTTGACTAGATGTTCAGGAGTCTTATGGCTTGGGGGTAGAAGCTGTTTAGATGCCTCTTGGACCTAGACTTGGCGCTCCGGTACCGCTTGCCAGAGAATTGGCTTCCTCTGACACCGCCTGGTATAGAGGTCCTGGATGGCAGGAAGCTTGGCCCCAGTGATGTACTGGGCCATTCGCACTACCCTCTGTAGTGCCTTGCGGTCGGAGGCCGAGCAGTTGCCATACCAGGCAGTTATGCAACCAGTCAGGATGCTCTCGATGGTGCAGCTGTAGAAACTTTTGAGGATCTGAGGACCCATGACAAATCTTTTCAGTCTCCTGAGGGGGAATAGGTTTTGTCGTGCCCGCTTCACGACTGTCATGGTGTTCGTGGACCATGTTAGTTTGTTGGTGATTTGGACACCAAGGAACTTGAATCTCTCAACCTGCTCCACTACAGCCCCGTCGATGAGAATGGGGTCGTGCTCGGTCCTCTTTTTCCTGTAGTCCACAATCGTCTCCTTTGTCTTGGATCACGTTGAGGGAGAGGTTGTTGTCCTGGCACCACACGGCCAGGTCTCTGACCTCCTCCCTATAGGCTGTCTTGTTGTTGTCGGTGATCAGGCCTACCACTGTTGTGTCATCAGCAAATTTAATGATGGTGTTGGAGTCGTGCCTGGCCGTGCAGTCATGAGTGAACAGGGAGTACAGGAGGGGGCTGAGCACGCACGCCTGAGGGGCCCCCGTGTTGAGGATCAGTGTGGCGGATGTGTTGTTACCTACCCTTACCACCTGGGGGCGGCCCGTCAGGATGTCCAGGATCCAGTTGCAGAGGGAGGTGTTTAGTCCCAGGGTCCTTAGCTTATTGATGAGCTTTGTGGGCACTATGGTGTTGAACGCTGAGCTGTAGTCAATGAACAGCATTCTCACATGGGTGTTCCTTTTGTCCAGGTGGGAAAGGGCAGTGTAGAGTGCAATAGAGATTGCATCATCTGTGGATCTGTTTGGGGCAGTATGCAACTTGGAGTGGGTCTAGGGTTTCTGGGATGATGACCAGCCTTTCAAAGCACTTCATGGCTACAGACGTGAGTGCTACGGGTCAGTAGTCATTTAGGCAGGTTACCTTAGTGTTCTTGGGCACAGGGACTATGGTGGTCTTCTTGAAACATGTTGGTGTTACAGACTCAGACAGAGAGGCTGAAAATGTCAGTGAAGACAGCGCATGTCCTGGTAATCTGTCTGGCCCAGCTGCCTTGTGAATGTTGACCTGTCTAAAGGTCTTACTCACATTGGCTACGGAGAGCATGATCACACAGTCTTCCAGTACAGCTGGTGATCTCATGGATGTTTCAGTGTTATTTGCCTCGAAGCGCGCATAGAAGTAGTTTAGCTCGTCCGGTAGGCTTGTGTCACTAGGCAGCTCGCAGCTGTGCTTCCCTTTGTAGTCTGTAATGGCTTGCAGTCCCTGCCACATCCGTCAGAGCCGGTGTAGTACGACTCGATCTTAGTCCTGTATTGACGCTTTGCCTGTTTGATGGTTCGTCGGAGGGCATAGCGGGATTTCTTATAAGCTTCCGGGTCACTTCAACAGTATTTAACATGGTGTCCTCTCTAAGCTTTAAAGGAATGTGGATCTGAATATAGACCGCAACACCGCCCCATTGGCATTTATGTGTTTCCGGAATAACCATGTTTTTCTGTATCAAATGTATTATCTAAGTGAGTTTAAGAATTAGTCAGAATATGAATGTCTGTTACTAGCAAGTTATTGACTTCATAAACCTTGTTTCTTAGGCTACATATGTTCATATGGACTATTGTTTGCACTTTTCTGTGATGCTTGATTGTTTTTAATGATTTTCTGGGAAGCTTATCAGAAGTAGTTACTTACATTGTGTCTGCCAACGCCCCTGGGATAATGTACATTTGATGACAACTCAGCAACACAATGGAAGGGATTAACTAAGCTGGTCGGGTCATTGATAAGTCATTGTCTCATCGCAGCCTTGAAATGCGTGAACAGAGTCTAGGAGTCAAGATGATTTGGATGGACTCCTTCATTCCTGTCTTCTGTTTCCAGAAGGTGTCAAAGTTATCTATAAAAGTGACTCCAGCAGAGCTACAGTAATCTTTTAGCCAGATGTGTAATGCCAGCAGTCTGCTGAATCTTTCACACCCGCGGCCTAACGATGATACCGGACCTGAAAGGATTGGCTGCTTTTTGGAATCTTTCAGTTCTAGAGTCCTGTTCTTTAAAACCAATGTTCAGAAGTTCTGAGCCTGATGTCGTTTGACCCCACATGGGCTACGACAGTGTCAAGCTCCCAGCATCTGTGGTAGAGCAGTCGGAAGCAGCCTCGTTATGTCCTGTACTTGTTCTCCAGGATATTACAGGGTTCTTGCTCCTTTAGTGTTGTTTGCTATTGTCTTTAACTTTAAATAATAAATAATAGCAATAATAAATACTCTTCAGATAACGGCTCATCTCTCATGTGTAGACAATGGCCCCTGAATCACTGTAGTGCTGTGGACTAAGGCTCTAAGACTGGCAAGCAATTCTTGACAACTAGTAACTGACAGAATTAAATGAAGCTCGGGAGTTTTTTTTTTCAAATTCTTCTGTAGCTTGAGATCTATGATTAATTACCAGCCAACATATTTGTAATGTACTAAACTCACTTTTGTCTGTCCAGGATAAAGTTAGTAGCTTGAGTATATGTTCCAGTTTATCTAGAGGTGTCTCAAATGGCACCCTATTCACTATATAGGCTGCCATTTGGGAGGCATGCAAACAGTCTCGTAGTGAATCACAAGGTAAAGCCACCAAGGGGACAAAGGGAAGAAGCAGATAGATCTCAGAGAATGCCGGCATGATAAGTAGAATCTCTAGTACAAAGGATCATTCTGGCTATCTTTACCCTGCAACACAACACAATGGAGAGGGAAATATAATTTATGTAAACGAGAAAGATAAGATGAAGGCTTAAAGATATTCTTCTCTCTGTCGACGCTTGGTTCTGTCAGGTTCTTAAATATATCTGCTGGCTGCACCGATAAACACTGTTATTCTTCAGACGACACGTTTGATCACAGTTCCTCTTCCTAAAACCCTACTGTAGTGTAGTTCCTCTTCCTAATACCCTACTGTAGTGTAGTTCCTCTTCCTAATACCCTACTGTAGTGTATCTCCTCTTCCTAATACCCTACTGTAGTGTAGTTCCTCTTCCTAATACCCTACTGTAGTGTATCTCCTCTTCCTAATACCCTACTGTAGTGTAGTTCCTCTTCCTAATACCCTACTGTAGTGTATCTCCTCTTCCTAATACCCTACTGTAGTGTAGTTCCTCTTCCTAATACCCTACTGTAGTGTAGTTCCCTCTTCCTAATACCCTACTGTAGTGTAGTTCCTCTTCCTAATACCCTACTGTAGTGTAGTTCCTCTTCCTAATACCCTACTGTAGTGTAGTTCCTCTTCCTAATACCCTACTGTAGTGTAGTTCCTCTTCCTAATACCCTACTGTAGTGTAGTTCCTCTTCCTAATACCCTACTGTAGTGTAGTTCCTCTTCCTAATACCCTACTGTAGTGTAGTTCCTCTTCCTAATACCCTACTGTAGTGTAGTTCCTCTTCCTAATACCCTACTGTAGTGTAGTTCCTCTTCCTAATACCCTACTGTAGTGTAGTTCCTCTTCCTAATACCCTACTGTAGTGTAGTTCCTCTTCCTAATACCCTACTGTAGTGTAGTTCCTCTTCCTAATACCCTACTGTAGTGTAGTTCCTCTTCCTAATACCCTACTGTAGTGTAGTTCCTCTTCCTAATACCCTACTGTAGTGTAGTTCCCTCTTCCTAATACCCTACTGTAGTGTAGTTCCTCTTCCTAATACCCTACTGTAGTGTAGTTCCCTCTTCCTAATACCCTACTGTAGTGTAGTTCCTCTTCCTAATACCCTACTGTAGTGTAGCTCCTCTTCCTAATACCCTACTGTAGTGTAGTTCCTCTTCCTAATACCCTACTGTAGTGTAGCTCCTCTTCCTAATACCCTACTGTAGTGTAGTGTAGTTCCCTCTTCCTAATACCCTACTGTAGTGTAGTTCCCTCTTCCTAATACCCTACTGTAGTGTAGCTCCTCTTCCTAATACCCTACTGTAGTGTAGTTCCTCTTCCTAATACCCTACTGTAGTGTATCTCCTCTTCCTAATACCCTACTGTAGTGTAGTTCCCTCTTCCTAATACCCTACTGTAGTGTAGTTCCTCTTCCTAATACCCTACTGTAGTGTAGTTCCTCTTCCTAATACCCTACTGTAGTGTAGCTCCTCTTCCTAATACCCTACTGTAGTGTAGTTCCTCTCCCTAATACCCTACTGTAGTGTATCTCCTCTTCCTAATACCCTACTGTAGTGTAGTTCCCTCTTCCTAATACCCTACTGTAGTGTAGTTCCCTCTTCCTAATACCCTACTGTAGTGTAGTTCCCTCTTCCTAATACCCTACTGTAGTGTAGCTCCTCTTCCTAATACCCTACTGTAGTGTATCTCCTCTTCCTAATACCCTACTGTAGTGTAGTTCCTCTTCCTAATACCCTACTGTAGTGTATCTCCTCTTCCTAATACCCTACTGTAGTGTAACATGAGCCAAGGAGTCCAGTCTTAATAACCGTCTTATTGATGAACCCTGAACCATGTTCTGGCAACAACAACGTCTGTGGTTTCCGTGTTGTTGTGAGGAACGTTGCACGAGGTAGCACGCTGTCAACTGATATTGTAGACCTTAGTTTGTGTTGTAAAGGGAAACTCCACAACAATTTTCAACCTCGTTTCCTTTCGGCTCCAGCACAATACCGGTGGTCAACATGTGTGAAAACAGCGCATTTTCTAACTTTTGAAGAAAAAAATATGTAAAGATTTCTACCCGACGACATCAGTGATTTCCAAACTATTAGATTTGCCGGGGAGCAAGAGAATACCTTCGGGCTAGAAACCCGTTGCAGGTTTAGAAAATCACTCTTTCTTTTTGAACTTTTAGTTCTACTTTTAGTTCTTTTTTTTTCATATTTCTTATCTTTTTAACCACATATCGTAGAAACTCACTGGTTTCACATATGTAAACACCTGTTTGGTGCTGGAGATGATGAATATGAGGTTCAAAAGTGGCGGCATTGCCCTTTAACTATATATTCAGAATACAACATATTGCTCTAAGTGAACATCTTTAACATCCACTATTAGTATCAGCAGGTCTCTACTAACATGCTGTCTGGCTGGTCAAGTCTCTGTTAACATACTGGATGATTAGCCAAGTCCCTGCTAACATGCTGTCTGGCTGGTCAAGTCTCTGTTAACATACTGGATGATTAGCCAAGTCCCTGCTAACATGCTGTCTGGCTGGTCAAGTCTCTGTTAACATACTGGATGATTAGCCAAGTCCCTGCTAACATACTGTCTGGTTGGTCAAGTCCCTACTAACATACTGTCTGGCTGGTCAAGTCCCTACTAACATGCTGTCTGGCTGGTCAAGTCCCTACTAACATACTGTCTGGCTGGTCAAGTCCCTACTAACATGCTGTCTGGCTGGTCAAGTCCCTACTAACATACTGTCTGGCTGGTCAAGTCCCTACTAACATACTGTCTGGCTGGTCAAGTCCCTACTAACATACTGTCTGGCTGGTCAAGTCTCTGTTAACATACTGACTGGCTGGTCAAGTCCCTGTTAACATGCTAACTGGCTGGTCAAGTCTCTGTTAAAAACTTCTTACGGCTAGGCGTCCCGCCAGCAAGACACCTGTCGACAACTTCTGGTGAATTTGGAGGGCGCGCAATTCAAATAAATATTCATAAAAATGATGGATATTAAACATTTAGGTACATACAAGTGTCTTATATCGGTTAAAAGCTTAAATGATTGTTAATCTAACTGCACTGTCCGATTTACAATAGGCTTTACAGCGAAAGCATGCCATGCGATTGTTTGAGGACGGTGACCCACGTTAAATATTTTTCAACCAGCATAGGTTTCATAAATTCACAAATAGCGATTAAATCTTCCTCTGATTTGCAATCCAAAGGGTCCCAGCTACAACATGTAGTGTCGTTTTGTTAGATCAAATCTTTTTTTAGCTCCAAAAAAGTCAGTTTAGTTGGCTCCATCGATTTGAGCAATCCACTCGTTCAACATGCAGAGAAAGGAATCCAAAAACCTACCGCTAAACTTTGTTAAAACAATTCAAAATACATTTCTATTTAATCATCAGGTACCCTAAAATGTAACTAAACTATAATATTTCATTCTGAAAGAAGTATATTCTGTAGGAAAGCGATATTAGCAGGTCAAGCTGGCTGGCTGGTCAAGTCTCTGTTAACATGCTGGCTGATTGGTCAAGTCTCTGTTAACGTGCTGGCTGATTGGTCAAGTCTCTGTTAACATGATGGCTGATTGGTCAAGTCTCTGCTAACATGCTGGCTGGTCATGTCTCTGTTAACGTGCTGGCTGATTGGTCAAGTCTCTGTTAACATGATGGCTGATTGGTCAAGTCTCTGCTAACATGCTGGCTGGTCAAGTCTCTTTTAACATGCTGGCTGGATGGTCAAGTGAACAAGGTTTAGAGGCCTCAAAGCAGATTGTCAAATTTGATCAATTTACGTAGAGACACTTTGTGCTCGGACTACATTTTTATTATACTGATATTTAGAATGATCCTAATCCTTTTAATTGGTTTAAGACATAAAATAACAGGATTTATTTGTACTGTATATAGGAGGTATTGGTATCTTAATTGTTAGATTGTCTTCAGGCAAGACTTGAATTGGACGCTAGTTGGCTTTAATCTGAGAGCCTTGACAAAGACTTTTTGTCAAGAAAGTCTGCTTTCCATGCATATCAACGTGTTCAGCTGTCTTGGCTACATAATCTGGTTACATTGATGTCATGCAGATGATATGTATCTGTTGGTTCGATTGATTCTATTAGTAAGGTAATAGCATTGAAGTGGGTATTTGTACCTTTTTTTGGACAGAAACATGAAAATACACAATTTAAAGATGAGACCATGCCACCACTTGAAATTACTACTGTATTCTGAAATGAAGATAATGTGACTGTGAGCAGTTTTTTCAAGATAGTTTTCCTTTATCTCCACAGCTCCAAGGGTCTCTGAGGAGGAAGATCGAGGGCCATACTCCTGGCTACTCCTCCCAACAGAATGGCCTATCCGGTGGGCCGTCGGGGCTGGACTTCAAACGTGTCCGTCTGGAAGGGGGCAGTGGCAGTTTGGGTGGGCACGGACCCTGTTCCTTCAGCTCCGGGCAATCACAGTCCATGGGAGGCGACGCTTCGTCCATAGTCCACACCCTAAACAGGAAAAACAACAACAGCAGTTACATGATGCCCCATGGGGTCGTGAACTCTGACCTCATCAACATGACCCTGAAGGAGATGAAGAAGGAACCTATAGACCATGTTACTTCCTGCGGCCAGAGGTCTACGGAGATGATGGTGTTCAGCAGCCAGATCGACCCGGAGCTTCAGGATCTGTTCGACGAGCTGACCAAGACCGTCCCGTCTCTGCACGACCAGGAGTTTGAGAAGATGCTGAAGCAGGATGATACGTTCGGCCTGGCGGACCTGGAGCGCGGCGCGGCTTCCCTCTGCTCCCACCTGGAGAAGCCCATCAAGACGGAGTACTCCTCTCCAGACTACGGCCAGACACATGGCCATGGCGGCTCCTCACAGCTCCGTCCGGCGTCCTCTGGTCCCTCCTTCACCATGTCCAACTCCTCCCCCATCACCAACCAGAAGAGCCAAGGCCAGGGGCCCTCGGGGCTGGCCGGACCCCCCAGCAGAGGACTCCCTGGCTGGCCTGAGGTGTCCCATGCTGAGCAGCTAAAGCAGATGGCAGCCAACCAGAACCAGCAGCAGCCCAACCCCCAGGCCCTGCTCCACCACCAACAGACTCAGGCTGGAGGGGGAGGAGGAGGACCAGGGACCAGTTGGAACACGCAGCCCTCCTCCAGCTCCTTCCCCCAGGACAAGCTCTCCAACCCGGCCCCAATGGGCCAGAGGATCACCCCCCAGACCTCTATGGACAGTCAGGGTAAAAGCATAAACAACTGTCTGTTCAAGCCCAACGGACACAACAGCTCCAGCCACCTGGATATGAAGGTGCTCAGCAACAAACCCATGCTCCACTTCAGCCCCAAAGCATCCCAGCAACCCCCCACTATGGCAGGTCCACTGAGTAAGACTACAGCCCATCAACAACAGCAACAACAGCCGTCCACCTCATCCCATAACTTGAACACGAACCACCCAGTTCATAACTACCAGAACCCCCAGCAGCAACGGCCCATGTCTGGGTCTCCTCACTTGCAGCCCAAGTCCCTGGCCCAGAGATCCCCTCTCAGCCAGCCTGGACCTGGACCTGGACCTGGACTCCACTTTAAACTGGCTCAACAACGACAGGTAATAATCACCTATATAAATACTTGCATCCCATCCTTGCGGTGTTGTAGTGGTTGAGTCCAGGACTCTGACTCAACTTGGACTCAAACGCTAGGGACTTGGGACTCGACTCAGACTCGAGGTTTAGTGACTTGACTACGTCACTGCATTTAAGTATGTTCCATCATTTATGTGAAACAGTACATTTATCACATCAAATATCATATGAAAACCAATATTGTATGAAATAGAAATCCATCTATCTATCTAATACATATATCGTCCCAGTGTATATACAGTGCCTTCAGAAAGTATTCAGACCCGATTGACTTTTTCCACATTTTATTACGTTATATATATATTTTTAAAACCTCATGAATCTACACACAATACCCCATAATGACGAAGTGAAAACTGGTTTTTAGACATTTTTGCAAAGGTATTAAAATTTAAAACAGGAATATCTTATTTACACAAGTATTCAGACCGTTTGCTATGAGACTCAAACAATTTAGCTCAGGTGCATCCTGTTTCCCTTGATCATCCTTGAGATGTTTCTACAACTTGATTGGAGTCCACCTGTGGTAAATTCAGTTGATTGGACATGATTTGGAAAGGCACACACCTGTCTATATAAGGTCCCACAGTTGACAGTGCATGTCAGCACAAAAACCAAACCATGAGGTTGAAGGAATTGTCCGTAGAGCTCCGAGACAGGATTGTGTCGAGGCACAGATCTGGGGAAGGGTACCAAAACATTTCTGCAGCATTGAAGGTCACTGAGAACACAGTGGCCTCCATCATTCTTAAATGGACGAAGTTTGGAACCACCAAGACACCTAAAGACTCTCAGACCATGAGAAACAAGATTCTCTGGTCTGATGAAACCAAGATTTAACTCTTTGGCCTGAATGCCAAGCATCACATCTGGAGGAAACCTGGCACCATCCCTACAGTGAAGCATGGTGGTGGTAGCATCATGCTGTGGGGATGTTTTTCAGCGGCAGGTACTGGGAGACTAGTCAGGATCGAGGGAAAGATGAACAGAGCAAAGTACAGAGAGATCCTTGATGAAAACCTGCTCCAGAGTGTGGGAATCGCTCTGGGACAAGTCTCTGAATGTCCTTGAGTGGCCCAGCCAAAGCACGGACTTGAACGTGATCGAACATCTCTGGAGAGACCTGAAAATAGCTGTGCAGCGACGCTCCCCATCCAACATGACAGAGCTTGAGAGGATCTGCAGAGAAGAATGGCAGAAACTCCCCCACGCTTGTAGCGTCATACCCAAGAAGACTCAAGTCTGTAATCGCTGTCAAAGGTGCTTCAATAAAGTACTGAGTAAAGGGTCTGAATACTTATGTAAATGTGATATTTCATGAATTAGCTAAAATGTCTAAAATCCAGTTTCTGCTTTGTCATTATGGGGTTATTGTGATGTCATTATGGGGTGTATTGTGATGTCATTATGGGGTGTATTGTGTGTAGATTGATGAGGGGAAAAAACGATTTAATCCATTTTAGAATAAGGCTGTAATGTAATAAAATGTGGAAAATGTCAAGGGGTCTGAATACTTTCCGAAGGACCTGTAGTTCATTGCGATGGTCACCGTCTTGCAACTAACTATTCTGGAGCATTCTAAGGTGTGCAGGTATTTCTATTCATATTTTCCTGCACCTAAAGAATTGTTTAGTATATTATGTGCACGTTATTTTTTGAACAAGTAATGACCCATTTCCATCCTAATCCCATATGACACGTTCCCATCCTAATCCCATATGACCCGTTCCCATCCTGATCCCATATGACCCGTTCCCATCCTAATCCCATATGACCCATTTCCATCCTAATCCCATATGACCCGTTCCCATCCTGATCCCATATGACCCGTTCCCATCCTGATCCCATATGACCCGTTCCCATCCTGATCCCATATGACCCGTTCCCATCCTGATCCCATATGACCCGTTCCCATCCTGATCCCATATGACCCGTTCCCATCCTGATCCCATATGACCCGTTCCCATCCTAATCCCATATGACCCGTTCCCATCCTAATCCCATATGACCCATTCCCATCCTAATCACATATCTTTGTAAAGGAACAGTCCACATTCTTGTCTAATGATGCTGGGATAATCAGAGCCATGAGGGTAAACATGATGAGCTACTTGGTAGGGCTGTGCGATATGGCCAATATATCATATCACAATATTTTTTTAAATGTTTGATGGTATGATGTTGTTTGACGGTATTTTATGTTTTTTAATAATAAAAGTTCTACATTTGCTTTATGAGTATTGCAGGAACCCTAGGGTGGCAACAAATACGTTCTAGGGGCTTTCACTGGAACTAAAGGGCCTAGCATGAACCATGACAAACCCCAGACTATTATTCCTCCTCCACCCTAATTTTACAGTTGGCACTATGCATTGGGGCAGGTAGCGTTCTCCTGGCATCTGCCAAACCCAGATTCATCCGTCGGACTGCCAGATGGTGAAGCGTAATTCATCACTCCAGAGAACGCGTTTCCACTGCTCCAGAGTCCATGGCTGCTCGGCCATGGAAACCCTTTTCATGAAGCTCCCCGACGAACAGTTCTTGTGCTGACGTTGCTTCCAGAGGCAGTTTGGAACTCGGTATTGAGTGTTGTAACCGAGGACAGACAATTTTTTATGGGCTACGCGCTTCAGCACTTGGCTCTCTGTGAGCTTTTGTGGCCTACCACTTCACGGCTGAGCCGTTGTTGCTCTTAGACGTTTCCACTCGATAATAACAGCACTTACTGTTCAAATCAAATGTTGTTTGTCACATGCGCCGAATACAACAGGTGTAGACCTTACAGTGAAATGCTGAATACAACAGGTGTAGACCTTACAGTGAAATGCTGAATACAACAGGTGTAGACCTTACAGTGAAATGCTGAATACAACAGGTGTAGACCTTACAGTGAAATGCGGAATACAACAGGTGTAGACCTTACAGTGAAATGCTGAATACAACAGGTGTAGACCTTACCGTGAAATGCTGATTTACAAGCTCTCAACCAACAATGCAGTTTTAAGAAAAATAAGAGTTAAGAAAATATTTACTCAACAAACTAAAGTAAAAAATAAAATAGCAACAATAACATTAACTAGGCTATATACAGGGGGTACAGGTACCGAGTCAATGTGGAGGCTATATACAGGGGGTACCGGTACAGAGTCAATGTGGAGGCTATATACAGGGGGGTACAGGTACAGAGTCAATGTGGAGGCTATATACAGGGGGTACAGGGTCAACGTGGAGACTATATACAGGGGGGTACAGGTACCGAGTCAATGTGGAGACTATATACAGGGGGTATCGGTACCGAGTCAATGTGGAGGCTATATACAGGGGGGTACAGGTACCGAGTCAATGTGGAGGCTATATACAGGGGGTACAGGTACAGAGTCAACGTGGAGACTATATACAGGGGGGTACAGGTACAGAGTCAATGTGGAGGCTATATACAGGGGGTACAGGGTCAACGTGGAGACTATATACAGGGGGGTACAGGTACAGAGTCAATGTGGAGGCTATATACAGGGGGTACAGGTACAGAGTCAACGTGGAGACTATATACAGGGGGGTACAGGTACAGAGTCAATGTGGAGACTATATACAGGGGCGTACAGGTACCGAGTCAATGTTCGGGGGTACAGGTACAGAGTCAATGTGGAGACTATATACAGGGGGTACAGGTACCGAGTCAACGTTCAGGGGTACAGGTTAGTCGAGGTAATTGAGGTAATATGTACAGTACCAGTCAAAAGTTTGGACACACCTACTCATTCAAGGGGTTTTCTTTATTTTTACTATTTTCTACATTGCAGAATAATAGGGAAGACATCAAAACTATTAAATAACACATATGGAATCATGTAGTAACCAAATAAGTGTTAAACAAATAAAAATATATTTTATAATTGAGATTCTTCAAAGTAGCCACCCCTTTGCCTTGATGACAGCTTTGCACACTCTTGCCATTCTCTCAACCAGCTTCACCTGGAATGCTTTTCCAACAGTCTTGAAGGAGTTCCAACATATGCTGAGCACTTGTTGGCTGCTTTTCCTTCACTCTGCGGTCCAACTCACCCCAAACCATCTCAACTGGGTTGAGGTCAGATGATTGTGGAGGCCAGGTCATCTGATGCAGCACTCCATCACTCTCCTTCTTGGTCAAATATCCCTTACACAGCCTGGAGGTGTGTTGGGTCCTTGTCCTGTTGAAAAACAAATGATAGTCCCACTAAGCACAAACCATATGGGATGCTGTGGTAGCCATGCTGGTTAAGTGTGCTTTGAATTCTAAATAAAATCACTGACAGTGTCACCAACAAAGCACCAGAAAACGCCATCACACCACCTCTTCCATGCTTCACGGTGGGAACCACACATGCAGAGATCATCCGTTCACCTACTCTGCGTCTCACAAAGACAAGGCGGTTGGAACCAAAAATATCAAATTTGGACTCATCAGACCAAATGACAGATTTCCATCAGTCTAATGTCCATTGCTTGTGTTTCTTGGCCCAAGCAAGTCTCTTCTTATTATTGGTGTCCTTTAGTAGTGGTTTCTTTGCAGCAATTTGACCATGAAGGCCTGATTCACAGAGTCTCCTCTGAACAGTTGATGTTGCGATGTGTCTGTTACTTGAACTCTGTGAAGCATTTATTTGGGCTGCAATCTGAGGTGCAGTTATCTCTTATGAATTTATCCTCTGCAGCAGAGACAACTCTGGGTCTTCCTTTCCTGTGGCGGTCCTCATGAGAGCCAGTTTCATCATAGCACTTGTTGGTTTTTGCGACTGCACTTGAAGAAACTTTCAAAGTTCTTGCAATTTTCCACAGTGGCTGACCTTCAGGTCTTAAAGTAATTATGGACTGTTATTTCTCTTTGCTTATTTGAGCTGTTCTTGCCATAATATGGACTTGGTCTTTTTACCAAATAGGGCTGTCTTCTGTATACCACCCCTACCCGGTCACAACACAACTGATTGGCTAAAACGCATTAAGAAGGAAAGAAATTCCACAAATTTACTTTTAACAAGGCGCACCTGCTAATTGAAATGCATTCCAGGTGACTACCTTATGAAGCTGGTTGAGAAAATGCCAAGAGTGTGCAAAGCTGTCATCAAGGCAAAGGGTGGCTACTGAAAAATCTCAACTATTAAAAAAATATTTTGATCTGTGTAAAAAAAAATGGCTCCATATGTGCTAGTTTTGATGTCTTCGCTATTATTCTACAATGGAGAAAATAGTAAAAATAAAGAAAAGCCCTTGAATGAGTAGGTGAGTAACTTTTGACTTATACTGTATGTCGGACCCCAGTAAGACTAGCTGTCGTCATTGGCGTCGGCTAATGGGATCCTAATAAAAAAAATGTAAAACCAGAGCCGGTGTAGTAGGATTCCATCTAACCCTGAAACATCTGTAAAGTGTCAGAGCCGGTGTAGTAGGATTCCATCTAACCCTGAAACATCTGTAAAGTGTCAGAGCCGGTGTAGTAGGATTCCATCTAACCCTGAAACATCTGTAAAGTGTCAGAGACGGTGTAGTAGGATTCCATCTAACCCTGAAACATCTGTAAAGTGTCAGAGACGGTGTAGTAGGATTCCATCTAACCCTGAAACATCTGTAAAGTGTCAGAGCCGGTGTAGTAGGATTCCATCTAACCCTGAAACATCTGTAAAGTGCCACAGCCGGTGTAGTAGGATTCCATCTAACCCTGAAACATCTGTAAAGTGTCAGAGCCGTGTAGTAGGATTCCATCTAACCCTGAAACATCTGTAAAGTGCCACAGCCGGTGTAGTAGGATTCCATCTAACCCTGAAACATCTGTAAAGTGCCACAGCCGGTGTAGTAGGATTCCATCTAACCCTGAAACATCTGTAAAGTGTCACAGCCGGTGTAGTAGGATTCCATCTAACCCTGAAACATCTGTAAAGTGTCAGAGCCGGTGTAGTAGGATTCCATCTAACCCTGAAACATCTGTAAAGTGTCAGAGCCGGTGTAGTAGGATTTCATCTAACCCTGAAACATCTGTAAAGTGTCAGAGCCGGTGTAGTAGGATTCCATCTAACCCTGAAACATCTGTAAAGTGTCAGAGCCGGTGTAGTAGGATTCCATCTAACCCTGAAACATCTGTAAAGTGCCACAGCCGGTGTAGTAGGATTCCATCTAACCCTGAAACATCTGTAAAGTGTCAGAGACGGTGTAGTAGGATTCCATCTAACCCTGAAACATCTGTAAAGTGTCAGAGCCGGTGTAGTAGGATTCCATCTAACCCTGAAACATCTGTAAAGTGCCACAGCCGGTGTAGTAGGATTCCATCTAACCCTGAAACATCTGTAAAGTGTCAGAGCCGGTGTAGTAGGATTCCATCTAACCCTGAAACATCTGTAAAGTGTCAGAGCCGGTGTAGTAGGATTCCATCTAACCCTGAAACATCTGTAAAGTGTCAGAGCCGGTGTAGTAGGATTCCATCTAACCCTGAAACATCTGTAAAGTGTCAGAGCCGGTGTAGTAGGATTCCATCTAACCCTGAAACATCTGTAAAGTGCCACAGCCGGTGTAGTAGGATTCCATCTAACCCTGAAACATCTGTAAAGTGCCACAGCCGGTGTAGTAGGATTCCATCTAACCCTGAAACATCTGTAAAGTGTCAGAGCCGGTGTAGTAGGATTCCATCTAACCCTGAAACATCTGTAAAGTGCCACAGCCGGTGTAGTAGGATTCCATCTAACCCTGAAACATCTGTAAAGTGTCAGAGCCGGTGTAGTAGGATTCCATCTAACCCTGCCACATCTGTAAAGTGTCACAGCCGGTGTAGTAGGATTCCATCTTAGTCCTATATTGCGCTTTTTCTCTTTGATGACTGGTCGGAAGTCGTAGTGGGATTTCTTATAAGCGTCCGGATTTGTGTCCTTCTCCTTGAATGCGGCAGCTCTAGCCTTTAGCTCAGTGGGGATGCTGCCTGTAATCCATGGCTTCTAGTTGGGATATGTACGTACGGTCACTCTGGGGACGATGTCATCCATCGACTTATTAATGAAGCCGGTGACTGTTGTGGTAAACTCCTCAATGTTACCGGATGAATCCTGGAGCATATTCCAGTCTGTGCTAGAAAAACAGTCCTGTAGCTTAGTACCCACTTCATCGGACCACTTCTGTATTGAGCACGTCACTGGTACTTCCTGTTTGAGGTTTTGCCTGTAAGCTGGAAGTAGGAGGATAGAGTTATGATCTGATTTGCCAAAGGGAGGGCGATGGAGGGCCTTGTATGCATTTCTGTGTGTGGAGTAAAGGTGATCTAGAGGTTTGTCGACTCTAGTTCCACAAGTGACAGTAAAACGGACTTCAGTTTCCTTTAACCGAGTCTGCCGTCGGGTTGCATTAAAAAACTAGCGAGATGTACTGTATATTATCCATGGCTCTGAGAAACATAGAATATTACAGTTTTTCAAGTCCTGTTGATGGGATAGTCTCGAACGAAGCTCATCCGGTTTGTTCTCCAGTGACTGCACGTTCGCCAATAGAACAGAGGACAATGGCGGTCTATTTGCTCTCCGACGTAGTCTCGTCAGGATGCCTCCTATCCGTCTCTCTCTTGTCACTTCCACTTCCTGGTCCGGAGTATTTTGGGGGGGTCATAGCAAATGATGGCGGAGACATTATGTACAAAAAAAGTTAAGATCAGTGTAAAAAAATAAAATAATTGGGAATCTCTTCACTGATCATTTCAATTATTGATATATACCCATTTATTTCCAACCCCATCCCACAGCTACCAAAACAAGATACAGGGCTGACATTTAGCAAAGTATCAGAGTATCAGATTACAGCTTTATCCCTCTATTTATTTCCAGAGCATGACATTGACTGCCTAGCTGGGATTGGGTAGTGTAATATGGGATACTGGGTAGTGTATGATGGGATACTGGGTAGTGTATTATGGGATACTGGGTAGTGTATTATGGGATACTGGGTAGTGTAATATGGGATACTGGGTAGTGTATTATAGCATACTGGGTAGTGTATGATGGGATACTGGGTAGTGTATTATGGGATACTGGGTAGTGTAATATGGAATACTGGGTAGTGTATTATGGGATACTGGGTAGTGTAATAAGGGATACTGGGTAGTGTATTATGGAATACTGGGTAGTGTAATATGGGATACTGGGTAGTGTATGATGGGATACTGGGTAGTGTATTATGGGATACTGGGTAGTGTAATATGGGATACTGGGTAGTGTATTATAGCATACTGGGTAGTGTATGATGGGATACTGGGTAGTGTATTATGGGATACTGGGTAGTGTAATAAGGGATACTGGGTAGTGTATTATGGAATACTGGGTAGTGTAATATGGGATACTGGGTAGTGTAATAGTCATTGGCGCTGTGAAATAATATAGCAACAAAAGCTCAATCTCTTTCTGCTGATGATATAGAGACATGGCTCACACAGAGAAAGAGAGGGAGAGGGGGGGAGAGGTAGAGACAAAGAGAGAGAGGGTGAGAGATATATATATAGAGAGAGAGAGGGTGAGAGGGGGGGTGAGGAAGAGACAAAGAGAGAGAGGGTGAGAGATATATATAGAGAGAGAGAGAGGGTGAGAGGGGGGGTGAGGAAGAAGGAAAGAGGAAGAGAGAGCCTGTCTCTCTATCATGCTTATCACTACTCGGTTTCTTCTCGTCTCCGTTTGGCTCATAGCGGGCGGTTGGTTTCAACAACAATGTAAAGCTAAGTCTTCTATCCCTTGTCCATCTACATTGTTTGGGTATTTTTTGTTTCTTCTGGTCTTCTCTTGGGCTGCTTCCCAAATGGCACCCTATTCCCTATGCAGTACACTACTTTAGACCAGATCCCATAGCAGAACCCAGAATGCCAGGGTCAAAAGTGTTGCGCTACATAGGGAATAGGCTGCCATTTCAGACACAACAAGTTGTGTGTGTCTCTCTCTCTCTCTCTCTCTTGAATATGTATTTCCCCTGGAAAGGTTTGTGATGATGACACGGCTTGCCAGAGCGTGTCTAGAGGAACATGCAGGACTGCTAATCTCCCCGGCTGTCATGCCGACTCTGCGTCAGGACAGGGATGGGCACAGCAGGGGCTGTTAATTGGAGGTTGTTAGCTACAAGGGACAAGTTGTAGAAGATGACAGTAATCTACTGAGCCCAGTTCTGGAGATCCAACACTGATCTGTTATGATTGGGGAGATTTAAAGAGAGTAACCCCTTTTGTTAATTCCTTACTGCTGAAATAGTATCTTCCAGCTGTAGTTCCTTTGTGTTGGAATGAGAATGTGAAACCACAGGAGAGGAGAGGGTTTCAGATTAAGTGGGAATAGGGGAGAGGAAAGGAGAGGAGGACAGGAAGGAAGGAAGATAGGTTTAACTCAGTCAGTTGTGGGATTGTCACTAGGTGCTGGTGAAAGAGAAGCAGTCAGTCACAAAGTCAACTGACGGAGTCATTTTGCATCCTTAGAAACCATATAAATCTATTCGATACCGTGGTTTACAAGGGGTAAGACATTATCTGATACTGCTTTGTGCTGGTGGTGGTAGTAGTAGCAGCAGTCAAAGTCACCATTGTTCCCAGGCAGGCCGTCATTGAAAATAAGAATTTGTTCTTAACTGACCTGCCCAATAAAATAAAAAGTGGCGGGAGAGAGAGAGACACGGAGGGCACACTGACTGAGAAGAGAAAGAAGCCACTCAGAGCGGTCTCTTTTCCAACAGCGAGTTGAATTAGTATTGCCATAGAAATGAAGTGCCTGAAACGGTGTCTTCATCACAAATAGCACCATGTTCCCTATGTAAGTGCACTACTATGACCAGGGCCCATGAGGAGCTGTATATAGGGAATAGGGTGCCATTTGGCACGCTGCCAGTGCCATGATCCCCAGTAGAGCGGTATAGCGAAGCGAGCAAAGCTCAACTTCCTCCCACAGGACGGCAGCTAGAGACGCGTTTTAAAGAGAACAAGATGTGTGCTCTTCTGGTTCTCGTTTGCGCGTTCTCACAGGCTATTAATGAGTTTTGTACCTCAGCTATGTCAAAACCTGTCTTAATTCCATTGTTGTTCAAACCTCTTTAGGTCCGGGGTTATAGACTTTAAAATCCTCCCTCTCACATCTTGGTCACAAGTACGCGCACACACACGCACACACACACACATTCTCACAGTACAGTATAACCTTAGGCCTTTTCTTGTACTGTAGGAGATTCCCCTGTCTGTTTCATGTCTACCTACAGACTTTACTGTAGACCTAGCTAGCAATCAAAAGTAGTGCACTTGATGGGGAATTGCGTTCCATTTGGGATGCATCCATATGGGGGTTCCTGTGGCGTGAGGGAGCTGACATCCATATGGGGGTTCCTGTGGCGTGAGGGAGCTGACATCCATATGGGGGTTCCTGTGGCGTGAGGGAGCTGACATCCATATGGGGGTTCCTGTGGCGTGAGGGAGCTGACATCCATATGGGGGTTCCTGTGGCGTGAGGGAGCTGACATCCATATGGGGGTTCCTGTGGCGTGAGGGAGCTAGAGAGGATCTTGACCGTTTTAAGTATGCCTATTGAATATACTGTAGCAAACAGCCTATTGTTTCAGAACAGTGGTTGTGCTCGAGGAATTTAAAGACAGGACCTGATTTTTACATACCTCTGGTGAGGAACTAGTGTGGATTATTCCCAGGTCAGGATTATTCCCCTTTATTTTATCTGTAATTAATCCAGACAGAGACTCACATGGTCGATTTAGTTATGTTTAAAAAATAATGTTTTATGCAGTTTGCCAATTATGTTAAATAAATGATTGATGGGTTCAGGTATCACTCTCTAACCTGACCAGAGACAGAGAGACAGGCTGTGTGAAGGGAGTGTTCTGACCAGAGACAGAGAGACAGGCTGTGTGAAGGGAGTGTTTGTTTCCTGGGAAAGGGATCAGCAGCCAAGTCCAGATGCCAAGGCCGTCCCCCGGGACCAGAGTCCTGACTGCAGGCTGCCTGGGAGGAAGCAGTGCTCTGAGAGAGAAGCTGAGAGAGGAGAGGGCTGGGGTAGAGGCTGACAGGGAGAGAAAGAGAGAGAGAGAGAGTCTAGTTTGCCTACCCCTGATCTGTCTAGTTTAGCATAGTCTCGTTTAGTCTACCCCTTATCTGTCTATCTTATCCTAATATAGTTTAGCCTACCCTGATCTGTCTAGTTTAGCCTACCCTGCTCTGTCTAATTTAGCCTACCCTGATCTGTCTAGTTTAGCCTACCCTGATCTGTCTAGTGTAGCCTAACCCTGATCTGTCTAGTTTAGCCTACCCTGATCTGTCTAGTTTAGCCTACCCTGATCTGTCTAGTTTAGCCTACCCTGATCTGTCTAATTTAGCCTAACCCTGATCTGTCTAGTTTAGCCTACCCTGATCTGTCTAGTTTAGCCTACCCTGATCTGTCTAGTTTAGCCTACCCTGATATGTCTAGTTTAGCCTACCCTGATCTGTCTAGTGTAGCCTAACCCTGATCTGTCTAGTTTAGCCTACCCTGATCTGTCTAGTTTAGCCTACCCTGATCTGTCTAGTTTATCCTACCCTGATCTGTCTAATTTAGCCTAACCCTGATCTGTCTAGTTTAGCCTACCCTGATCTGTCTAGTTTAACCTACCCTGATCTGTCTAGTTTAGCCTAGTCTAGTTTAGCCTACCCCTGATGTGTCTAATTTAGTCTACCCCTGATCTGTCTAGCTTAACCTACCCCTGATCTGTCTAGCTTAACCTACCCCTGATCTGTCTAGCTCAGCCTACCCCTGATCTATCTGTTTTAGCTTAGTCTATCTTGGCCTATCCCTGATCTGTCTATCTTAGCGCTGCTGAGCCCCGCAGCAGTGCAGTACAGAAGGCTAGATCATCGCGCCACCACTCCTTCTACTGCTACTTCCGATGGGGGGGGGGTGTGGTATTATTCATTTAGGACAAGGTTGTGAAGAATGAGAGGAGAGAAAGAGAAGAGAGGAATGGAAACCAGCTTAATGACACGTCAGGATGACAAACAGAGGACTACTCAGATGTACATGCTAACAAAACACTCCTTACTGGGTTGTTCTTCCTACCAAGAGGTCGGCTTTCTGCACCGCGCGTGGCCAGCGGGAGGAATTGCGTCCTTTCCTAGATAATTTGAAAACATTCTGTGTGTGTGTGTGTGTGTGAGAGGTGGTCATAACTTCTCACGGTGCCTGGTAATTGGAAGCAGTGAACCACAGAGAGTAGAGTGACTCGTTGCTTCCTTTCTCTCTCTCCTCAGACTGCTGTTTGAAGTTTCCTCTGCCTCTAGCATGTGTGTTGAGAGAAAACGTAGTAGGGGAGGGGGAAGGGGAGAGAGAGGGAGCGTGGAAGGGGGTGAGAAAGACGGAGAGAGAAAGAAGGGAGAGAGACTGAATTACAAACAGTCTATATTCCCGTCTTTATCGTTAATATATGTTTACTTTGACAATGTAACTGTTTTACTTTACACGGGCACCCTCACAGACATCATCCTGACCAACTTGCCCTCTAAATACACCTCTGCTGTCTTCAAACAGGATCTCAGCGATCACTGCCTCATTGCCTGCGTCCGTAATGGGTCCGCGGTCAAACGACCACCCATCATCACTGTCAAACGCTCCCTAAATCACTTCAGCGAGCAGGCCTTTCTAATCGACCTGGCCCGGGTATCCTGGAAGGATATTGACCTCATCCCGTCAGTAGAGGATGCCTGGTTGCGCTTTAAAAGTGCTTTCCTCACCATCTTAAATAAGCATGCCCCATTCAAAAAATGTAGAACTAAGAACAGATATAGCCCTTGGTTCACCCCAAACTTGACTGCTCTTGACCAGCACAAAAACATCCTGTGGCGTTCTGCAATAGCACCGAACAGCCCCCGCGATATGCAACTTTTCATGGAAGTCAGGAACCAATATACACAGGCAGTTAGGAAAGTTAAGACTAGCTTTTTCAAACAGAAATTTGCATCCTGTAGCACTAATTCCCAAATGTTCTGGGACACTGTCAAGTCCATGGAGAATAAGAGCACCTCCTCCCAGCTGCCCACTGAACTGAGGCTAGGAAACACTGTCACCACCGATAAATCTATGATAATTGATAATTTCAATAAGCATTTTTCTACGGCTGGCCATGCTTTCCACCTGGCTACCCCTACCCCGGCCAACAGCTCTGCACCCCCTGCAGAAACTTTCCCAAATCCCCCTTGCTTCTCCTTCACCCAAATCCAGACAGCTGATGTTGGATCCCTACAAATCAGCTGGGCTAGACAATCTGGACCCTCTCTTTCTAAAATTATTTTTCGAAATTGTTGCAACCCATTACTAGCCTGTTCAACCTCTCTTTCGTATTGGCGGAGATCCCCAAAGATTGGAAAGCTGCCGCGGTCATCCCCCTCTTCAAAGGGGGAGACACTCTAAACCCAAACTGTTATAGACCTATATCTATCCTACCCTGCCTTTCTAAGGTCTTTGAAAGCCAAGTTAACAAACAGATCACCGACCATTTCAAATCCCACCGTACCTTCTCCACTATGCAATCTGGTTTCAGAGCTGGTCATGGGTGCACCTCAGCCACGCTCAAGGATATCATAACCACCATTGATAAAAGACAGTACTGTGCAGCCATCTTCATCAACCTGGCTAGGGCTTTCAACTCTGTCAATCACCACATTCTTATCGGCAGACTCAATGGCCTTGGTTTCTCAAATGACTGCCTCGCCTGGTTCACCAACTACTTCTCAGATAGAGTTCAGTGTGTCAAATCGGAGGGCCTGATGTCCGGACCTCTGGCAGTCTCTATGGGGGTACCACAGGGTTCAATTCTCGGGCCGACTCTTGCCCGCACCTGCCCGCCAGCCCGCCCGACTAGCATCACTACTCTGGACGGTTCTGACTTAGAATATGTGGACAACTACAAATACCTAGGTGACTGGTTAGACTGTAAACTCTCCTTCCAGACTCACATTAAGCATCTCCAATCCAAAATTACATCTAGAATCTGCTTCCTATTTCGCAACAAAGCATCCTTCACTCATGCTGCCAAACATACCCTCGTAAAACTGACTATACTACCGATCCTTGACTTCGGCGATGTCATTTACAAAATAGCCTCCAACACTCTACTCAGCAAATTGGATGCAGTCTATCACAGTGCCATCCGTTTTGTCACCAAAGCCCCATATACTACCCACCACAATTCGTTTGCTATTTTGCACCCCAGTATCTCTACTTGCACATCTATCACTCCAGTGTTAATGCTAAATTGTAATTATTTCGCCTATTTATGGCCTATTTATTGCCTTACCACCCGAATCTTCTACATTTGCACACACTGTACATATATTTTTCTATTGTATTATTGACTGTATGTTTGTTTATTCAATGTGTAACTCTGTGTTGTTGTTTGTGTCGCACTGCTTTGCTTTATCTTGGCCAGGTCGCCGTTGTAAATGAGAACTTGTTCTCAACCGGCCTACCTGGTTAAATAAAGGTGAAATAAAAAATAAACATGTCAATAATTGAATTGAGAGAGAAACTGGAGAGACAGAGAGAGAGGGAGAGAGAAAGTATTTATATGATGTTGTAGTAGTATTTATATGATGTTATAGTAGTATTTAGATGATGATGTTGTAGTAGTATTTAGAAGATGTTGTAGTAGTATTTAGAAGATGTTGTAGTAGTATTTAGATGTAGTAGTATTTATATGATGTTGTAGTAGTATTTATATGATGTTGTAGTAGTATTTAGATGATGATGTAGTATTTAGATGATGATGTTGTAGTAGTATTTAGATGATGATGTTGTAGTAGTATTCAAATTATGTTGTAGTAGTATTTAGATGATGTTGTAGTAGTATTTAGAAGATGTTGTAGTAGTATTTAGAAGATGTTGTAGTAGTATTTAGAATATGATGTAGTAGTATTTAGATTATGTTGTAGTAGTATATAGATGATGTTGTAGTAGTATTTAGATAATGTTGTAGTAGTATTTAGATTATGTTGTAGTAGTATTTAGATGATGCTGTAGTAGTATTTAGATGATGTTGTAGTAGTATTTAGATGATGTTGTAGTAGTATTTAGATGATGTTGTAGTAGTATTTAGATGATGTTGTAGTAGTATTTAGAAGATGTTGTAGTAGTATTTAGAATATGTTGTAGTAGTATTTAGATGTAGTAGTATTTATGATGTTGTAGTAGCATTTAGATGTTGTAGTAGTATTTATATGATGTTGTAGTAGTATTTAGATGATGATGTTGTAGCAGCACTCAGGACGACGCCGTAGTAGTATTTAGAAGATGCTGTAGCAGCACTTTAGAATATGTTGTAGTAGCACTTTAGACGCAGCAGCATTTATATGACGCCGCAGCAGTATTTAGACGACGATGTTGTAGCAGCACTTTAGACGACGACGCTTGTAGCAGCATCCCAGATTATGTTGTAGCAGCACTTTAGACGACGCTGTAGCAGCACTTTAGATTATGCTGCAGCAGCATACAGACGACGCCGCAGCACGTATTTAGACGACGCGTAGCAGTATTTAGACTTATGCTGCAGCAGCACTTTAGATGATGTTGCAGCAGCACTTTAGACGACGCCGTATTGGCATTTCAGATTATGCCGCAGCAGCACTCCAGATGATGTTGTAGTAGCATTTAGAAGATGTTGTAGTAGTATTTAGAAGATGTTGTAGTAGTATTTAGAATATGTTGTAGTAGTATTTAGATGTAGTAGTATTTATGATGTTTTAGTAGCATTTAGATGTTGTAGTAGTATTTATATGATGTTGTAGTAGTATTTAGATGATGATGTTGTAGTAGTATTTAGATGATGATGTTGTAGTAGTATTTAGATGATGTTGTAGTAGTATTTAGAAGATGTTGTAGTAGTATTTAGAATATGGTGTAGTAGTATTTAGATGTAGTAGTATTTATATGATGTTGTAGTAGTATTTAGATGATGATGATGTTGTAGTAGTATTTAGATGATGATGTTGTAGTAGTATTCAGATTATGTTGTAGTAGTATTTAGATGATGTTGTAGTAGTATTTAGAATATGATGTAGTAGTATTTAGAAGATGATGTAGTAGTATTTAGAATATGATGTAGTAGTATTTAGAATATGATGTAGTAGTATTTACATGATGTTGTAGTAGTATATAGATGATGTTGTAGTAGTATTTAGATGATGTTGTAGTAGTATATAGATGATGTTGTAGTAGTATTTAGATGATGTTGTAGTAGTATTTAGATCATGTTGTAGTGGTATTTAGATGATGTTGTAGTAGTATTTAGATGATGTTGTAGTAGTATTTAGAAGATGTTGTAGTAGTATTTAGAAGATGTTGTAGTAGTATTTAGAAGATGATGTAGTAGTATTTAGAAGATGCTGTAGTAGTATTTAGAAGATGTTGTAGCAGCACTTTAGACGATGTTGTAGCAGTATTTAGACGACGCTTGTTGCAGCACCCAGACGCCGCAGCAGCAGCATTTAGCAGACGCCGTAGCAGCAGTATTTAGAATATGCCGTAGTAGTATTTAGACGCAGCAGCACCTATGACGCCGCAGCAGCACTCCAGACGCAGCAGCACTTTATACGACGATGTTGTAGCAGCACTTTAGACGACGCCGCAGCAGCACCTAGACGGATCCAGATGATGTTGTAGCAGTATTTAGACGACGCCGCAGCAGTATTTAGACGACGTTGTAGCAGTATTTAGAAGATGTTGTAGCAGTATTTAGAAGACGACGCAGCAGCACTTTAGAAGATGTTGTAGTAGTATTTAGAAGACGCCTGTAGCAGCACTAGACGACGCCGTAACAGCATACAGACTGGCGTGCAGCAGCATTTAGACGACGTTGTAGCAGCATATAGATTATGTTGTAGCAGCACTCCAGGACGATGCCGTAGTAGTATTTAGACGCCGCAGCAGCAGCACTTTAGACGACGACGCCGCAGCAGTATTTAGACGACGATGTTGCAGCAGCACTAGACGATGTTGTAGCAGCATTTAGAAGACGCTTGTAGCAGCATTTAGAATATGGTGTAGCAGTATTTAGACGCAGTAGTATTTATACGATGTTGTAGCAGCACTTTAGACGATGATGATGTTGTAGTAGCACTTTAGATGACGATGTTGTAGCAGTATTCAGGACTATGTTGTAGTAGCATTTAGATGATGCCTGTAGTAGTATTTAGAATATGATGTAGTAGTATTTAGAAGACGATGTAGTAGCATTTAGAACATGATGCAGTAGTATTTAGAATATGATGTAGTAGCATTTACATGATGTTGTAGTAGTATATAGACGATGTTGTAGTAGTATTTAGATGATGTTGTAATAGTATATAGATTATGTTGTAGTAGTATTTAGATGATGTTGTAGTAGTATTTAGATCATGTTGTAGTGGTATTTAGATGATGTTGTAGTAGTATTTAGATGATGTTGTAGTAGTATTTAGAAGATGTTGTAGTAGTATTTAGAAGATGTTGTAGTAGTATTTAGAAGATGATGTAGTAGTATTTAGAAGATGCTGTAGTAGTATTTAGAAGATGTTGTAGTAGTATTTAGATGATGTTGTAGTAGTATTTAGATGATGTTGTTGTAGTATTTAGATGTTGTAGTAGTAGTATTTAGTAGATGTTGTAGTAGTAGTATTTAGAATATGTTGTAGTAGTATTTAGATGTAGTAGTATTTATGATGTTGTAGTAGTATTTAGATGTAGTAGTATTTATATGATGTTGTAGTAGTATTTAGATGATGTTGTAGTAGTATTTAGATGATTTAGATGATGTTGTAGTAGTATTTAGATGATGTTGTAGTAGTATTTAGATGATGTTGTAGTAGTATTTAGAAGATGTTGTAGTAGTATTTAGAAGATGATGTAGTAGTATTTAGAAGACGCCGCAGCAGTACTCCAGAAGACGCCTGCAGCAGTATTTAGACGACGTTGTAACAGCACAGATCATGTTGTAGCAGCACTTTAGACGATGTTGCAGCAGCACATAGATCATGTTGTAGTAGCATTTAGACGATGTTGTAGCAGCACTTTAGATGTTGTAGTAGTAGTATTTAATAGATGTTGTAGTAGTAGTATTTAGAAGATGTTGTAGTAGTATTTAGATGTAGTAGTATTTATGATGTTGTAGTAGTATTTAGATGTAGTAGTATTTATATGATGTTGTAGTAGTATTTAGATGATGTTGTAGTAGTATTTAGATGATGTTGTAGTAGTATTTAGATGATTTAGATGATGTAGTATTATTTAGATGATGTTGTAGTAGTATTTAGATGATTTAGATTATGTTGTAGTAGTATTTAGATAATTTAGATGTTGTAGTATTATTTAGATGATGTTGTAGTAGTATTTAGATGATGTTGTAGTAGTATTTAGATGATTTAGATGATGTTGTAGTAGTATTTAGATGATGTTGTAGTAGTATTTAGATGATTTATATGATGTTGTAGTAGTATTTAGAAGTATTTAGAATATGTTGTAGTAGTATTTAGATGATGTAGTATTTAGTCGTATTTAGAATATGTTGTAATAGCATTTAGACAATTTATATGTTGTAGTAGTACTTAGTAGTATTTATTTGATGTTGTAGTAGTATTTAGATTATTTAGATGGTGTTGTAGTAGTATTTAGATGATTTAGATGATGTTGTAGTAGTATTTAGAAGTATTTAGAATATGTTGTAGTAGTATTTAGAATATGTTGTAGTAGTATTTAGATGATTTATATGATGTTGTAGTAGTATTTATATGATGTTGTAGTAGTATTTAGATGATTTATATGATGTTGTAGTAGTATTTAGATGATGTTGTTGTAGTATTTAGATGATGTTGTAGTAGTATTTAGATGATTTATATGATGTTGTAGTATTTATATGATGTAGTAGTATTTAGAAGTATTTAGAATATGTTGTATTAGTATTTAGATGATTTAGATGTTGTAGTAGTAATTGGTAGTATTTAGAAGATGTTGTAGTAGTATTTAGATGTAGTAGTATTTATGATGTTGTAGTAGTATTTAGATGTAGTAGTATTTATATGATGTTGTAGTAGTATTTAGATGATGTTGTAGTAGTATTTAGATGATGTTGTAGTAGTATTTAGATGATTTAGATGATGTAGTATTATTTAGATGATGTTGTAGTAGTATTTAGATGATTTAGATGATGTTGTAGTAGTATTTAGATAATTTAGATGTTGTAGTATTATTTAGATGATGTTGTAGTAGTATTTAGATGATGTTGTAGTAGTATTTAGATGATTTAGATGATGTTGTAGTAGTATTTAGATGATGTTGTAGTAGTATTTAGATGATTTACATGATGTTGTAGTAGTATTTAGAAGCCATTTAGAATATGTTGTAGTAGCATTTAGATGATGTAGTATTTAGTGCATTATTTAGAATATGTTGTAACAGCACTCTAGACAATTTATATGTTGCAGCAGTACTTAGTAGCATTTATTTGATGTTGTAGTAGTATTTAGATTATTTAGATGGTGTTGTAGTAGTATTTAGATGATTTAGATGATGTTGTAGTAGTATTTAGAAGTATTTAGAATATGTTTGTAGTAGTATTTAGAATATGTTGTAGTAGTATTTAGATGATTTATATGATGTTGTAGTAGTATTTATATGATGTTGTAGTAGTATTTAGATGATTTATATGATGTTGTAGTAGTATTTAGATGATGTTGTTGTAGTATTTAGATGATGTTGTAGTAGTATTTAGATGATTTATATGATGTTGTAGTATTTATATGATGTAGTAGTATTTAGAAGTATTTAGAATATGTTGTATTAGTATTTAGATGATTTAGATGTTGTAGTAGTAATTAGTAGTATATAGATGATGCTGTAGTAGTGTTTAGATGATTTAAATGATGTTGCAGTAGTATTTAGATGATGTAGTATTTAGTCGTATTTAGAATATTTTGTAGCAGTATTTAGACAATTTATATGTTGTAGTAGTACTTAGTGGTATTTATATGATGTAGTAGTATTTAGATGATTTTGTAGTAGTATTTAGATGATTTATATGATGTTGTAGTAGTATTTAGATGGTGTTGCAGTTGTATTTAATGATTTATATGGTGTTGTAGTAGTATTTAGATGATTTATATGATGTTGTTGTAGTATTTAGATGGTGTTGTAGTCGTATTTAATGATTTATATGATGTTGTAGTAGTATTTAGATGATTTATATGATGTTGTTGTAGTATTTAGATGATTTATATGATGTTGTAGTAGTATTTATATGATTTATATGATGTTGTTGTAGTATTTAGATGATTTATATGATGTTGTTGTAGTATTTAGATGGTGTTGTAGTCGTATTTAATGATTTATATGATGTAGTAGTAGTATTTAGATGATTTATATGATGTTGTTGTAGTATTTAGATGGTGTTGTAGTCGTATTTAATGATTTATATGTTGTAGTAGTAGTATTTAGATGGTGTTGCAGTTGTATTTAATGATTTATATGATGTTGTAGTAGTATTTAGATGATTTATATGATGTTGTTGTAGTATTTAGATGGTGTTGTAGTCGTATTTAATGATTTATATGATGTTGTAGTAGTATTTAGATGATTTATATGATGTTGTTGTAGTATTTAGATGATTTATATGATGTTGTAGTAGTATTTAGATGATTTATATGATGTTGTTGTAGTATTTAGATGATTTATATGATGTTGTTGTAGTATTTAGATGGTGTTGTAGTCGTATTTAATGATTTATATGATGTATTAGTAGTATTTAGATGATTTATATGATGTTGTTGTAGTATTTAGATGGTGTTGTAGTCGTATTTAATGATTTATATGATGTTGTAGTAGTATTTAGATGATTTATATGATGTTGTGTAGTAGTAGGGCAAATGTCAACATCCGTGATACAGCTTCTCTGTCTCTATTTTCTGTCTCTGACTGTGACTTTATTGCCATCTGTTATTTTGTACAACATCATTGAGAAATCTGAGAACTGAGTCCTTCCCCTTATCTTCGCTATTCCTCTCATGCTTTTGTTTGTCCGTCTCAGAGGCAGTCGCTCCCAGACGTTTACCTCCACTCCTTTTCTCTACTATGGATGTTTGTCTTCTGGTTATTTTCTCTACAGTTCTCTTTCACCACGCTTTCACGTATATCATCTGTAGCCTAGTGAACTGCATGACTTTCCCGAGTCGCAGTGGGAGGACCGCACAACATATCATCACGACTCCAAGTTGACTTCGATATAATGGTTATTATATCAATATTATATGCGCGTAGTGTTTCCACTGCCATTTCGAGCATAAAACATTTTACTGACATAAAAAATATCCCACCTTCTCTAGCTACTTAGGGAGAAACGGGGCGCTAGCGGGCCGTTCCCGACACTACCCGGTGAAATGCAAGGCGCCAAATTCAAAATCCAAAAGTTTTATTATTAAACATTCATCAATATACAAGTGTTGCATAGTCATCAAAAGCTCTGATTCTTGGCAATATCACAGCATTGTCAGATTTCAAAAAGGCTTTACGGCGAAAGCACAATATTTGATTGTTTGAGGATAGCACCTCTCATATTTATGCATTAGCATGAATTCATATCCAGCACGGGTCTCACAAAACCCATATAAGAGCTAAAATAAATCACTTACCTTTCGAAGAACTTCTGCTGAGGGCTTCCCAAGTGTCCAACGAAGACATCCAATGGTTCTTTTGTTAGAAAAAGTCATTTATTATATCCATAAATCTCTGTTTGGTTGGCGCGTTATGTTCAGAAAATCCACCGTCAAGTCACACGTTGAACCGTGAAGAGAACGCGTTCAAATTATACCTATCAACTTTGTCCAAACAAATCAATCATTTATAATGCATCCTTAGGTATGCTTTCATGAATAATAACGATAATATTTTACACGGATGATAACCTAAACATTATCAAAGGAAAATAAAGTGGAGAGCGCTCACGTTCTCGTGCCCGGATAATGTTATTGACTTTTCTGCTTCCTTCAGTTATTCTTCTTCTCTATGGTTCTGTTCAGTGCGAAAGCCTCCAAACACTGTCCAGAGACTGTTGACATCTAGTGGAAGCCATAGGTACTGCAATCTAGAAAGTTTACCGACAAATGTTCTGTTTCCATCAGGCCTTTGTTTCCCGACATGTACTTTATTCCCATGAAAAGATGGAAACCTGTTTAATGATTCTGACTGTGTCCTAAATAGTACCATAGCACACTATATAGAGACTTTTGACCAGAACCCTAAGGGTAGGGATTAGGGAAAAGGGCACAACATTAGGCTTCTGACGTACATACAGTGCCTTCGGAAAGTATTCAGACCCCTTGAATTTTTCAACATTTTGTTACATTACAGCCTTATTCTAAAACGTATTAAATCGTTTTTTTCCCCTCATCACACAATATCCCATGACAAAGCAAAAACAGTTTTTTATCAATTGTAGCAAATTTATAATAAAATCCCCTCTGAAACATTTCCTTAACTGTTCAGACCTTTTACGCAGTACTTTGTTGGATGATGAACCTTCGGATGGTGCCAGGTTTCTTCCAGACGTGACGCTTGGCATTCAGACCAAAGATAATCAATCTTGGTTCCATCAGACCAGAGAATCTTGTTTCTCATTGTCTAAGAGTCTTTAGGTGCCTTTTGGCAAACTCCAAGTGGGCTGTCATGTATCTTTTACTGAAGAGTGGCTTCCGTCTGGCCACTCTACCATAAAGGCCTGTTTGCTGGAGTGCTGCAGAGATGGTTGTCCTTCTGGATGGTTCTCCCATCTCCTCAGAGGAACTAGCGCTCTCAGAGTGACCATCGGGTTCCCTGACAAAGACCCTTCTACCCCGATTGCTCAGTTTGGCCGGGCGACCAGCTCTACGAAGAGTCTTGGTACCCTTCCCCAGATCTGTGCCTTGACACAATCCTGTCTCGGAGCTCTACGGACAATTTCTTCGACCTCATTGCTTGGTTTTAGCTGTGACATGCATTGTCAACTGTGGGACCTTATATAGACAGGTATGTGCCTTTCCAAATCATGTCCGATCTTTTGAATTTACCAAAGATGATCAATGGAAACAGGACGCACCTGAGCTCAATGTCGAGTCTCATAGCAAAGGGTCTGAATACTTATATGAATAAGATATTTCTGTTTTTTATTTGTAATACATTTTCCAAAATTTCTAAAAACCTGTTTTCGCTTCGTCATTATGGGGTATTGTGTGTGAGATTGCTGAGGATTAAAAAATATATATATATATTTTAGAATAAGGCTGTAACGTAACAAAACGTAGAAAAAGTCAAGGGGTCTGAATACTTTCCGATGGCCTGTATGTAAACATCAAAGTCAGCAGGTTGATCAAAAACTATTTGTTGGTACTATTATTTCTAATTCTATAAATAAATTACCAGTGAAGACAAGGTACTCAATACTGCCTGAAGACAAGGTACTCAGTACTGCCTGAAGACAAGGTACTCAGTACTGCCTGAAGACAAGGTACTCATTACTGCCTGAAGACAAAGTACTCATTACTGCCTGAAGACAAAGTACTCATTACTGCCTGAAGACAAGGTACTCATTACTGCCTGAAGACAAGGTACTCAATACTGCCTGAAGACAAGGTACTCAGTACTGCCTGAAGACAAGGTACTCATTACTGCCTGAAGACAAGGTACTCATTACTGCCTGAAGACAAGGTACTCATTACTGTCTGAAGACAAGGTACTCATTACTGCCTGAAGACAAAGTACTCATTACTGCCTGAAGACAAGGTACTCATTACTGCCTGAAGACAAGGTACTCAATACTGCCTGAAGACAAGGTACTCAGTACTGCCTGAAGACAAAGTACTCAGTACTGCCTGAAGACAAGGTACTCAGTACTGCCTGAAGACAAGGTACTCAGTACTGCCTGAAGACAAAGTACTCATTACTGCCTGAAGACAAGGTACTCATTACTGCCTGAAGACAAGGTACTCAATACTGCCTGAAGACAAGGTACTCAATACTGCCTGAAGACAAGGTACTCATTACTGCCTGGAGACAAGGTACTCATTACTGCCTGAAGACAAGGTACTCATTACTGCCTGAAGACAAGGTACTCAATACTGCCTGAAGACAAGGTACTCAGTACTGCCTGAAGACAAGGTACTCAGTACTGCCTGAAGACAAGGTACTCAGTACTGCCTGAAGACAAGGTACTCAGTACTGCCTGAAGACAAGGTACTCAGTACTGCCTGAAGACAAGGTACTCAATACTGCCCTGAAGACACAGGCTGCAAGGTACTCATTACTGCCTGAAGACAAGGTACTCATTACTGCCTGAAGACAAGGTACTCAATACTGCCTGAAGACAAGGTACTCAATACTGCCTGAAGACAAGGTACTCAATACTGCCTGAAGACAAGGTACTCATTACTGCCTGAGGACAAGGTACTCATTACTGCCTGAAGACAAGGTATTCAATACTGCCTGAAGACAAATGCTGCAAGGTACTCATTACTGCCTGAAGACAAGGTACTCAATACTGCCTGAAGACAAGGTAACCAATACTGCCTGAAGACAAGGTACTCAATACTGCCTGAAGACAAGGTACTCATTACTGCCTGAAGACAAGGTACTCATTACTGCCTGAAGACACAGGCTGCAAGGTACCCATTACTGCCTGAAGACAAGGTACTCAATACTGTCTGAAGACACAGGCTGCAAGGTACTCATTACTGCCTGTCTGAGATACTACAGCCAAGGGGAAACAAAACTGATCCTAGATCAGCTGAGGGATTGGAACGTACAAGGTATCCACGTTGCAGGGGTATAAGAACTGATCAGAGGGTAATATATATTTATTATATATAATATGTATTTATATATTGGAATAAGAACTGTTCGGGGATCAGTGGATTGATTGGGAAGCAGACAGTGGTTTGTTATAGGGAGGTAGATGGTAGATATGGTGCAGATCTAGGATCAGATTTGGCTTTTAGATGATAATTAATACGATGACATGGATGGGGAGGAACCGATCCTAGATAAGCGGCAGTAGATCAGTGTTTTTGGGGTAAAGGAGCAGTGGTGGTTCCAGGGAGGTAAGCGGCACTAGGCATGTCGCGGCAGGGAGGGTAGAAAGTGAAAACTCTCCCCAGTCGGCACACAGTTCAGTTCCCGCCGTCTCAGGGATTATTTCCATCCTCTTCAGAACCATTTGTCAAGGGAACAGCTTTGCCTTGAGGAGGACTAGTCTCCCCCTGAAAGAAGCCTCTCCCCCATGAAAGAAGCCTATCCCCTCTCTCTCGCCCCCTCCCAAAGGAACCTCCCCCATGAAAGAAGCCTCTCTCCCTCTCTCCCCCTCCAAAAGGAACCTCTCCCCTGAAAGAAGCCTCTCCCCCATGAAAGAAGCCTCTCCCCCTCTCTAGCCCCCTCCCAAAGGAACCTCCCCATGAAAGAAGCCTCTCCCCATGAAAAAGCCTCTCTCCCTCTCTCGCCCCCTCCCAAAGGAACCTCTCCCCCTGAAAGAAGCATCTCCCCCATGAAAGAAGCCTCTCCCCCTCTCGCCCCCTCCCAAAGGAACCTCCCCTGAAAGAAGCCTCTCACCCCTCTCGCACTCTCCCAAAGGAACCTCTCTCCAAGTCTGTTGTATTGCTGCTTCAGGGGGAGTGGCCTTAGCCTCCATATGGAGAGGTGGTGTCATTTTCACACCAGAACCTTGTGGTTTGTTGAGGAGGTTTGCCCTCTAGTGGCAGATTTGTGGTATTGTATTGTTTTGACGGGATAATGCCTCCAATAGGCTACTGAACCAATGCATTGAATAGATACTCCGATACCAAGGTATTATTAATGTAAATTAAAACATTGAAATTTAACTTGCAACTGGTTTCAGATCCCATGTACTGCTATCTCCTGCCGTTGTGCCCTTGAGCAAGGCACTTATGTTGAAATGTGCCTTGCTTGTAAAAATTAACCCCTTACTTTCCTCTGTTTTCCTCTCTAACCAGATGCCTCCCGTGCCTCGTCTGCCCACCAACGGCAGCCTAGTGGTGATGTCAGCCCAGGCCCAGGCCCAGCCCCAGGCCAACCAGCGTCCCCCTGCCCCTGGCTCCAACACCCAGCAGAAACCCCCAGGGCCAGGGAAGACCCAGGTCATGCAGAGACAGCTAGCCCAGCAGCAGCACAATATCAATGACTCTGTGAGCTATAGGTTATGTTAACATCAATGACTCTGTGAGCTATAGGTTATGTTAACATCAATGACTCTGTGAGCTATAGGTTATCATGTTAACATCAATGACTCTGTGAGCTATAGGTTATTATGTTAACATCAATGACTCTGTGAGCTATAGGTTATCATGTTAACATCAATGACTCTGTGAGCTATAGGTCATGTTAACATCAATGACTCTGTGAGCTATAGGTCATGTTAACATCAATGACTCTGTGAGCTATAGGTTATGTTAACATCAATGACTCTGTGAGCTATAGGTTATCATGTTAACATCAATGACTCTGTGAGCTTTAGGTTATCATGTTAACATCAATGACTCTGTGAGCTATAGGTTATCATGTTAACATCAATGACTCTGTGAGCTATAGGTTATCATGTTAACATCAATGACTCTGTGAGCTATAGGTTATCATGTTAACATCAATGACTCTGTGAGTTATAGGTTATCATGTTAACATCAATGACTCTGTGAGCTATAGGTTATCATGTTAACATCAATGACTCTGTGAGCTATAGGTTATCATGTTAACATCAATGACTCTGTGAGCAATAGGTTATCATGTTAACATCAATGACTCTGTGAGCTATAGGTTATCATGTTAATATCAATGACTCTGTGAGCTATAGGTTATGTTAACATCAATGACTCTGAGCTATAGGTTATCATGTTAACATCAATGACTCTGTGAGCTATAGGTCATGTTAACATCAATGACTCTGTGAGCTATAGGTCATGTTAACATCAATGACTCTGTGAGCTATAGGTTATGTTAACATCAATGACTCTGTGAGCTATAGGTTATCATGTTAACATCAATGACTCTGTGAGCTTTAGGTTATCATGTTAACATCAATGACTCTGTGAGCTATAGGTTATCATGTTAACATCAATGACTCTGTGAGCTATAGGTTATCATGTTAACATCAATGACTCTGTGAGCTATAGGTTATCATGTTAACATCAATGACTCTGTGAGCTATAGGTTATCATGTTAACATCAATGACTCTGTGAGTTATAGGTTATCATGTTAACATCAATGACTCTGTGAGCTATAGGTCATGTTAACATCAATGACTCTGTGAGCTATAGGTCATGTTAACATCAATGACTCTGTGAGCTATAGGTTATGTTAACATCAATGACTCTGTGAGCTATAGGTTATCATGTTAACATCAATGACTCTGTGAGCTTTAGGTTATCATGTTAACATCAATGACTCTGTGAGCTATAGGTTATCATGTTAACATCAATGACTCTGTGAGTTATAGGTTATCATGTTAACATCAATGACTCTGTGAGCTATAGGTTATCATGTTAACATCAATGACTCTGTGAGCTATAGGTTATGTTAATATCAATGACTCTGTGAGCTATAGGTTATGTTAACATCAATGACTCTGTGAGCTATAGGTTATGTTAACATCAATGACTCTGTGAGCTATAGGTTATGTTAACATCAATGACTCTGTGAGCTATAGGTTATCATGTTAATGTCAATGACTCTCTGAGCTCTAGGTTAATATCAATGACTGAGCTCTAAGTTATCATGTTAACATCAATGACTCTCTGAGCTCTAGGTTATCATGTTAACATCAATGACTCTGAGCTCTAGGTTATCATGTTAACATCAATGACTCTCTGAGCTCTAGGTTATCATGTTAACATCAATGACTCTGAGCTCTAGGTTATCATGTTAACATCAATGACTCTGAGCTCTAGGTTATCATGTTAACATCAATGACTCTGTGAGCTCTAGGTTATCATGTTAACATCAACGACTCTGTGAGCTATAGGTTATCATGTTAACATCAATGACTCTGTGAGCTCTAGGTTATCATGTTAACATCAACGACTCTGTGAGCTATAGGTTATCATGTTAACATCAATGACTCTGTGAGCTCTAGGTTATCATGTTAACATCAATGACTCTGTCTTACAAAATGTTTCACTTTGGGAACTTAGACAGTTCCCACGCGTTCCCTTTTAATCCCACCCCTGATAATCTCATGTTGTATTTGAACAAATTTAATTGTTGTTTCATTGTCGCTTTCTGTTGTGTTTCAGGACAAAAGCAATAGTAACCAGGATCCGTTTAACCGTCATCTAACCAGACCACCACCAGACTATAAACAGCCCAGAGGAATGGTCCAACCGACAGGCCTTTTCACAGGTACATCATTCATTTGAATCATTCATTGCTTCCACGTAGGAAGAAAAAACAGTATTGGCCCTTAATGATTTCCCGTCATTGTTTGTGTCTGTATGGGCCAGAGAAATGGAAAGAAGATCATTGAGTATGTCTGTCATAACAATCAGAACAGAATCAGAACAATCTCTGTGTATTCAGGTATGAGTTCCTCCCAGTCGTTGTCGACCAACGGGCCTGACCAGAGTGACCTTCTGTCCATGTCCTGCCACATGCCCAGCGGCCCGGGATCCAAGATGACCCCTCCTCCCACAGACTGGAGGTTTGGAAGAGGCCCCCACACTCACCAGATCCAACAGCACAACAACCAGACCAAGGTGGGACTAGGAGTCGGAGGAGGACTCAACCAAAACAAGTCCAGGTTCCATGGTCCTCCCAACGGTCAGGGTAATGGGTTTGAGGTGGGTGGTCTTGCCAGTGTACAACATCCCTCAAGGACATCAGTAGGCCAGCAGGGTGGAGGGATGCCCAGTCAGGGGCAGGGTCTCGGGCTGGGGGGTGTGATGGGCTGGCCTCCTGGAGCTAAGGCACCCATCATGGGCCCTGGGCCTGTGTCTCTTGGGGTGAGGCGGCTCCCGAACTTGCTACAACCCCAGGGGGGCCAGTCCCAGTCTCAGCTCGAAATGTCCAGCCACCAGTACCCTCCTGGCCCCCGGCACATAGGCCCTGGCCCACCCAACCAGGTGGCACCAGACATTGGCTTGCTGCCTCTGAACCCAGGTCTCCGCAGCTCCACCACCAACCCCAGACCCAGCCAACCCATGATGCCTCCTCTGCCAGGGCTACCAAGCCTCAACCAGGCGTCTCCGGAGCAGAGGGTCCCCGCTGGGGGAAGCACCATGGGGGTCTTCCCACCACATAACCACAACCCTGGGGGAAGCTACCAGGACCAGAACAGCCGGGCTGTTAACCGGCTGACCTTTGAATTCCTCCAGGAGGGAGACAACACCGTCCCAGGGATCAACACTGACTCAGACTTCATCGACTCGCTGCTTAAGTCGGGATCCGGCAACGACGACTGGATGAAAGACATCAACCTCGATGAGATCCTGGGCACTCACTCATAAAGTGGGATGAAGTGGGGTTGCATAAATAGGGCCCACAGTTTTTCCCTGCAGCTCTCATGAATTGGGGTTCATTCCAGAGAGTTTTTCTCTGCAGCCTCATGAATTCAGGTTAATTCCAGAGAGTTTTTCTCTTCAAGTCTCATGAATTGGGGTTCATTCCAGAGAGTTTTTCTCTTCAAGTCTCATGAATTGGGGTTCATTCCAGAGAGTGAGTTTTTCCCTGCATGTCTCATGAATTGGGGTTCATTCCAGAGAGTGAGTTTTTCCCTGCATGTCTCATGAATTGGGGTTCATTCCAGAGAGTTTTTCTCTGTACGTCTCGTGAATTCTGGTTCATTCCAGAGAGTTTTTCTCTTCTAGTCTCATGAATTGGGGTTCATTCCAGAGAGTTTTTCTCATCAAGTCTCATGAATTGGGGTTCATTACAGAGTTTTTCTCTGCAAGCCTCATGAATTCAGGTTCATTCCAGAGAGTTTTTCTCTGTAAGTCTCATGAATTGGGGTTCATTCCAGAGAGTTTTTCTCTTCAAGTCTCATGATTTGGGGTTCATTCCAGAGAGTGAGTTTTTCCCTGCATGTCTTATGAATTGGGGTTTATATAAGCCTCATGAATTCAGGTTCATTCCAGATAGTTTTTCTCTGTAAGTCTCATGAATTCAGGTTCATTCCAGAGAGTTTTTCTCTTCAAGTCTCATGAATTGGGGTTTATTGCAGAGTTTTTCTCTGCAAGCCTCGTGAATTCAGGTTCATTCCAGACAGTTTTTCTCTGTAAGTCTCATGAATTCAGGTTCATTCCAGAGAGTTTTTCTCTGTAAGTCTCATGAATTGGGGTTCATTCCTGAGAGTGAGTTTTTCCCTGCATGTCTCATGAATTGGGGTTCATTGCGGAGAGTTTTCCTCTTCAAGTCTCATGAATTCTGGTTCATTCTAGATAACTGCAAACGCAGAACTTTCCCCATACAGAGACTATGGATGGTCTTGTATGCATCCCAAATGGCACCCTATTCCCTTTATGGTGCACTACTTTTAACCAGGGCCCATAGGGCTATGGTTGAAAGTAGTGCACTATATAGGGAATAGGGTATCATTTGACACACAGACCATGGATGGCCATGAGTCAGAATTCACCTAAAGGGATTACATTTGCAAAGCTATAATGTCATTTTGTAAACCCAATATATAATTTGATATCTAATTGTACTTTTTGTGTATTCCTGTGAAGAAATATATATTCTGTATAATAATATTTTAGTACTTTTAAAGGTTCATTGAATAAGAACCTGGGATTCTCTGACAGCATCTTGAACTGATTCTGAATAAATTCTATCAGACTATTCTCTTTTCATAACACAGGCTTAGTCCAATAATGACACTCTATTCCATACATAGTGCTCTACACAGTCTTCATTATGTAGGGAATAGGGTGTCATTTCTGACACAGTTATGGGATGTAGTGTACTACTGGTGACTAGAGCCATGTGGTCCTGTACTACTAGTGACTAGAGCCATGTGGTCCTGTACTACTAGTGACTAGAGTCATGTGGTCCTGTACTACTGGTGACTAGAGTCATGTGGTCCTGTACTACTGGTGACTAGAGTCATGTGGTCCTGTACTACTGGTGACTAGAGTCATGTGGTCCTGTACTACTAGTGACTAGAGCCATGTGGTCCTGTACTACTAGTGACTAGAGTCATGTGGGCCTGTACTACTAGTGACTAGAGCCATGTGGTCCTGTACTACTAGTGACTAGAGCCATGTGGTCCTGTACTACTAGTGACTAGAGCCATGTGGTCCTGTACTACTAGTGACTAGAGTCATGTGGTCCTGTACTACTAGTGACTAGAGTCATGTGGTCCTGTACTACTAGTGACTAGAGCCATGTGGTCCTGTACTACTAGTGACTAGAGTCATGTGGTCCTGTACTACTAGTGACTAGAGCCATGTGGTCCTGTACTACTAGTGACTAGAGCCATGTGGTCCTGTACTACTAGTGACTAGAGTCATGTGGTCCTGTACTACTAGTGACTAGAGCCATGTGGTCCTGTACTACTAGTGACTAGAGCCATGTGGTCCTGTACTACTAGTGACTAGAGCCATGTGGTCCTGTACTACTAGTGACTAGAGCCATGTGGTCCTGTACTACTAGTGACTAGAGCCATGTGGTCCTGTACTACTAGTGACTAGAGCCATGTGGTCCTGTACTACTAGTGACTAGAGCCATGTGGTCCTGTACTACTAGTGACTAGAGCCATGTGGTCCTGTACTACTAGTGACTAGAGCCATGTGGTCCTGTATTACTAGTGACTAGAGCCATGTGGTCCTGTACTACTAGTGACTAGAGCCATGTGGTCCTGTACTACTAGTGACTAGAGCCATGTGGTCCTGTACTACTAGTGACTAGAGCCATGTGGTCCTGTACTACTAGTGACTAGAGCCATGTGGTCCTGTACTACTAGTGACTAGAGTCATGTGGTCCTGTACTACTAGTGACTAGAGCCATGTGGTCCTGTACTACTAGTGACTAGAGCCATGTGGTCCTGTACTACTAGTGACTAGAGCCATGTGGTCCTGTACTACTAGTGACTAGAGTCATGTGGTCCTGTACTACTAGTGACTAGAGTCATGTGGTCCTGTAATACATGGGGTAGAGGGTTCCAACCATGGTAAACTGTGAACAGGAAGTGGCTGTCATACTTCCAGACTTTTGTCCTAAATGACACCGTATTCCCCTTTATTGTGCACTACCACATACTGCTCTGGTGAGATGTAGAGTCCTGTAAAGGGAATAGGGCGTCATGATGGGATACACCCCCAGACTGATCGTGGTGTTTCATGTTTTGAATGATGATGCTGCCTCAGGTGTTTGTCATATTTACCACAGACACTTTACTGGTCCTGTTACTAGTACTTTTCTGGCTTATCGTCTGGGACTGGATTGAACGGCAAGCCACATCTTACCCATTTATTTTAGATTTTTGATCTAATATTTAATAATCTATTGGGAAAAAAATTATACGACATTATAAACAATCTAATGAATAAAAATGTTTTAAATAAAGTGTGAGCCTTTGTACTTTCTGAAGCTGTTCCAGGAATGATGACAATCAGGATTATTTAGAGAGCTAAATATTGGAAGAGATTAATTTGTTCAAAACTGGTTGGAGGACGTTCACCTATTGTCTTTTTCTCTTTGAGTCAACTACTCACCACATGTTATACACTGCGGTGCTAGCTAGCTGTAGCGTATGCGTTCAGTACTAGATTCATTCTCTGATGCTTTGATTGGGTGGACAACATGTCAGTTCATGCTGCAAGAGCTCTGATAGGTTGGAGGACGTCCTCCGGAAGTCATCATAATTACTGTGTAAGTCTATGGAAGGGTGTGAAAACCACCAGCCTCCTGGGTTTTGTAATGAAGTCAATGTACCCAGAGGAGGACGGAAGCTAGCTGACCATGGTGATACCCTACAGAGTGCTGTTGAGGCTACTGTAGACCTTCTTTGCATAATAGTGTTTTAATAAATTATTTGGTGACTTGAATATATTTAGTATAGTTTTATCTAAAAAGGATAGCATTTTAAATGTTTCCTATAAAAAAACAAATTAAATTCACTGAGGAGGATGGTCCTCTCCCTCCTCCTCTGAGAAGCCTCCACTGACACAGTGTGTTCGATGCAGATACTATGGCTTCCCATTGACACAGTGTGTTCGATGCAGATACTATGGCTTCCCATTGACACAGTGTGTTCGATGCAGATACTATGGCTTCCCATTGACACAGTGTGTTCGATGCAGATACTATGGCTTCCCACTGACACAGTGTGTTCGATGCAGATACTATGGCTTCCCACTGACACAGTGAAAAATAAGAAGCCTCCTCAGCATTCTGTCAGAAGAGAGGAGACTAGGGGAGAGGAGACTAGGGGAGAGGAGACTAGGAGAGAGGAGACTAGGAGAGAGGAGGATGGAGAGAGGAGACTAGGGGAGAGGAGTCTAGGGGAGAGGTGGATGGAGAGAGGAGACTAGGAGAGGAGACTAGGAGAGAGGAGACTAGGGGAGAGGAGACTAGGAGAGAGGAGACAAGGGGAGAGGAGACTAGGAGAGAGGAGACTAGGGGAGAGGTGGATGGAGAGGAGACTAGGAGAGAGGAGACTAGGGGAGAGGAGACTAGGAGAGCGGAGACTAGGGGAGAGGAGACTAGGGGAGAGGAGACTAGGAGAGAGGAGACTAGGAGAGAGGAGGATGGAGAGAGGAGACTAGGGGAGAGGAGTCTAGGGGAGAGGTGGATGGAGAGAGGAGACTAGGAGAGAGGAGACTAGGGGAGAGGAGACTAGGAGAGAGGAGACTAGGGGAGAGGAGACTAGGGGAGAGGAGACTAGGAGAGAGGAGGATGGAGAGAGGAGACTAGGGGAGAGGAGACTAGGGGAGAGGTGGATGGAGAGAGGAGACTAGGAGAGAGGAGACTAGGAGAGAGGAGACTAGGAGAGGAGACTAGGGGAGAGGAGACTAGGCATGGCTGGTTAATTTTTTGCCAAATGAATAGACATGCAGACAATTAATTAATGCTGGAAAAGAGGAATAATAACCTACTGTAGTCATAAAAACAATTAGGCTAAATAAACTGATATTATTTATTATTATTTATTATTTATTATTTTGTTGGGATCTGCCCGTTAGCAACATCATATTGAAACAGAATGAACAGAGCGCATCTTCTGGATCCGAAATGCATTAAAAACGTAAACAACCAAATAATAACCTTTTACCATTACAAATGTAGATATAGAGGACAGAGAGTCCCCTGCTGATTATAGACCCATAAATGTAATAAATGATGACCATTAAAATAATAACGAAGCTTATAAACAGGGTAAAAGTTTCTTACCAGACTAACATACAAGAACATGTTTCGGTTTAATACAATATGCAAAACAAATACCTATAGATTGATTAATAATGGCTGTTGATGCTGAAAAGGCGTTTGACTGTCTTGAATGTCCTTTTCTATTCAAAACTTTGGAAGCTTTGAACTTTCCAGCAGAAATAATACATTTTATAAAAATATTGTATAAAAGTCCAAAACCAAAAAATATACACAAATTATACATGATCTGATGAAATTGCTTTAGAAAGAGGCACAAGACAGGGATGTCCCCTCTCCCCCCTCCTGTTTGCACTGGCAATTGAACTGCTTGCAGAAAGCATTAGACAGGATCCAAACGTAAGTATTGGTAAACATGAATGTAAACTAAACTTATTTACAGATGATCTCCTGATATACCGGACCAATATCGAAAACTCAATTTTGCTAATAAATATTTTCAGAATACTCTACAGTCTCAGGATATAAAATAAACGTGGAGAAAAACAAAATAATGGCAATAGGAAAAATATAAATAATAACTCATGATATACAGCAGTCCTTTAAGTGGAACACAACAAATATGAAATACTTAGGATGCTTAATAAGTGACAACAAAAAACTAATATATAAAGATAACTTTATTCCATTACTCAACAATATCAAAGCAGATCTAATTAAATTTAACAGTTTTTCCATAACTCTTACAGATAGAAAGAAAAACCTCTTTAGAATGGCATGGCTCCCAAAGGTTTTTGACTTATTTTCAGTAAATAACAGACAATATGGGTAAATATAATGTATAGAATAAAAAGGAAAGTTTTATCTTCCTAAGGGTGGTTTTAACCTTCCAGACATGGAATTGTATGAACTCGCTACCCAAGGCTTTTACTTTTGACACATAGTTAAGCACACTAAAGAGGAACAATGGGAACATAGTGAAGATGTGCATTAATCTTGTATGTCTATTTTCAGAGGATAAAGCTAAGAACAACTTCATAGTTAAGAACACTATAACAATATGGAAGGCAATGAAACGTATTCTACAAGAACCGATATCACTCCCTAAAAACACAACCTTATGGAACAATCCTTGGATAAATGTATTTCCATGACAGAATTAAAAACACATTTTGGAAATATTGAAATTTAGATTTGAAATGTTTTTGGACATCAGAGCAACCTTGAGGGAATTATTTGAGTCAGAAAAGGATGTTCATATGATAGATAGGATATACTAAACCTTGCAGAAAGCCTACACAACTGACAATCTCTTAGAAAAATAATAAACTATTGGAACCAAGACTTAAAAAGAACTGATGTTGGCACACGATGGAGGGAGAGCTGTAGCATAACTAATGAAATTACAAGTAACGAAAATGTACGCTTAATTCAGTATAAAAAAAATGTATAGAATTTATTATACAAGAGATAAAATTCCCAAATTCTACAGCACAACAGCAGAGACATGTCTTAAGTGTAAAACTAACAATGACTCAATAATCCATGCTTTCTGGGAATAAGTCCGAGAGTTCTGGGCGGAGCTAGAAAGTTGCCCGTCAGGAGATTTACAATGTAAACTTACTTTTAATCCGTCTCTGTATATTTCAAGACATGTTACATGGGCTGTAGTGAGATACCCAATGGGCTGGACGTTTCTCTTCTCATCACTCATCTTGAAAAACATGAAACTAAAAACTAAAAACATGGAAATCAATCAATCCACCATCATTAACACAACGGAAAAATGTATTATTGAAATAGCATGGGCAATCGAGAAACTAATTGGTACAATTTAAGGCCATGTGGCAAACAATGCAGGCACTATGGATACTGATGTGAGAAGGCGGGTCTATGGATGGGGGTGTGAGCAGGCGGGTGTATGGATGGGGGTGTGAGCAGGTGGGTCTATGGATGGGGGTGTCAGCAGGCGGGTCTATGGATGGGGGTGTGAGCAGGCGGGTCTATGGATGGGGGTGTCAGCAGGCGGGTCTATGGATGGATGTGTAAGCAGGCAGGTCTATGGATGGGGGTATGAGCAGGCGGGTCTATGGATGGGGGTGTGAGCAGGCGGGTCTATGGATGGGGTATGAGCAGGCGGGTCTATGGATGGGGGTATGAGCAGGCGGGTCTATGGATGGGGGTATGAGCAGGCGGGTCTATGGACGGCAGGTAGCCTAGTGGTTAGAGCGTTGGACTTGTAACCGGAGGGTTGCAAGTTCGAATCCCCGAGCTGACAAGGTAAAAATCTGTCGTTCTGCCCCTGAACAAGGCAGTTAATCCACTGTTCCCAGGCGCCAAGACGTGGATGTCGATTAAGGCAGCTCCCCGCACCTCTCTGATTCAGAGGGGTTGGGTTAAATGCGGAAGACACATTTCGGTTGAAGGCATTCGGTTGTACAACTGACTAATAATGGTGACTTTGACTTTGACTTTGGATGGGGGTATGAGCAGGCGGGTCTATGGATGGGGGTATGAGCAGGCGGGTCTATGGATGCTGATGTGAGAAGACGGGGGTCTATGGATGGATGTGTGAGCAGGCGGGTCTATGGATGGATGTGTGAGCAGGCGGGTCTATGGATGGGGGTATGAGCAGGCGGGTCTATGGATGCTGATGTGAGAAGACGGGGGTCTATGGATGGATGTGTGAGCAAGCGGGTCTATGGATGGATGTGTGAGCAGGCGGGTCTATGGATGGGGGTGTGAGCAGGCGGGTCTATGGATGGATGTGTAAGCAGGCGGGTCTATGGATGGGGGTGTGAGCAGGCGGGTCTATGGATGGGGGTGTGAGCAGGGGGGTCTATGGGTGAGGGTGTGAGCAGGCGGGTCTATGGATGGGGGTGTCAGCAGGCGGGTCTATGGATGGTGGTGTCAGCAGGCGGGTCTATGGATGGGGGTGTCAGCAGGCGGGTCTATGGATAGGGTGTCAGCAGGCGGGTCTATGGATGGGGGTGTGAGCTGGCGGGTCTATGAATGGGGAAGTGAGCAGACAGGCCTACAGTGCCTTGCAAAAGTATTCATCCCCCTTGGCATTTTTTCTATTTTGTTGCATTACAACCTGTAATTTAAATAGATTTTTATTTGGATATCAGGTAATGGACGTACACAAAATAGTCCAAATTGGGAAAGTGAAATGGAAAAATAACAACTGAAAAGTGGTGGGGTGCGTAAAGTTGAAGTCGGAAGTTTACATCCACACAGGTTGGAGTCATTAAAACTCGTTTTTCAACCACTCCACAAATTTCTTGTTAACAAACTATAGTTTTGGCAAGTCGGTTAGGACATCTACTTTGTGCATGACACAAGTCATTTTTCCAACACTTGTTTACAGACAGATTATTTCACTAATAATATCACTGTATCACAATTCCAGTGGGTCAGAAGTTTACATACACTAAGTTGACTGTGCAACTTAGGAAAATTCCAGAAAATTATGTCATGGCTTTAGAAGCTTCTCCACAAGTCTGGTTCATCCTTGGGAGCAATTTCCAAACGCCTGAAGGTACCACGTTCATCTGTACAAACAATAGTACGCAGGTATAAACACCATGGGACAACGCAGCCATCATACCGCTCAGGAAGGAGATGTGTTCTGTCTCCTAGAGATGAACGTACTTTGGTGGGAAAAGTGCAAATCAATCCCAGAATAACAGCAAAGGACCTTGTGAAGACGCTGGAGGAATACAGGTACAAAAGTATCTATATCCACAGTAAAACGAGTCCTATATCGACATAACCTGAAAGGCCGCTCAGCAAGGAAGAAGCCACTGCTCCAAAACCGCCATAAAAAAATCCAGACTACGGTTTGCAACTGCACATGGGGACAAAGATCGTACTTTTTTGGAGAAATGTCCTCTGGTCTGATGAAACAAAAATAGAACTGTTTGGCCATAATGACCACCAGTCCCTCCTGCAGAAAAGCACCCCCACAACATGATGCTGCCTGTCCAAACTTTTGACTGGTACTGTATATTTGTTTTTAAAATGTATTTTCCTTTCTTATTTCCCCCTAACCCTACCACCACTCCCCTAATTTGAGAAAATGTATGGACAACAACACTTCTACTTCCAGCTTATACATTTTACGGACACAGTATATTTTACATTAGTTATCTTTCATTTGTTTTTAGTCCCATCCTTCAGCTCCACTCAACCCCTCCCATCTCTGAACACCATCCAGTCCCGTCCTTCAGCTCCACTCAACCCCTCCCATCTATCTCTGAACACCATCCAGTCCCATCCTTCAGCTCCACTCAACCCCTCCCATCTATCTCTGAACACCATCCAGTCCCATCCTTCAGCTCCACTCAACCCCTCCCATCTATCTCTGAACACCATCCAGTCCCATCCTTCAGCTCCACTCAACCCCTCCCACCTATCTCTGAACACCATCCAGTCCCACCCTTCAGCTCCACTCAACCCCTCCCATCTATCTCTGAACACCATCCAGTCCCACCCTTCAGCTCCACTCAACCCCTCCCATCTATCTCTGAACACCATCCAGTCCCATCCTTCAGCTCCACTCAACCCCTCCCATCTATCTCTGAACACCATCCAGTTATGACCTCTAATTGCCATGTATTTTTTCAACTGTGCTGTGATTGGTCACAAAAGTTCTGAACCTTTCTATTTACATAGCTTCTACAGATTGTAAATTAAAGATACAATTTTTTGCTCAGAGTATTATTATATTATTGATCGATTGTCTATGACTTTTCAGATCACCCAGCAGTGTTATTTGCAAAGAATTCCAGGTAAATGTTGCAATACTTCAGCCATTCCTAAACCTGCGACTAAAAACAAGTGACATACTGTATGGACAGTAACAAAGCAAATTATCTAACGATCCTGTCTCTTCGGAGCAAAATCTGCAGAGCTGGAATGGTTGTACAGCGCATTCGGAAAGTATTCAGACCCCTTGACTTTTTCCATATTTTGTTATGTTACAGCCTTATTCAAAAATATATTCAATTATTTTTTTCCCTCATCAAACTACACACAATGACATTTCTTCAAATCAGGGAGTTGACCAAGAACTTGATGGTAACTCTGACAGAGCTCCAGAGTTCCTCTGTAGAGATGGGAGAACCTTCCAGAAGGACAACCATCTCTGCAGCACTCCACCCATCATTATAGCCTTTAGCCGTACCCGCATCCTACTCCTCCTCTGTTCCTCTGGTGATGTGGAGGTTAATCCAGGCCCGGCAGTGCCTAGCTCCACTCCTATTCCCCAGGCGCTATCATTTGTTGACTTCTGCAACCGTAAAAGCCTTGGTTTCATGCATGTTAACATCAGAAGCCTCCTCCCTAAGTTTGTTTTACTCACTGCCCTAGCACACTCTGCCAACCCGGATGTCCTAGCCGTGTCTGAATCCTGGCTTAGGAAGACCACCAAAAACGCTGAAATCTCCATCCCTAACTACAACATTTTCAGACAAGATAAAACGGCCAAAGGGGGCGGTGTTGCTATCTACTGCAGAGATAGACTGCAGAGTTCTGTATTACTGTCCAGGTCTGTACCCAAACAATTTGAACTTTTACTTTTAAAAATCTACCTTTCTAGAAACAAGTCTCTCACTGTTACCGCTTGCTATAGACCACCCTCTGCCCCCAGCTGTGCTCTGGACACCATATGTGAACTGATTGCCCCCCATCTATCTTCAGAGTTTCGTGCTGCTAGGTGGCCTAAACTGGGACATGCTTAACACCCCGGCCATCCTACAATCTAAGCTTGATGCCCTAAACCTCACACAAATCATCAATGAACCTACTAGGTACAACCCCAAAGCCGTAAACACGGGCACCCTCATAGATGTCATCCTAACTAACTTGCCCTCCAAATACACCCCTGCTGTTTTCAACCAAGAACTCAGCGATCACTGCCTCATTGCCTGCATCCGTAATGGGTTTGCGGTCAAACGACCTCCCCTCATTACTGTCAAAGCGTTCCCTAAAACACTTCAGCGAGCAGGCCTTTCTAATCGACCTGGCCCGGGTATCCTGGAAGGATATTGACCTCATCCCGTCAGTAGAGGATGCCTGGTTATTCTTTAAAAGTGCCTTCCTCACCATCTTAAATAAGCATGCCCCATTCAAGAAATGTACAACCAGGAACAGATATACCCCTTGGTTCTCTCCAGACCTGACTGCCCTTGACCAGCACAAAAACATCCTGTGGCGTTCTGCATTAGCATCGAACAGCCCCCGTGATATGCAACTTTTCAGGGAAGTTAGGAACCAATATACACAGGCAGTTAGGAAAGCCAGGGCTAGCTTTTTCAAACAGAAATTTGCTTCCTGTAACACAAACTCAAAAAAGTTCTGGGACACTGTAAAGTCCATGGAGAATAAGAGCACCTCCTCGCAGCTGCCCACTGCACTGAGGATAGGAAACGCTGTCACCACCGATAAACCCACAATAATTGAGAATTTCAATGGGCATTTTTCTACGGCTGGCCATGCTTTCCACCTGGCTACCCCTACCCCGGTCAACAGCCCTGCACCCCCCTCAGTAACTCGCCCAAGCCTCCCCCATTTCTCCTTCTCCCAAATCCAGTTAGCTGATGTTCTGAAAGAGCTGCAAAATCTGGATCCCTACAAATCAGCCGCGCTAGACAATCTGGACCCTCTCTTTCTAAAATTATCTGCCGAAATTGTTGCAACCCCAATTACTAGTCTGTTCAACCTCTCTTTCGTGTCGTCTGAGATTCCCAAAGATTGGAAAGCTGCTGCGGTCATTGGCTCCCTATTTCTCAACAAAGCATCCTTCCCTCATGCTGCCAAACATACCCTCGTAAAACTGACCATCCTACCGATCCTCGACTTCGGTGATGTCATTTACAAAATAGCCTCCAATACTATACTCAACAAATTGGATGCAGTCTATCACAGTGCCATCCGTTTTGTCACCAAAGCCCCATATACTACCCACTGCGGGGATGTGGGGAAATGTAGTAAACAAAAACATGTGAGCAACAGGTGGCTCTGGGTGAGTCTGGTGCCTACTCACCTGGGGACGATAGTGCCCTGCCTGCTGCCTCGACTCCCTGAGGAACCCCCCCAGCACCGACCAGCAGTGTGCCCTCTGCGGCCACAGATGGCGCAGGGAACGGCCCCTCCTCCGGTCGCCCTAAGCGCAGCACCTTCCAGCTCCATGGGCGTCGGATCGGGGCCTGTCAGTTCCATCCCCCAGCACCTCCGATCCGATGCCCATGGAGCTGGGAGGTGCTGCGCTTAGGGCGACCGGAGGAGGGGCCGTTCGCGGGTAGCCAGCAGGTTATCCAGTCGGATGGACAGGTCCACCAGCTGGTCAAACGTGAGGGTGGTGTCCCTGCAGGCCAACTCCCGACGGAAGTCCTCGCTCAGACTGCACCGGTAGTGATCGATCAGGGCCCTGTCGTTCCATCCTGCGCTGGCGGCCAAGGTCCGGAAGTCCAAAGCAAAATCCTGCGCGTTCCTCGTCTCCTGCCTCAGGTGGAACAGACGTTCACCCGCCGCTCTACCCTCAGGTGGGTGGTCGAACAATGCCCGAAGGAGGTGGGTGAACGCCACGTAATGGTCCAACACGGGCTCTCCTTCCACCCATACGGCATTGGCCCACTCCAGGGCTTTCCCTGAGAGGCAGGAGACGAGGGCGGACACACTCTCACGTCCCGAAGGAGCTGGGTGGACGGTCGCCAGGTAGAGCTCCAGCTGGAGTAGGAACCCCTGGCATCCAGCAGCCGTCCCATCATACACCCTCGGGAGCGCAAGCTGAATCCCACTGGGACCTGGTGAAGGAGGGGTGGACAATGGTGCCTGTTGTAGCGGTGCTGGTGGAGGCGCTGGAAGAACTACTCCTCTCTCCGATCGATCCATGGTCTGCAGCACGCGATCCATGGCGGTGCCGAGACGTTGCAACATGGTCGCATGCTGCTGGACGCGCTCCTCGACCGCCAACGGGATGTCGTCTGCTCCTGCTGACTCCATTCGTAGTCGGTGCGTGATTCTGTGAATGATTAACGATCTGGGTGTAGCTGGTGCAGAGGAGTCAGGCGCAGGTCAGCAGAGATGAGTACCACAAGTAATTCTACTCAAAAAACGTACTCATTACAACAAGAATAACCAAGCCCACAATACGGACCGAAAAAAACAAACAATCACGCACAAAAAACATGGGGAAAACAGAGGGTTAAATGAACATGTAATTGGGGAATTGAAACCAGGTGTTTGTAAAACAAAGACAAAACAAATGGAACATGAAAAGTGGATCGGCGATGGCTAGAAGGCCGGTGACGTCGACCGCCGAATGCCGCCCGAACAAGGAGAGGGAACGACTTCGGCGGAAGTCGAGACAATAACCTTGTTTTTTTCTCTTGACAGTTTAATACGTTCTGAGACGTAGCCATTTTTTTTTTTACAATTTTACACCTAGGGTTACTATACATAACTTTAACCCATTTCATAAGAGATTCTCCAAAATTCAGGCATTTATATATCAATTCCAGTCGTACTTTATCAAAGGTCTTTTCAAAGTGTTCTACTGTTTCCAATGTATCGTCCATGTAAAAAACTAGTCTGATTAGGATGAATAATATCCAACCTTTTTAATTCTATGTGCATTTTGCTAGAATATTTTTTCGTCACAACACTGAAGTGTAAAGGGCCTCCAATTTTTTTCAACGGACTGGATCTTTATATTTACCATCTGGGTCCTGTTTCAGTAATAATTAAATCAGACCTTCTTGTTGAGTATCCGATAATCTACAACTTTTTTAGGAGTGGTTAAGACATGCTAATAAAGGTCCTCTGAGTACATCAGAAAAAGTTTGATATGCCTCAACTAGTATGCCATCCAGCCCTGGAGTTTTCCCAGCCTTAAAGGCTTTAATTGCATCAAGAAGTTCCTCCTCTGTAATTTCACCTTCACGTGAGTCTTTCTGTACAGCTGTTCATTTTGCATTATAAATAGAAAACAATCCTTACCATTAACTTTGGTTAGTGGAGATGGAGGAGACAGACATGAAAACATTAAATTACTTTGCTTCCTCTTTCAAAGCATCATTTGGTGCACATCAGGTAAATTCCTTTTGGTCGCATTTCTATGTTGAAGAAAAATTATATATTTGTTGCATTTTTTCCCCCATATTCCATCCCTCTATTTCCTTTGTTGATATGAAGTATTTTTGCGCTGAAAATTGCTTTTGTTTTAGAGATGAGTACTGAATTGCATGGCCTCTAATGGTACATTTAAAAGTGTCCCATACCATAAGGGGATCTGCTGTATCTATGTTATGTTGGAAAAGGTCAGTTATAAATTATTCTGTCTAGGTCAAAAACAAGTTGACATCCAATAGGCTTTGATTAAATGTCCAATATCCTCGCCCATGTGGAAATTCTGTAAGAGTAATATATATGTGCCAATTATGTGATGGTCCGACTACATTCTGTCCCATATCAACACTTTATAAAACTTTTGGTGCCAGAGAGAACTACATAAGAAAGTAGTCAAGACGACTAGCTTGAAAGAGCCTCCGCCATGTATATCTCACTAGGTCAGGATATTAAACCTCCTCCATGTATATCTCACTAGGTCAGGGTATTAAACCTCCTCCATGTATATCCCACTAGGTCAGGGTATTAAACCTCCTCCATGTATATCTCACTAGGTCAGGATATTAAACCTCCATGTATATCTCACTAGGTCAGGGTATTAAACCTCCTCCATGTATATCTCACTAGGTCAGGGTATTAAACCTCCTCCATGTATATCTCACTAGGTCAGGATATTAAATCTCCTCCATGTATATCTCACTAGGTCAGGGTATTAAACCTCCTCCATGTATATCTCACTAGGTCAGGATATTAAACCTCCTCCATGTATATCTCACTAGGTCAGGGTATTAAACCACCTCCATGTATATCTCACTAGGTCAGGGTATTAAACCTCCTCCATGTATATCTCACTAGGTCAGGGTATTAAACCTCCATGTATATCTCACTAGGTCAGGATATTAAACCTCCATGTATATCTCACTAGGTCAGGGTATTAAACCTCCGCCATGTATATCTCACTAGGTCAGGATATTAAACCTCCATGTATATCTCACTAGGTCAGGGTATTAAACCTCCTCCATGTATATCTCACTAGGTCAGGGTATTAAACCTCCTCCATGTATATCTCACTAGGTCAGGGTATTAAACCTCCTCCATGTATATCTCACTAGGTCAGGATATTAAACCTCCATGTATATCTCACTAGGTCAGGGTATTAAACCTCCTCCATGTATATCTCACTAGGTCAGGATATTAAACCTCCTCCATGTATATCTCACTAGGTCAGGGTATTAAACCTCCTCCATGTATATCTCACTAGGTCAGGGTATTAAACCTCCATGTATATCTCACTAGGTCAGGATATTAAACCTCCATGTATATCTCACTAGGTCAGGATATTTAAGTCTCCATTTATCCACTAGTTCTAATATATACATGATATTTGTTATTTCATGAGGGTGATAGTTTGTAGTGTGATTTCCTTTACGATCCATAGAGGTATATAAAACAGTATTATAATCTCCCACCATAATAATAGAGTATTGTATTGCTTGTAGGTTGGATAAATTATACATATTTTCAAAGAAGCGTGGGTCATCATTATTTGGAACGTAGAGATTAAATGAGCCAAATCTGTTTATGGTCCAATAACATATTTAAAAGAACCCATATGCCTTGCGATTCTGTTTGGACAATTTGCACATTCGTTTCAAAATAATTATTAATTATTCTTCATCACCCCCTTTTCTGTTTTTTTTGCCCGTGGGAGAAGCACCCCCCAAGTCCTTTTTCACCTAAAATAGTTGAATGAGTTTTCTTGTAATCAATAGATATTATATTTGTTATATTTTAGCTTGGGGGCTATTTAAGGCTAAGGGGTTAGGTTTAGGGTTAGGCCGAGGGTGGACAATCCCGGGTGGGGGGTGTGGGGGGGCCCCCTAGGGGTTAGGAGTTGGGTTAGGAGTTCGAGGTAGGTTTAGGGGTTAGGCCACGGGTTAGGTTTAGGGATTAGGGAAAATAGGATTTTGAATGGAAATCAATTTTAGTGTGTGTGACAGAGTGAGAAAAATATAACCTGTGTCTGATTATAGGAAGGAAAACACCACAAGACACATTACTACAGTATATACTTTATTACTACAGTATATACTTTATTCCAGGCCAATTCTAAAGTATTACAGAAAGGGATACATATGGAACAGAATTTGTTTCTACAATACATGTACATATTATCTCTGAAAAGATATAGAGATCATCGTTACTGAATATAAATTCATTTTTATGTGTGAATTTAGACAATACCTAAATACCAATCCTTTAAACGTGAGTGATTAGTACTACGCAACAGTCAACAGTTACCTGTAGTCTAACAAAACTAGCTAAGCAGAAAAAAAAATACAAAAAAATAAAAATCACACTTATGTGACAAATACATCATTATATTCAACCACCGACTTTAACAAGACAAGTCACTGGAGTGAACCACCAATGTTGCTGTAGTGTTCTCGTTCTGGAAGAATGTCAACCACATGACAAAAAACAACTCCGGAAGAATCACCTACTTGTCTGTTCTACTCTAGAACTCCATACTTGTCTGTTCTACTCTAGAACTCCATACTTGTCTGTTCTACTCTAGAACTCCATAATTGGCTGTTCTATTCTGGAACTCCATACTTGTCTGTTCTATTCTAGAACTCTAGAATCCTCACAGTTGAGTTAATCGTAATGACCATTGAGCCTAGACACCTTGAAACCCTACCTAATTGACATATTCTCATTAGCTTATACGTACATGTTTTATTTAGTTAGACAGATGGACAGAGGTTGATAATAACAAATCATTTTTGTTTTTTTCGCCCGTGAAATTAAATTCATTATCAGTTGGAAGAAGAATCACTAGAAAAAAAGTATAAAATAACTCTTTGGAATCTGTCACATCACAACAATTCCTGACTGTAAAACCATAGGTGGTTGTTTTTTTCACAAGGAGAGATTCTACCTGTACACCAACTAAAGCCCACATACTGTGACTCACAGTTACCTGTACACCAACTAAAGCCCACATACTGTGACTCACAGCTACCTGTACACCAACTAAAGCCCACATACTGTGACTCACAGTTACCTGTACACCAACTAAAGCCCACATACTGTGACTCACAGCTACCTGTACACCAACTAAAGCCCACATACTGTGACTCACAGTTACCTGTACACCAACTAAAGCCCACATACTGTGACTCACAGTTACCTGTACACCAACTAAAGCCCACATACTGTGACTCACAGCTACCTGTACACCAACTAAAGCCCACATACTGTGACTCACAGTTACCTGTACACCAACTAAAGCCCACATACTGTGACTCACAGTTACCTGTACACCAACTAAAGCCCACATACTGTGACTCACAGTTACCTGTACACCAACTAAAGCCCACATACTGTGACTCACAGCTACCTGTACACCAACTAAAGCCCACATACTGTGACTCACAGCTACCTGTACACCAACTAAAGCCCACATACTGTGACTCACAGCTACCTGTACACCAACTAAAGCCCACATACTGTGACTCACAGCTACCTGTACACCAACTAAAGCCCACATACTGTGACTCACAGCTACCTGTACACCAACTAAAGCCCACATACTGTGACTCACAGTTACCTGTACACCAACTAAAGCCCACATACTGTGACTCACAGTTACCTGTACACCAACTAAAGCCCACATACTGTGACTCACAGCTACCTGTACACCAACTAAAGCCCACATACTGTGACTCACAGTTACCTGTACACCAACTAAAGCCCACATACTGTGACTCACAACTACCTGTACACCAACTAAAGCCCACATACTGTGACTCACAGTTACCTGTACACCAACTAAAGCCCACATACTGTGACTCACAGCTACCTGTACACCAACTAAAGCCCACATACTGTGACTCACAGTTACCTGTACACCAACTAAAGCCCACATACTGTGACTCACAGTTACCTGTACACCAACTAAAGCCCACATACTGTGACTCACAGTTACCTGTACACCAACTAAAGCCCACATACTGTGACTCACAGCTACCTGTACACCAACTAAAGCCCACACACTGTGACTCACAGTTACCTGTACACCAACTAAAGCCCACACACTGTGACTCACAGCTACCTGTACACCAACTAAAGCCCACACACTGTGACTCACAGCTACCATTGATTCTAACCTTACTTCTCTAACCATCATGACATGCTCTTCTAACCCGCCAGAACAGGGCCTAACCACCATCTCGTTGTTTCAGCAGCATAGCAGGTCTACAACAGGGCTGTAAGGGATATCCATAGACCGTCTTTCAGACAGGGAGACAGTGGCTGTCTCCTAAAATACACCTACTGTGTAGGGAACAGGGTGCATTTGGGATGCAGAATAACAAAACAGCTCTTATTGAGTCAAAGTGGTCCTTTGTTTTTCTTTTTAAGTTTGAATTGTTTTGGGAGGGGGTATTGATTAAGAATATCTTAACGTAATAGGGAAAGAATGAAAGCAGAGTGTGTGGTCGATACAATTACACCAATATTGATCAAATCATTACAAAAATTGGCTAGTTAAAAATCCTAACCTGGTGAGAGACCACCTTGTAACGGAACCTGTTTGTGTGTTTTAGTAAAAACGTCCGTTATGGATGCGCTAAAACACATCGATTCATCTAGAAAACAACAACAAGAAGCTGTTGGATCTACGATACGTGATGTAATAACCTAAGAAACATAGAAGATGATTAGAAGAGAAAAACAAAGCAACAGTGAATCAGGCTTGAATAAGACTGCAATATAAAGAAGCTAGGATTATAATTGAAAAAAAGTCCCATCATAACAAACACGTTTTTTTTATAAAACCTTTAACAACAGAAATATACGTTTGATTATTGAACATTAGGACAAGTAGAGGAAAGTGTGGTTTGTTCGTCAATAATACAATTTCTACGATACATCATTATTGCTTGACGTGGCGATACACACTACAATACATACACTACAATACACTACAATACACTACAATACAGAAAACTTGGCGTTACTTAGTTTTTTTCCCTTCTATTCTCTCAAAACAATACAACTGAAGGCACTTGATTTGACAATAAAAGGTTTAACTTCTAGACATGCTGGCACAGCCAAGCAGCAGTATGGTATAGTATACAAGGTACCCAGCCTAGACTCCAGGCAACAGCCCCCCCTCCTAACTGGGACTCCATCTTGTGTCAACCTAGGCTTGTGTCCCAAATGGCACCCCTATTCCCTATATAGTACACTCATTTTGACCAGTGGCCACAGAGCTCTGGTCAAAAGTAGTGCACTATGTAGGGAACAAGTGCCATTTGGAATGTAGCCCTAACTTAACTTCACCTAACTTTCCAAATCAGTAGTTCTTCCCTCAACTTCCAATACATCATTTTTGGTTTTCCCAGGCTCATCATTAAAAACAACAAATTAAAACTATATAAACATGTAAAAGACATGGATAAAAAAAGAGCCAGGAAGCAGGAAGCAGGAGTCGTCCCAGACAGCTAAGACGGTTCAGCTGCTGCTGCTTCCAGAGTTGTGTTGTGGACTAGACAGTCCCTCCAGAGTTGTGTTGTGGACTAGACAGTCCCTCCAGAGTTGTGTTGTGGACTAGACAGTCCCTCCAGAGTTGTGTTGTGGACTAGACAGTCCCTCCAGAGTTGTGTTGTGGACTAGACAGTCCCTCCAGAGTTGTGTTGTGGACTAGACAGTCCCTCCAGAGTTGTGTTGTGGACTAGACAGTCCCTCCAGAGTTGTGTTGTGGACTAGACAGTCCCTCCAGAGTTGTGTTGTGGACTAGACAGTCCCTCCAGAGTTGTGATTTGCAGGTCAAAATGCTTGATTGTGACATTTTGCTCCGGGTGGTCACAGCTGGTTGTGGAAGTCCTGTCTTACCGTCCGTCCGTCAGTCTGTCTTTCTGTCTCTGTATGTCCGTCTGTCTGTATGTATGCAGAGTACTAATTTCGTCCATCAGACAGATCTCTGGAAGCTGCCCAGCCCAGATACAGTATGGGGGTAGTGGGGGTTATGGGAGTAGGACAGCACTGCCCAGCCCAGATACAGTATGGGGGTAGTGGGAGTTATGGGAGTAGGAGAGCACTGCCCAGCCCAGATACAGTATGGGGGTAGTGGGGGTTATGAGAGTAGGAGAGCACTGCCCAGCCCAGATACAGTATGGGGGTAGTGGGAGTTATGGGAGTAGGAGAGCACTGCCCAGCCCAGATACAGTATGGGGTAGTGGGGGTTATGGGAGTAGCAGAGCACTGCCCAGCCCAGATACAGTATGGGGGTAGTGGGGGTTATGGGAGTAGGAGAGCACTGCCCAGCCCAGATACAGTATGGGGGTAGTGGGGGTTATGGGAGTAGGAGAGCACTGCCCAGCCCAGATACAGTATGGGGGTAGTGGGGGTTATGGGAGTAGGAGAGCACTGCCCAGCCCAGATACAGTATGGGGTAGTGGGGGTTATGGGAGTAGGAGAGCACTGCCGAACCCAGATACAGTATGGGGGTAGTGGGGGTTATGGGAGTAGGAGAGCACTGCCCAGCCCAGATACAGTATGGGGGTAGTGGGGTTATGGGAGTAGGAGAGCACTGCCCAGCCCAGATACAGTATGGGGGTAGTGGGGGTTATGGGAGTAGGAGAGCACTGCCCAGCCCAGATACAGTATGGGGTAGTGGGGGTTATGGGAGTAGGAGAGCACTGCCAAGCCCAGATACAGTATGGGGTAGTGGGGGTTATGGGAGTAGGAGAGCACTGCCAAGCCCAGATACAGTATGGGGTAGTGGGGGTTATGGGAGTAGGACAGCACTGCCCAGCCCAGATACAGTATGGGGGTAGTGGGGGTTATGGGAGTAGGAGAGCACTGCCCAGCCCAGATACAGTATGGGGGTAGTGGGGGTTATGGGAGTAGGAGAGCACTGCCCAGCCCAGATACAGTATGGGGTAGTGGGGGTTATGGGAGTAGGAGAGCACTGCCCAGCCCAGATACAGTATGGGGTAGTGGGGGTTATGGGAGTAGGAGAGCACTGCCCAGCCCAGATACAGTATGGGGTAGTGGGGGTTATGGGAGTAGGAGAGCACTGCCCAGCCCAGCACTGCCCAGAAAAGATTTGAGGACCCTTGAATAAATGGTCTGTTCATGGGCCAGCCTTGAAGACACAGACAACTAAAATAAAGACATAGAAACAAGAGAATAGCACTGCCGAAAAGAGATGGCGGTATCATTGTGTATGCTGACCGACGACAGATATCATACGTTGGCTGAAATGTCTTTGTTGTATCAAATCATGTAGTTTGACTAGGTAGTAGTTCAGAGTGTAGACGCAGTGAGGAGAGGACATACCATCTCTCTTTCTAGAACCCATCATCCCATCCCAGGCTCCTCTCCTCTCCTCTCCTCCCAGTCTCCTCTCCTCTCCTCCCAGTCTCCTCTCCTCTCCTCTCCTCCCATCCCAGTCTCCTTTCCTCTCCTCCCATCCCAGGCTCCTCTCCTCTCCTCCCATCCCAGGCTCCTCTCCTCTCCTCCCATCCCAGGCTCCTCTCCTCTCCTCCCATCCCAGGCTCCTCTCCTCTCTCCTATATACCAGTAGGTCAGAATATGTAGCTCCACTGTTCAAGTCCTATGGTGGGTCACAGAGAAAACAAAAGTTTGGGAACCCCCACTGTATACCATATGAGGGTCCAGCTTGTTCTATAAATGTGTTATAACCATGTTATAACCATGTGAGGAAGCTCTCTTTGTCGATCTTTGTGGCGGCCAGGACTGACTCCATATCATTCAGGATGTCGGAGCTAAGGGCTTCCTGGAGACTAGGCATAAGCTCCTCCCCCTCCATGGCCATGTTCTCACTCTCCAACGTGCCCAGGTCCACGTCCGTCCCCGGGATGGCGTCCAGGTAGTCAGGGAAACGGCTGGGCTGCGTCCCCATGGAGACCGGCAGGGCGTCCCCTAATGATGCCAAACAACGACACGGATGTGTTATGACGTGGTTAGAATGTATTATGTTATCATGTCGTAGGTCTTATAATAATTTATTTATGTCCCAATAACTTCCCATATCGACCTCGACTAAATAGGTCTTTGTAACGCAACGTCGCTTGACAAAATATAACTGTTGTCTACACTTTGTGAGAAGCGTTAAAAGAGGAGATTGAGTCATCAGACTCCCCCCCCCCCCTAAGGGTCCTGGTCAGTAGTGGACTACGTAGAATAAGGTGCTGTTTGGTCTCACCGGTGTCCATCTCGTCCACACTGTTGAGGAAGTCGTCGGGGGTACGGGGGACACTGTAGCTGCTCATGCTCAGGCCGCTGTCTGTGCTCTCATCCCTGGAGTGGTAGGTCCCACTGTGGACACGAGACACAGGACACAGTCAAACTTTACTTGTTCCACAATGGAATCTGGAGACGTGAATGAAACCTATTTCTCTATTTAATCCACATCAATCCGTATTCAGAGTTACAGTGTGAGCGAAATTTAAAGGCAATGTTCCCCAAACAGCGAAGACCGCATTCATGGTAAAACGCTGTCAGAAGTTACCTTTAAAACGCTGCATATGTCACCTTTAAAACGCTGCATATGTCGACTCAGTCAGAAGTTACCTTTAAAACGCTGCATATGTCACCTTTAAAACGCTGCATATGTCGACTCAGTCAGAAGTTACCTTTAAAACGCTGCATATGTCACCTTTAAAACGCTGCATATGTCGACTCAGTCAGAAGTTACCTTTAAAACGCTGCATATGTCGACTCAGTCAGAAGTTACCTTTAAAACGCTGCATATGTCGACTCTGTCAGAAGTTACCTTTAAAACGCTGCATATGTCGACTCAGTCAGAAGTTACCTTTAAAACGCTGCATATGTCGACTCAGTCAGAAGTTACCTTTAAAACGCTGCATATGTCGACTCAGTCAGAAGTTACCTATAAAACGCTGCATATGTCGACTCTGTCAGAAGTTACCTTTAAAACGCTGCATATGTCGACTCATTCAGAAGTTACCTTTAAAACGCTGCATATGTCGACTCAGTCAGAAGTTACCTTTAAAACGCTGCATATGTCGACTCAGTCAGAAGTTACCTTTAAAACGCTGCATATGTCGACTCTGTCAGAAGTTACCTTTAAAACGCTGCATATGTCGACTCAGTCAGAAGTTACCTTTAAAACGCTGCATATGTCGACTCTGTCAGAAGTTACCTTTAAAACGCTGCATATGTCGACTCTGTCAGAAGTTACCTTTAAAACGCTGCATATGTCACCTTTAAAACGCTGCATATGTCGACTCTGTCAGAAGTTACCTTTAAAACGCTGCATATGTCGACTCAGTCAGAAGTTACCTTTAAAACGCTGCATATGTCGACTCTGTCAGAAGTTACCTTTAAAACGCTGCATATGTCGACTCATTCAGAAGTTACCTTTAAAACGCTGCATATGTCGACTCTGTCAGAAGTTACCTTTAAAACGCTGCATATGTCGACTCTGTCAGAAGTTACCTTTAAAACGCTGCATATGTCGACTCAGTCAGAAGTTACCTTTAAAACGCTGCATATGTCGACTCAGTCAGAAGTTACCTTTAAAACGCTGCATATGTCGACTCAATGGGAAATGACCTGTACATTTCTATCACACAGTCTGTAATGCTTCAGTCATCCAGACTGAATAGACCCCCTAGTTTACAGAGAGACATTACAAGAGGTAACAAACCTAATATACAAGTGTACCCTAACAATGGATTTTCATTCAGACTTAAACCTCCTGTTCACTCAGTCCTAAACCTTCTCCTGTTCACTCCGACCTAAACCTTCTCCTGTTCACTCAGACCTAAACCTTCTCCTGTTCACTCAGACCTAAACCTTCTCCTGTTCACTCAGACCTAAACCTTCTCCTGTTCACTCAGTCCTAAACCTTCTCCTGTTCACTCAGTCCTAAACCTTCTCCTGTTCACTCAGACCTAAACCTTCTCCTGTTCACTCAGGCCTAAACCTTCTCCTGTTCACTCAGACCTAAACCTTCTCCTGTTCACTCAGACCTAAACCTTCTCCTGTTCACTCAGAACTAAATATTGAGTAGTAGGTTCTGCTGTGGAAAAGACACCAGACACAGTCAGACTTTACTGTTCCAGTTTTACAAGGAGATCATGGAGCTAAACAAAGAGCTAAACAAACATGCCTGAAAACAGAGGCCTCAATATCAGTCTTTCCACTGGGCCTTATATCTCTATTCTACTGGTGAGAGAGAGAGGACAGTTTGACTAACCGACTGACCACTTTCCACTAACAATCCATACTATTCTCTACTGCCGTGAGAGAGAAAGAACATACTGAGAGAGAGAGAGAGAGGTAGAGAGAGGTAGAGAGAGACAGGGAAAGGGGTAGAGAGCGACAGAGAGAAGAAGACAGAGAGAAGAAGGAGAAGGAGAGAGAGAGAGCTCTGACACTAATTAGCAGAGAAAAAGGCAGAGTAGCAGAGTAGAACCACAGCAGCATGAATGAGACCACTGTGAGAGAGGGGGAGGGGAGGCTGGGGAAAGAGAGGAGGAGGGAGGGAGGCTGGGGAAAGAGGGGAGGGGAGGCTGGGGAAAGAGGAGGAGGGGAGGCTGGGGAAAGAGAGGGGGAAGGGAGGCTGGGGAAAGAGGGGAGGAGGCTGGGGAAAGAGAGGAGGAGGCTGGGGAAAGAGAGGAGGAGGCTGGGGAAAGAGAGGAGGAGGCTGGGGAAAGAGAGGAGGAGGGAGGCTGGGGAAAGAGGGGAGGAGGCTGGGGAAAGAGGGAGGAGGCTGGGGAAAGAGAGGGGAGGGAGGCTGGGGAAAGAGGGGAGGAGGCTGGGGAAAGAGGAGGAGGGGAGGCTGGGGAAAGAGAGGAGGAGGGGAGGCTGGGGAAAGAGAGGAGGAGGAGGAGGCTGGGGAAAGAGAGGGGAGGGAGGCTGGGGAAAGAGAGGAGGAGGGGAGGCTGGGGAAAGAGAGGGGAGGGAGGCTGGGGAAAGAGAGGAGGAGGGGAGGCTGGGGAAAGAGAGGGGGAGGGGAGGCTGGGGAAAGAGAGGGGGAGGGGAGGCTGGGGAAAGTCTGCTGACTGGACCACATGTTCTCATTGGCTGTTTGCTATTTCATCTTAATTTAACTAGGCAAGTCAGTTAAGAACAAATTCTTATTTTCAATGACGGCCTCCCGGGGATCAGTGGGTTAACTGCCTTGTTCAGGGGCAGAACGACAGATTTTTACCTTGTCAGCTCGGGGAATTCGATCTTGCAACCTTTCGGTGACTAGTCCAACACTCTAACCACTAGGCTACCTGCCTCCCCTCATTGGCTGGCTGTCTATTCACCCTGGCCCTCATTGGCTGGCTGTCTATTCACCTTGGCTCTCAATGGCTGGCTGTCTATTCAGCCTGGCTCTCATTGGCTGGCTGTCTATTCACCCTGGCCCTCATTGGCTGGCTGTGAGGAACAGAGGCTAAAGTGCTGAAGAGTTAACCTTTATGTGTCTTGTTCCAGGCTTTGGTCTTTCCGTTTATATTTCCAGGTTGGACGTTAGCACGTGGGGCGCCCCGATTGGTTTCACCTCGTTAGTCAGCAAGGGCATACAGCAAGGACGGCAGGTAGCCCAGTGGTTAGAGTGTAGGGACGGCAGGTAGCCCAGTGGTTAGAGTGTAGGGACGGCAGGTAGCCCAGTGGTTAGAGTGTAGGGACGGCAGGTAGCCCAGTGGTTAGAGTGTAGGGACGGCAGGTAGCCCAGTGGTTAGAGTGTAGGGACGGCAGGTAGCCCAGTGGTTAGAGTGTAGGGACGGCAGGTAGCAGGTAGCCCAGTGGTTAGAGTTTAGGGACGGCAGGTAGCCTAGTGGTTAGAGTGTAGGGGCGGCAGGTAGCCTAGTGGTTAGGCGTGGGGCGGCAGGTAGCCTAGTGGTTAGAGCGTGGGGCGGCAGGTAGCCCAGTGGTTAGAGTGTAGGGACGGCAGGTAGCCCAGTGGTTAGAGTGTAGGGACGGCAGGTAGCCCAGTGGTTAGAGTGTAGGGACGGCAGGTAGCCCAGTGGTTAGAGTGTAGGGACGGCAGGTAGCCCAGTGGTTAGAGTGTAGGGACGGCAGGTAGCCCAGTGGTTAGAGTGTAGGGACGGCAGGTAGCAGGTAGCCCAGTGGTTAGAGTGTAGGGACGGCAGGTAGCCCAGTGGTTAGAGTGTCGTGACGGCAGGTAGCCCAGTGGTTAGAGTGTAGGGACGGCAGGTAGCCCAGTGGTTAGAGTGTAGGGACGGCAGGTAGCCCAGTGGTTAGAGTGTAGGGACGGCAGGTAGCCCAGTGGTTAGAGTGTAGGGACGGCAGGTAGCAGGTAGCCCAGTGGTTAGAGTGTAGGGATGGCAGGTAGCCCAGTGGTTAGAGTGTAGGGACGGCAGGTAGCCCAGTGGTTAGAGTGTAGGGACGGCAGGTAGCAGGTAGCCCAGTGGTTAGAGTGTAGGGACGGCAGGTAGCCCAGTGGTTAGAGCGTAGGGACGGCAGGTAGCCCAGTGGTTAGAGCGTAGGGACGGCAGGTAGCAGGTAGCCCAGTGGTTAGAGTGTAGGGACGGCAGGTAGCCCAGTGGTTAGAGTGTAGGGACGGCAGGTAGCCCAGTGGTTAGAGTGTAGGGACGGCAGGTAGCCCAGTGGTTAGAGTGTAGGGACGGCAGGTAGCCCAGTGGTTAGAGTGTAGGGACGGCAGGTAGCCCAGTGGTTAGAGTGTAGGGACGGCAGGTAGCCCAGTGGTTAGAGTGTAGGGACGGCAGGTAGCCCAGTGGTTAGAGCGTAGGGATGGCAGGTAGCCCAGTGGTTAGAGTGTAGGGACGGCAGGTAGCCCAGTGGTTAGAGCGTAGGGACGGCAGGTAGCCCAGTGGTTAGAGTGTAGGGACGGCAGGTAGCCCAGTGGTTAGAGTGTAGGGATGGCAGGTAGGCCAGTGGTTAGAGTGTAGGGACGGCAGGTAGCCCAGTGGTTAGAGCGTAGGGATGGCAGGTAGCCCAGTGGTTAGAGTGTAGGGACGGCAGGTAGCCCAGTGGTTAGAGCGTAGGGACGGCAGGTAGCCCAGTGGTTAGAGCGTAGGGATGGCAGGTAGCCCAGTGGTTAGAGCATTGGGCCAGTAACAGCAGAGCTTCAGAGTAGATGACTAAAGACTACCAAATATCTGGGCACAGCAGCGCTTCAGAGTAGATTACTAGAGACTACCAAATATCTGGGCACAGCAGAGCTTCAGAGTAGATGACTAAAGACTACCAAATAGACCTATAGGTCTGTATCTACTAGTTTCCATACCTATAGGTCTGTGTCTACTAGTTTCCAGTCCTATAGGTCTGTGTCTACTAGTTTCCATTCCTATAGGTCTGTGTCTACTAGTTTCCATACCTATAGGTCTGTGTCTACTAGTTTCCATACCTATAGGTCTGTGTCTACTAGTTTACATTCATATAGGTCTGTGTCTACTAGTTTCCAGTCCTATAGGTCTGTGTCTACTAGTATCCATACCTATAGGTCTGTGTTTACTAGTTTCCAGTCCTATTAGGTCTGTGTCTACTAGTTTCCATTCCTATAGGTCTGTGTCTACTAGTTTCCAGTCCTATAGGTCTGTGTCTACTAGTTTCCAGTCCTATAGGTCTGTGTCTACTAGTTTCCAGTCCTATAGGTCTGTGTCTACTAGTTTCCAGTCCTATAGGTCTGTGTCTACTAGTTTCCATACCTATAGGTCTGTGTCTACTAGTTTCCATACCTATAGGTCTGTGTCTACTAGTTTCCAGTCCTATTAGGTCTGTGTCTACTAGTTTCCAGTCCTATTAGGTCTGTGTCTACTAGTTTCCAGTCCTATTAGGTCTGTGTCTACTAGTTTCCAGTCCTATTAGGTCTGTGTCTACTAGTATCCAGTCCTATAGGTCTGTGTCTACTAGTTTCCATACCTATAGGTCTGTGTCTACTAGTTTCCATACCTATAGGTCTGTGTCTACTAGTTTCCATTCCTATAGGTCTGTGTCTACTAGTTTCCATACCTATAGGTCTGTGTCTACTAGTTTCCATACCTATAGGTCTGTGTCTACTAGTTTCCATACCTATAGGTCTGTGTCTACTAGTTTCCAGTCCTATAGGTCTGTGTCTACTAGTTTCCATACCTATAGGTCTGTGTCTACTAGTTTCCATACCTATAGGTCTGTGTCTACTAGTTTCCATACCTATAGGTCTGTGTCTACTAGTTTCCATACCTATAGGTCTGTGTCTACTAGTTTCCATACCTAACCATTCAAATACCTTGTTAGTTAAGACACTTTTTAAAACCAATACAATCTGCAAATGTTTCATAAAAATAAATAAAACATTTATATAATTGGATTCGACTAAATGGTCATCTGCACTGGGAAATTCAATGGGCGTGTGTAACCATATTGGAAAAGATGGTTTATATTATGAAAATGTGTAGTAACTGCTTCTCCAATAGAAATCCCTGATTATCATGAGTCTTGGCTAGCTAAACTCATGCCCAACGAGTCTCACCATGTTGAGCCTTTGGGTTTAGAAACTCGTGTCAAACTCCCTGTCCTGCAGTACCAGTCATGCCCACCAGATGTCGGTATTGTGCAGACTCTCACACTCTCAGCACAGCCCCCTCCCCCCCTGGTCTGAATGAGTCACTTCCATGTGAACGGGGTTAAGTTCAGAGAACGGCCTCTCAGGCAGCTCACACAGGGGCTCAACCCCCCCTCCCCACCACAGCACTAGGCACACACACACACAGTTCTGATAGGATACACGCACACATTCAGTGACTAAGCAAAAGAAAAGCAGAGACTCTAGAGCCCAGAGTTTTTCCAACCTGCTCAGGTTACATTAGGCTACAGTAATCACGCTCTGGAACTTCAAAACAGGGCTGATATCATCCACTGCAATTAACTAACACTTCAAACACTATGACACCACTCATGACTAATGTTCTTTTCCCGGGTTAAGAATATCTAGAACATTCTGAGCCGGTTTTTCCAGACACAGATGTAGCTAAGACAAAGGTGTTTCTAGTGGGTCAGGCTAGATCTGTGTCTGGGAAACTGGCCCTCGGATAAACCGACAAGACGGACCTGTCAGAGGAAAGATGCAACACACTATATAATTGCATGTGTTACACCTTAAGATACATTTTAAGAGCTGTTGATATAAGCCGCCATAACAACTGAAAAAGGCGTACCTGTTGAGGAATGGGTCGGAGCTGTTGGTTGTCATGGTTCTGGCATCCTGGCCCATCCCAGGGGACGACACAGGGTTGGGAGTACCCCCGTCCAGATCCATACTCACAGGTAGTTGGGTCCTCAAAGTCAACTCCTATGACACACAGCATGTGTTAGTGGAACTCAACTGTGTTGTTACTGTGTTGTTGCTGTGGAGTGAATTCTGGTACTGTGTTGGTACTGCAGTACTGTTGTGTTACCGCAATACTGCGTTGTTACTGTGTTGTTACTGCAGTACTGTATAGTTACTGTGTTGTTACTGGGTGGGCAGGGTAGGTAGGGTACTGTAGGGAGGGTGGGCTGGGTGGGCAGGAGTAGGTAGGGTGGGCAGGAGTAGGTAGGGTGGGCAGGGTAGGTAGGGCACTGTAGGGAGGGTGGGCTGGGTGGGCAGGGTAGGTAGGGTGGGCAGGGTAGGTAGGGTGGGCAGGGTAGGTAGGGTGCTGTAGGGAGGGTGGGCTGGGTGGGCAGGGTAGGTAGGGTGGGCAGGGTGGGTAGGGTGCTGTAGGGAGGGTGGGCAGGGTGGGTAGGGTGCTGTAGGGAGGGTGGGCAGGATAGGTAGGGTGGGCAGGGTGGGTAGGGTGCTGTAGGTAGGGTGGGCTGGGTGGGCAGGGTAGGTGGGTGGGCAGGGTAGGTAGGGTACTGTAGGGAGGGTAGGTAGGGTGGGCAGGGTAGGTAGGGTGGGCAGGGTAGCTGGGTGGGCAGGGTAGGTAGTGTACTTTAGGGAGGGTAGGTAGGGTGGGCAGGGTAGGTAGGGTGGGCAGGGTAGGTAGTGTACTTTAGGGAGGGTGGGCTGGGTGGGCAGGGTAGGTAGGGTAGCTGGGTGGGCAGGGTAGGTAGTGTACTTTAGGGAGGGTGCGCAGGGTAGGTAGGGTGGGCAGGGTAGGAGGTGTACTGTAGGGAGGGTGGGCTGGGTAGGTAGTGTACTTTAGGGAGGGTGGGCTGGGTGGGCAGGGTAGGATTTAACAAGTGACATCAAAAAGGGATCGTAGCTTTCACCTGGATTCACCTGGTCAGTCTATGTCATGGAAAGAGCAGGTGTTCATAATGTTTTGTCCACTCATGGACATGAAGGAGACAGGCAGGCTCTGTAAGTCTCAGCCTCTGCTTTACTGTACTATATAATACACTGAAGGTTCCTAAAAGGTTCCTTGGAGAACTCTTGCCTGGTCAAGAACCTTTGAGGCAAGTGTGGGGTTCTGGACGTGGCATCTACAGCTCTTTAGAATTATAAAAAGGTTCTTGAAATGTATGGAAGCCTGCACGTGTCCCTTTCAGAGCACACAGCACATTGGCCAGTGTTAACTAGTGTAGATGTTTACAGTGTAACAATTCTAGTGTTAATTCAAGAGTTACAGTGAGGGAAAAAAAGTATTTGATCCCCTGTTGATTTTGTACGTTTGCCCACTGACAAAGAAATGATCAGTCTATAATTTTAATGGTAGGTTTATTTGAACAGTGAGAGACAGAAAAACAAAAAATAAATCCAGAAAAACGCATGTGAAAAATGTTATAAATTGATTTGCATTTTAATGAGGGAAATAAGTATTTGACCCCCTCTCAATCAGAAAGATTTCTGGCTCCCAGGTGTCTTTTATACAGGTAACGAGCTGAGATTAGGAGCACACTCTTAAAGGGAGTGCTCCTAATCTCAGCTTGTTACCTGTATAAAAGACACCTGTCCACAGAAGCAATCAATCAATCAGATTCCAAACTCTCCACCATGGCCAAGACCAAAGAGCTCTCCAAGGATGTCAGGGACAAGATTGTAGAGCTACACAAGGCTGGAATGGGCTACAAGACCATCGCCAAGCAGCTTGGTGAGAAGGTGACAACAGTTGGTGCGATTATTCGCAAATGGAAGAAACACAAAAGAACTGTCAATCTCCCTCGGCCTGGGGCTCCATGCAAGATCTCACCTCGTGGAGTTGCAATGATCATGAGAACGGTGAGGGAATCAGCCCAGAACTACACGGGAGGATCTGGTCAATGATCTCAAGGCAGCTGGGACCATAGTCACCAAGAAAACAATTGGTAACACACTACGCCGTGAAGGACTGAAATCCTGCAGCGCCCGCAAGGTCCCCCTGCTCAAGAAAGCACATATACATGCCTTTCTGAAGTTTGCCAATGAACATCTGAATGATTCAGAGGACAACTGGGTGAAAGTGTTGTGGTCAGATGAGACAAAACTGGAGCTCTTTGGCATCAACACAGCTCGCCGTGTTTGGAGGAGGAGGAATACTGCCTATGACCCCAAGAACACCATCCCCACCGTCAAACATGGAGGTGGAAACATTATGCTTCGGGGGTGTTTTTCTGCTAAGGGGACAGGACAACTTCACCGCATGAAAGGGACGATGGGCGGGGCCATGTACCGTCAAATCTTGGAGTGAGAACCTCCTTCCCTCAGCCAGGGCATTGAAAATGGGTCGTGGATGGGTATTCCAGCATGACAATGACCCAAAACACACGACCAAGGCAACAAAGGAGTGGCTCAAGAAGAATCACATTAAGGTCCTGGAGTGGCCTAGCCAGTCTCCAGACCTTAATCCCATAGAAAATCTGTGGAAGGAGCTGAAGGTTCGAGTTGCCAAACGTCAGCCTCGAAACCTTAATGACTTGGAGAAGATCTGCAAAGAGGAGTGGGACAAAATCCCTCCTGAGATGTGTGCTAACCTGGTGGCCAACTACAAGAAACGTCTGACCTCTGTGATTGCCAACAAGGGTTTTGCCACCAAGTACTAAGTCATGTTTTGCAGAGGGGTCAAATACGTATTTCCCTCATTAAAATGCAAATCAATTTACAATATTTTTCACATGCCTTTTTCAGGATTTTGTTGTTGTTATTCTGTCTCTCACTGTTCAAATAAACCTACCATTAAAATTATAGACTGATCATTTCTTTGTCAGTGGGCAAACGTACAAAATCAGCAGGGGATCAAATACTTTTTTCCCTCACTGTAAATTAACACTGTAAAGAAGGGGTGTCAAACTCATTCCATGGAGGGCCTAGTGTCTGCTGGTTTTGGGGGTTTTCCTTTCAGTTAAGACCTAGACAACCAGGTGAGGGGAGTTCCTTACTGAGACCTAGACAACCAGGTGAGGGGAGTTCCTTACTGAGACCTAGACAACCAGGTGAGGGGAGTTCCTTACTGAGACCTAGACAACCAGGTGAGGGGAGTTCCTCACTGAGACCTGGACAACCAGGTGAGGGGAGTTCCTCACTGAGACCTAGACAACCAGGTGAGGGGAGTTCCTTACTGAGACCTAGACAACCAGGTGAGGGGAGTTCCTTACTGAGACCTAGACAACCAGGTGAGGGGAGTTCCTCACTGAGACCTAGACAACCAGATGAGGGGAGTTCCTTACTGAGACCTAGACAACCAGGTGAGGGGAGTTCCTTACTGAGACCTAGACAACCAGGTGAGGGGAGTTCCTTACTGAGACCTAGACAACCAGGTGAGGGGAGTTCCTTACTGAGACCTAGACGACCAGGTAGGGGAGTTCCTTACTGAGACCTAGACATTATACTATACTATACAACTTTACTATTTTGTTTCAATATCTGTGTTTTCACATGTACATTGATTGATTAATTAATCTTATGCTACTCAAATATAAATGCTATACCATTATACTATACCACTATACTATATTACTATACTATACTAAATTAAACTATACCACTATACTAAATTATACTATACCACTATACTATATTACTATACTATACTAAATTAAACTATACCACTATACTAAATTATACTATACCACTATACTATACCACTATACTATATTTTACTATACCACTATACTATATTATACTACACCACTATACTATATTATACTATACCACTATACTATACCACTATACTATACCACACTACCACTATACTAAAGTATACTATACCACTATACTAAATTATACTATACCACTATACTATATTATACTATCTCACTATACTATATTATACTATACCACACTACCACTATACTAAAGTATACTATACCACTATACTAAATTATACTATACCACTATACTAAATTATACTATACTATACAACTTTACTATACCACTATATTATACTATACCACTATATTATACTATACCACTATACTATATTATACTATCTCACTATACTATATTATACTATACCACACTACCACTATACTAAAGTACACTATACCACTATACTAAATTATACTATACAACTTTACTATACCACTATATTATACCACTATATTATACTATACCACTATACTATACTACTGGTTCCGGACAGGCTGCTGACCTGTGGTCTGGTGCGGAGCAGCTCCTGGTGTTTCAGTCTCAACCTCTCCTTCTCCATCTGCAGCTGCTGGAGCCTCATCTGGTTGCTGCCCCCCATGACTCCTCTGCTCTCGGGGCTGGAGGGCAGCTGCCCCCCCTGCTTACCTGGAGCACTCTGGGTGATACGCTGCTGGTTCAGGCCTCCAGAGGGAGAGAGGGGACAGAGATTATTTCACAACAAGTATATTGTCAGGTGAAACTGACCTTGTGTCCAATCATTGTCAAAACACTACAACGTGAAACTCAGTAACTCCTACTTATGCATGGGACTCTTGTTTCCAGACCAGTTTATAGAAATCAACAGATATGACCCAAACCCCCAACTCCAGCAGCGTAGAAGGTATCTAGTGTGGGTGTGGAAGGCAGCTAGTGTGGGTGTGGAAGGTAGCTAGTGTGGGTGTGGAAGGCAGCTAGTGTGGGTGTGGAAGGCAGCTAGTGTGGGTGTGGAAGGCAGCTAGTGTGGGTGTAGAAGGTAGCTAGTGTGGGTGTAGAAGGTAGCTAGTGTGGGTGTAGAAGGTAGCTAGTGTGGGTGTAGAAGGTATCTACTGTGGATGTAGAAGGTAGCTAGTGTGGGTGTGGAAGGTATCTGTGGATGTAGAAGGTAGCTAGTGTGGGTGTGGAAGGCAGCTAGTGTGGGTGTGGAAGGCAGCTAGTGTGGGTATAGAAGGCAGCTAGTGTGGGTGTAGAAGGCAGCTAGTGTGGGTGTGGAAGGTAGCTAGTGTGGGTGTGGAAGGTAGCTAGTGTGGGTGTGGAAGGCAGCTAGTGTGGGTGTGGAAGGCAGCTAGTGTGGGTGTAGAAGGCAGCTAGTGTGGGTGTGGAAGGTAGCTAGAGTGGGTGTGGAAGGCAGCTAGTGTGGGTGTGGAAGGCAGCTAGTGTGGGTATAGAAGGCAGCTAGTGTGGGTGTAGAAGGCAGCTAGTGTGGGTGTAGAAGGCAGCTAGTGTGGGTGTAGAAGGCAGCTAGTGTGGGTGTGGAAGGTAGCTAGTGTGGGTGTGGAAGGCAGCTAGTGTGGGTGTGGAAGGTAGCTAGTGTGGGTGTGGAAGGCAGCTAGTGTGGGTGTGGAAGGCAGCTAGTGTGGGTGTGGAAGGCAGCTAGTGTGGGTGTAGAAGGCAGCTAGTGTGGGTGTGGAAGGTAGCTAGTGTGGGTGTGGAAGGTAGCTAGTGTGGGTGTGGAAGGCATCTAGTGTGGGTGTGGAAGGCAGCTAGTGTGGGTGTAGAAGGCAGCTAGTGTGGGTGTGGAAGGTAGCTAGTGTGGGTGTGGAAGGTAGCTAGTGTGGGTGTGGAAGGCAGCTAGTGTGGGTGTGGAAGGCAGCTAGTGTGGGTGTAGAAGGCAGCTAGTGTGGGTGTAGAAGGCAGCTAGTGTGGGTGTGGAAGGCAGCTAGTGTGGGTGTGGAAGGCAGCTAGTGTGGGTGTGGAAGGCAGCTAGTGTGGGTGTAGAAGGCAGCTAGTGTGGGTGTGGAAGGCAGCTAGTGTGGGTGTGGAAGGTAGCTAGTGTGGGTGTAGAAGGCAGCTAGTGTTGGGCCAGTGAAGCCGTGTATGGTGAGGTTAGAGGGAAGGAAGCCCCACAACGCATCAGTGATTCCTGCAAGACCTGCTTGTCGTCCTCTTTCTGACTCACAGAGAAACTGTTCATTTACACCACTGTTACAGTCTCTATTAAAGACACATACACACGTAGGTCACCGTGTGTTCAATTAGTCTGACTCACACAGGTCCGTTACATCATGAGTAATCCACACTGGGTCTATTATTTCTCCCACTGCATAAATCACAATTCAGCCAGTGGAGGCTCCGGAGGAGGAGCAAGGGGAGGACCATCCTCATTGAATTTCATCAAAATAAAAATTAGAAACATTAAAAAGTTATCCTTTTTAGATTAAACTATACTAAATATATTCACGTCAATAAGGCACTACATCGTCACTACAGACCCGGGTTTGATCCCAGGCTGCGTCACAACCAGCCGTGACCGGGAGTACCATAAGGTTGGCCCAGCGTCGTCCGTATTAGGGGAGGGTTTGGCCGGGCGGCTTTACTTGGCTCATCACACTCTAACGACTCCTTGTGGCGGGCCGGTCGCCTGCGGGCAGACTTTGATCGTCCCCCACCACCCACAACCCCCAACCCTGTCCTAACCCCCCTCTGCCTGGCTCCCCTCACCCTGTCCTAACCCCCTCTGCCTGGCTCCCCTCCCTGTCCTGACCCCCTCTGCCTGGCTCCCCTCCCCTGTCCTAACCCCCCACTACCTGGCTCCCCCTCCCCTGTCCTAACCCCCTCTACCTGGCTCCCCTGTCCTGTCCTAACCCCCTCTGCCTGGCTCCCCTCCCCTCCCCTGTCCTGTCCTAACCCCCTCTACCTGGCTCCCCTCCTGTCCTAACCCCCTCTGCCTGGCTCCCCTCCGCCTGTCCTGTACTAACCCCCTCTGCCTGGCTCCCCTCCCCTGTCCTGTCCTAACCCCCTCTGCCTGGCTCCCCTCCCCCTGTCCTAACCCCCTCTACCTGGCTCCCCCTGTCCTGTCCTAACCCCCTCTGCCTGGCTCCCCTATCCCCTGTCCTGTCCCTAACCCCCTCTACCTGGCTCCCCTGTCCTGTCCTAACCCCCCTCTGCCTGGCTCCCCTGTCCTGTCCTAACCCCCTCTGCCTGGCTCCCCCCTCCCTGTCCTGTCCTAACCCCCTCTGCCTGGCTCCCCTCCCCTGTCCTGTCCTAACCCCCTCTGCCTGGCTCCCCTATCCCCTGTCTTGTCCACCCCTGTTCTTCCCTGCCCTGCCTGCTGGCTTTCTTAATGTGTCCGCATGCTAGGCAGAACTCATCTAGGCGAAGTGAACGGCTGTTCCTCGCCTACTCCCTTAAAAGACCTTGGCTTGAAAAAATTAGAAAAAAGTGGCAATAGTACTGTTTGTCCCTCTTGAGATGCTGTAGGTAGAATACACTTCCTCAAAATAGTTTTGAATTAATCTAAGATAACTCAATAAATCTGTCATCAATTAATGAAAAAGAAATCCAGAGGTCTTAGTTGCGCAATTTGACATCTAACTAAGCAGTTTGTGGATATAGGATTGAGAAATACTGCACCAAACTGTTTAGAACTGTTAGTGATGGGAAGTGTGGCCACCTCCACCCACCCAGTCCTGCCCTTTGGCTGCTGTCAATAGAGGCTGTTGCCAGGGTGATTTGGCTGCTGTCAATAGAGGCTGTTGCCAGGGTGATTTGGCTGCTGTCAATAGAGGCTGTTGCCAGGGTGATTTGGCTGCTGTCAATAGAGGCTGTTGCCAGGGTGATTTGGCTGCTGTCAATAGAGGCTGTTGCCAGGGTGATTTGGCTGCTGTCAATAGAGGCTGTTGCCAGGGTGATTTGGCTGCTGTCAATAGAGGAAGGTTGTCAGGGTGATTTGGCTGCTGTCAATAGAGGCTGTTGCCAGGGTGATTTGGCTGCTGTCAGTAGAGGAAGGTTGTCAGGGTGATTTGGCTGCTGTCAATAGAGGCTGTTGCCAGGGTGATTTGGCTGCTGTCAATAGAGGAAGGTTGTCAGGGTGATTTGGCTGCTGTCAATAGAGGCTGTTGCCAGGGTGATTTGGCTGCTGTCAATAGAGGCTGTTGTCAGGGTGATTTGGCTGCTGTCAATAGAGGCTGTTGCCAGGGTGATTTGGCTGCTGTCAATAGAGGCTGTTGCCAGGGTGATTTGGCTGCTGTCAATAGAGGCTGTTGCCAAAATGATTTGTCTGCTGTCAATAGAGGCTGTTGCCAAAATGATTTGTCTGCTGTCAATAGAGGCTGTTGCCAGGGTGATTTGGCTGCTGTCAGGGTGTAAAGATAAGAGGAGAAGAGAGAGACCAGTGATAGAAAGGATACGTGATCAATATTAAAATGTTTGTTGGCGAGACACTGACAACTAAGATATACTAAAAGTTGGGTATCAGTTGTGAGTATGTTTTCATGCACAGTAATAACTGGATATCAAACTGGTTATGGTATCAGTCATGTAAACACCTTTCTGTGGTTATCTTTATCTGCGAAAGGTCAAAATCTAAGTAAGCATACGCTGATTAAAACACCTGGTTCTCTGAGCAATCTTTCAAATTATTAGGACATGTAAACACCTTAATCAGAGTCACTGCGGTGTATTTAATCAGAGTCACAGCAGTGCATTTAATCAGAGTCACAGCGGTGCATTTAATCAGAGTCACAGCGGTGCATTTAATCAGAGTCACTGCGGTGTATTTAATCAGAGTCACAGCGGTGTATTTAATCAGAGTCACTGCGGTGTATTTAATCAGAGTCACAGCGGTGTATTTAGTCAGTCACAGCGGTGTATTTAATTAGAGTCTCAGCGGTGTATTTAATCAGAGTCACAGCGGTGTATTTAATCCTAGTCACAGTGGTGTATTTAATCAGAGTCACAGCGGTGTATTTAATCAGAGTCTCAGCGGTGTATTTAATCAGAGTCACAGCGGTGTATTTAATCCTAGTCACAGCGGTGTATTTAATCAGAGTCTCAGCGGTGTATTTAATCAGAGTCTCAGCGGTGTATTTAATCAGAGTCTCAGCGGTGTATTTAATCAGAGTCACAGCAGTGCATTTAATCAGAGTCACAGCGGTGCATTTAATCAGAGTCACTGCAGTGTATTTAATCAGAGTCACAGCGGTGTATTTAATCAGAGTCACAGCGGTGTATTTAGTCAGTCACAGCGGTGTATTTAATTAGAGTCTTAGCGGTGTATTTAATCAGAGTCACAGCGGTGTATTTAATCCTAGTCACAGCGGTGTATTTAATCAGAGTCACAGCGGTGTATTTAATCAGAGTCTCAGCGGTGTATTTAATCCGAGTCACAGCGGTGTATTTAATCCTAGTCACAGCGGTGTATTTAATCAGAGTCACAGTGGTGTATTTAATCCAAGTCACAGCGGTGTATTTAATCAGAGCCACAGATTTCAGATGTGTCCATGTAAACAGGATCAGGTAGCCTGATTTCACGTGTCCATGTTCAGAATGATTAGGGAAATCGTTCTTGCAAAGCATGTAAATGTTTAAATCAAACTATTATATTAAGCTGACTAATTTACAATAAATCAGATTGTCTCCATATAACCAGCGTCACAGTGAGTACGGTTATAGGTGTATATTTAGGAGGATTTGCGATGGAAAATATATTCCATGTTGTGAATAAAAAAGAAAGCCTGTACATTTGTCAAATTGATGTGTAAATAAAATATATATATATTTTTTTATTATCCTGAGTGGTCTATAATGGAAAGTGTTTAGGAAAATGTGCATGTCACTCTGCTGCAGGCCCCACCCCACCACTGGAAAAGACTCTGCTGCAGGCCCCACACCACCACTGGAAAAGACTCTGCTGCAGGCCCCACCCCACCACTGGAAAAGAACCTGCTGCTGGCCCCACACCACCACTGGAAAAGACTCTGCTGCAGGCCCCACCCCACCACTGGAAAAGACTCTGCTGCAGGCCCCACCCCACCACTGGAAAAGACTCTGCTGCAGGCCCCACCCCACCACTGGAAAAGACTCTGCTGCAGGCCCCACACCACCACTGGAAAAGAACCTGCTGCAGGCCCCACACCACCACTGGAAAAGACTCTGCTGCAGGCCCCACCCCACCACTGGAAAAGACTCTGCTGCTGGCCCCACACCACCACTGGAAAAGACTCTGCTGCTGGCTCCACACCACCACTGGAAAAGACTCTGCTGCAGGCCCCACCCCACCACTGGAAAAGACTCTGCTGGAAAAGACTCTGCTGCAGGCCCCACACCACCACTGGAAAAGACTGCTGCTGGCCCCACACCACCACTGGAAAAGACTCTGCTGCAGGCCCCACCCCACCACTGGAAAAGACTCTGCTGCTGGCCCCACACCACCACTGGAAAAGACTCTGCTGCAGGCCCCACCCCACCACTGGAAAAGACTCTGCTGCAGGCCCCACCCCACCACTGGAAAAGACTCTGCTGCAGGCCCCACACCACCACTGGAAAAGACTCTGCTGCTGGCCCCACACCACCACTGGAAAGAACCTGCTGCTGGCCCCACACCACCACTGGAAAAGACTCTGCTGCTGGCCCCACACCACCACTGGAAAAGACTCTGCTGCAGGCCCCACACCACCATTGGAAAAGACTGCTGCTGGCCCCACACCACCACTGGAAAAGACTCTGCTGCAGGCCCCACCCCACCACTGGAAAAGACTCTGCTGCTGGCCCCACACCACCACTGGAAAAGACTCTGCTGCAGGCCCCACCCCACCACTGGAAAAGACTCTGCTGCTGGCCCCACACCACCACTGGAAAAGAGTACTTCACAAGCATGACATCATCAAGCAGCTGCCAACAAGGTGTCAACTTCTGTGCTGAAGTGCTGCGATAGCAGACGGACAGAAAACCCACATCACAGATACAGTTAACCGAACTCATTTTGCATATGGCTTCAACATAACAAATCAAAAATAGAGAGAAGTGAACTAAACAAGAAAGTATCTTTGTGGTCCTCATCTAGCTGCAGAGATTCTGAGTTTGCATACGGTTTCAACACAACATCAAAAAAGAGAAGAGAACCAAAAACAAGTGTATCTTTGAGGTCCTGTCTCTCATAACTCCTAGCCCTGTGTATTTGAGCTCCTGAGTCTCTCGTCCCTCCTAGCCCTGTGTATTTGCTCCTAGCCAACCTGTGAAAAACAACATGAATTATCTGTGGCACAGTGGCTCCAGTGTAGCTCAGTTGATAGAGCATGGCACTTGCAAGACCAGGGTTGTGGGTTTGATTCCCCTGGCGGACTAGTAAGAGAATGTATGCACTCACAACTGTAAATCGCTTTAGATAAGAGCGTCTGATAAATGCTCCAGTATCCCCCAGCCCCCTTCTGAACCCAGCCAGGTCCCTCCTGAATCCAGCCCCAGCCAGGCCCCTTCTGAATCCAGCCCCAGCCAGGCCAGGCCCCTTCTGAATCCAGCCCCAGCCAGTCCAGGTCCCTCCTGAATTCAGCTCCAGCCAGGCCCCTTCTGAATCCAGCCCCAGCCAGGCCAGGCCCCTTCTGAACTCAGCCCCAGCCAGTCCAGGCCCCTTCTGAATCCAGCTCCAGCCAGTCCAGGCCCCTTCTGAATCCAGCTCCAGCCAGTCCAGGCCCCTTCTGAATCCAGCCCCAGCCAGGCCAGGCCCCTTCTGAATCCAGCTCCAGCCAGTCCAGGCCCCTTCTGAATCCAGCTCCAGCCAGTCCAGGCCCCTTCTGAATCCAGCCCCAGCCAGGCCAGGCCCCTTCTGAATCCAGCCCCAGCCAGGCCAGGCCCCTTCTGAATCCAGCCCCAGCCAGGCCAGGCCCCTTCTGAATCCAGCCCCAGCCAGGCCAGGCCCCTTCTGAATCCAGCCCCAGCCAGGCCAGGCCCCTTCTGAATCCAGCCCCAGAACACTCAATGCTTTTTCACTGCTCACCTTCTCCTCTCACTTTAAAGGGGAACACAACACAGGATTATCCCTGCCCAGAATTCTCCCCGCTTTCACACTCGTGAAATTGTAGGAAATTAGCTGTAAAAAATGTAAAATTTTCTCTCAGCTCCATGGCAAAATTGCAGGAGATTAGCTTTGAAACTGCTAAATTGTCTCTCCGCCGCCAAGATATTTTTTACTTATTCTTTGGTGTGTGTATGTTTTTTCATGGCTGCCTGCCTCCCGGCCTGCTCTGCGATGGGGCCTCACACAGAGGGAGAAGAGAGTAGGAGACAGCCCCAGCCGGCTACAGCCCTCAGTTATTAAAGGAGCTCTGCTGGTTTTTCTTGTCAGAGCTCAAATTAGCCTCCATTATCAAAGCAGCTGGCTTCTGATTGGAAATACCTACATAGCAGTGCAACAGTCTACAGCTCTCATACAGCCTGCAATGTAAAACCATTACAATACGCAGAGATACAGGGATTACAAAAGCACTGCCACTGTTTTTAATACATTCAATCAAATCAGACGTGGAAAAAAATACTTCCTGGAACTACTATACAAAATAAGACAATAAGATTAGTGGAGGTTGAACTGACTGTCAAATCAAATAATATTATACTATAGATACTACTGAAAAACAAAAAAACCTGTTGCTTGAAACACAGAATGAAACTCACTTCCCTCCCTCCCCTCTCTCTCCCCCTCCCCCTCTCCCCCTCCCTCCCTCCCCCTCTCTCCCTCCCCCTCTCTCCCTCCCTCCCCCTCTCCCTCTTTCATTACATCTCTGACTCAGGGGCCCACCAGGCTGCTGCATTCAAGACTTATAAATCTTCAAAGAGCTTAACCCATCTGAGCCGCTTCCCCTACCCAGCTGCCCCACTCCTTCTCTCCCTCTGCTCAGCTCTCCCTTTCTCCTTGCTCTCCCTCCCTCCGTTTGCCTCTCTCTGTCTCGCTCTGTCTCTCTCGCTCTCTGTCTCTCTGTCTGTCTGTCTCTGTCTCTCTGTCTGTCTGTCTCTGTCTCTCTGTCTGTCTGTCTCTGTCTGTCTGTCTGTCTCTGTCTCTCTCTGTCTCTCTCTCTCCGTCTCTCTCTCTCCGTCTCTCTCTCTCCGTCTCTCTCTCTCCGTCTCTCTCTCTCCGTCTCTCTCTCTCCGTCTCTCTCTGTCTCTCTCTGTCTCTCTCTGTCTCTCTCTGTCTCTCTCTGTGTGTTTTTTTCCCCTCCCGTCCTTGATCATATTTACTTGCACAAAAATACTCTGGCAAACTGAGTGCCCTGCTGTGGGTTGGATAACTATAATGCAATGATTAAACAAGACAACAGGCTGTGTGTTGTGTGTTAGGCTTCGGAGACATACCAATGGATTTTGGTAAAACAAAACAAAACAAAAAAACAGGGTACCCCCCCGTCTCGTGAGAGCTGAGGGGGTACGTGCTTCACCACTACTTATAACTGTTTATAACTGTAAGAAATCTAAGATGTGTCAAATAAATGGGGACGTCTCCTCGAGTTAATGAGCCAGAGCTTCCCTGGCGAACAGGCTCAGTGATGAAGGGACGTCTCCTCGAGTTAATGAGCCAGAGCTTCCCTGGCGAACAGGCTCAGTGATGAAGGGACGTCTCCTCGAGTTAATGAGCCAGAGCTTCCCTGGCGAACAGGCTCAGTGATGAAGGGACGTCTCCTCGAGTTAATGAGCCAGAGCTTCCCTGGCGAACAGGCTCAGTGATGAAGGGACGTCTCCTCGAGTTAATGAGCCAGAGCTTCCCTGGCGAACAGGCTCAGTGATGAAGGGACGTCTCCTCGAGTTAATGAGCCAGAGCTTCCTGGCGAACAGGCTCAGTGATGAAGGGACGTCTCCTCGAGTTAATGAGCCAGAGCTTCCCTGGCGAACAGGCTCAGTGATGAAGGGCGTCTCCTCGAGTTAATGAGCCAGAGCTTCCCTGGCGAACAGGCTCAGTGATGAAGGGCGTCTCCTCGAGTTAATGAGCCAGAGCTTCCCTGGCGAACAGGCTCAGTGATGAAGGGACGTCTCCTCGAGTTAATGAGCCAGAGCTTCCCTGGCGAACAGGCTCAGTGATGAAGGGGCGTCTCCTCGAGTTAATGAGCCAGAGCTTCCTGGCGAACAGGCTCAGTGATGAAGGGGCGTCTCCTCGAGTTAATGAGCCAGAGCTTCCTGGCGAACAGGCTCAGTGATGAAGGGCGTCTCCTCGAGTTAATGAGCCAGAGCTTCCCTGGCGAACAGGCTCAGTGATGAAGGGGCGTCTCCTCGAGTTAATGAGCCAGAGCTTCCCCTGGCGAACAGGCTCAGTGATGAAGGGACGTCTCCTCGAGTTAATGAGCCAGAGCTTCCCTGGCGAACAGGCTCAGTGATGAAGGGCGTCTCCTCGAGTTAATGAGCCAGAGCTTCCCTGGCGAACAGGCTCAGTGATGAAGGGCGTCTCCTCGAGTTAATGAGCCAGAGCTTCCCTGGCGAACAGGCTCAGTGATGAAGGGCGTCTCCTCGAGTTAATGAGCCAGAGCTTCCCTGGCGAACAGGCTCAGTGATGAAGGGCGTCTCCTCGAGTTAATGAGCCAGAGCTTCCTGGCGAACAGGCTCAGTGATGAAGGGGCGTCTCCTCGAGTTAATGAGCCAGAGCTTCCCTGGCGAACAGGCTCAGTGATGAAGGGACGTCTCCTCGAGTTAATGAGCCAGAGCTTCCCTGGCGAACAGGTTTAGTGATGAAGGGGCGTCTCCTCGAGTTAATGAGCCAGAGCTTCCCTGGCGAACAGGCTCAGTGATGAAGGGCGTCTCCTCGAGTTAATGAGCCAGAGCTTCCCTGGCGAACAGGCTCAGTGATGAAGGGCGTCTCCTCGAGTTAATGAGCCAGAGCTTCCCTGGCGAACAGGCTCAGTGATGAAGGGACGTCTCCTCGAGTTAATGAGCCAGAGCTTCCCTGGCGAACAGGCTCAGTGATGAAGGGACTTCTCCTCGAGTTAATGAGCCAGAGCTTCCCTGGCGAACAGGCTCAGTAATGAAGGGACGAGTTAATGAGTCAGTGACATTAGCAGGACCCATCATCTCTCTGAGCCCACACTTTACCATCCTTGTGGGGACCAAACAATTAATTCCCATTCAAAATCCTATTTTCCCTAACCCTTAAACTTAAGCCCTAATCCTAACCCGTAACCTTAACCCCTAACCCTAACACTAAACCTAACCCCTAATACTAACCCTTAACCCTAACCCTAAACCTAACCCTAAGCCTAAAATAGTATTTTTCCTTGTGGGGACGGGTAAAATGTCTCCACTTGTCAGAATGTTGTTTTGTTATCGTTGTGAAGACTTCTGGTCGCCACAAGGATAGTAAAACCCAAAACATTCACACACACGTCCACAAACACACACACACACACAGACACACACACACACACACGTCCACACACACACACACACGTCCACAAACAGACACACACACACATCCACAAACAGACACACACACACATCCACAAACACGTCCACACACACACACGTCCACACACACACGTCCACAAACACACGTCCACAAACACACACGTCCACACACACACACACTCTCACGTCCACACACACACACACACACACACACTCTCACGAAGAGGGGAGCCTTCCTGGCACACTGGAGGATTAGTTCATTCCCTGGCTGGAGGGAACGCTGAGCAGTAGAGTGAAAATTCATACCTGTTTAATCTTGTCCTGATCCCACAGCAGCTCCAGTCCCTTCCTGATAAAAATCACTCAATCGCTCCTGTCTTGACGTCATTTTTGCTCGCAGAAATATGTAGGCTATTGTGTTTTTCTAGGAGGTATTGAAAATAATTTCAGAAATGCAATATGCAACTGTGATACAGTGCCTTAGAAAAGTATTCAGACCCTTGACTTTTTCCACATTTTGTTACTTGACAGCTTTACTCTAAAATGTCATTTAAAAAATGTTTTTATCAATCTACACACAATACGCCATAATGACAAAGAGAAAACAGGTTTTTAGAAATGTTTGTAAATATATATATCTATCATGCTAAATGTACTCAGTATTTTGTTGAAGCACCTTTGGCAGCGATTACAACCTCAAGTATTCTCTGATATGACGCTACAAGCTTGGCACACCTAGTCTCCCAGTCCCTGCCGCTGAAAAATATCCGCACAGCATGATGCTGCCATGATGCCGCCACCACCATGCTTCACCGTAGGGATGGTGCCAGGTTTCCTCCAGACGTGACGCTTGGCATTCAGGCCAAAGAGTTCAATCTTGGTTTCATCAGACCAGAGAATCTTGTTTCTCATGGTCTGAGAGTCCTTTAAGTGCCTTTTGGCAAACTCCAAGCGGGCTGTCATGTGCCTTTTACTGAGAAATGGATTCCGTCTGGCCACTCTATCATAAAGGCCTGATTGGTGGAGTGCTGCAGAGATAGTTGTCCTTCTGGAAAGTTCTCCCATCTCCACAGAGGAACTCTGGAGTTCTGTCAGAATGACCATCCAGTTCTTGGTCACCTCCCTGACCAAGGCCCTTCTCCCCCGATTGCTCAGTTTGGCTGGGTGGCCAGCTCTAGGAAGAGTCTTTGTGGTTCCAAACTTCTTCCATTTAAGAATGATGGAGGCCACTGTGTTCTTGGGGACATTCAATGCTGCAAAAACATTTTGGTACCCTTCCCCAGATCTGTGCCACGACACAATCCTGTCTCAGAGCTCTATGGACAATTCCTTCAACCTCATGTTTTTTTTTTTTTTATATAGACAGGTGTGTGCTTTTCCAAATCATGTCCAATCAATTGAATTTACCACAGGTGGACTCCAATCAAGTAGTAGAAACATCTCAAGGATGATCAATGGAAAACAGGATGCACCTGAGCTCAATGTTGAGTCTCATGGCAAAGGGTCTGAATACTTATGTAAATAAGGTATTTCTGTTTTTTATTTTTAATACATTTGCAAAAATGTCTAAACCTGTTTTTGCTTTGTCATTATGGGGTATTGTGATGTCATTATGGGGTATTGTGATGTCATTATGGGGTATTGTGTGTAGATTGATGAGGATGATTTTGAAAAAAATCTTTTGGAAAAAGTCAAGGGGTCTGAAAACTTTCCGAATGCCCTGTATGTAGTTTTCTTCCCAGTCTTAGTTGAATGCACTGACTGTAGGCCTACGTCGCTCTGGATGAGAACGTATTCTAAATGACCGGAATGTAGATGACTAAGGCTGGAGGATAAGGACAGAGGCACCAGCAGGATGGTCTGCTCAGCACCGGCATAAAACTGTAGCCTACAGCTGACCCCGGAGCACATAAAACCTACAGCTGACCCCTGAGCACATAAAACTGCAGCCTACAGCTGACCCCTGAGCACATAAAACTGTAGCCTACAGCTGACCCCTGAGCACATAAAACTGTAGCCTACAGCTGACCCCTGAGCACATAAAACTGTAGCCTACAGCTGACCCCTGAGCACATAAAACTGTAGCCTACAGCTGACCCCTGAGCACATAAAACTGTAGCCTACAGCTGACCCCTGAGCACATAAAACTGTAGCCTACAGCTGACCCCTGAGCACATAAAACTGTAGCCTACAGCTGACCCCTGAGCACATAAAACTGTAGCCTTTACAACATGAACGTAAGTGGCAGTACTGCAAAAGTAAATCTATGTTAATTTCACTCTTCACCTCAGATGGCACGGGTTTAGTTAAAAAAACGCAAACAATTGTGCTTGACGCTAAAGCTGTTGGGAGTAGAGCAGCTATGCCGATGTAGGCCGTATTGCTATGCCGATGTAGGCCGTATTGCTATGCCGATGTAGGCCGTATTGCTATGCCGATGTAGGCCGTATTGCTATGCCGATGTAGGCCGTATTGCTATGCCGATGTAGGCCGTATTGCTATGCCGATGTAGGCCGTATTGCTATGTCGATGTAGGCCGTATTGCTATGTCGATGTAGGCCGTATTGTCTCGCTCCTCAGGTCGGTAGCCTATTTGATTCAACCGCAGATATATATTTTTTTTTCCAAGCCCCGTGTGCTTGGTTCCTTCATTGTCAACTCCATCAAATGAAGCTATGTTAATGGCTCCCTGGCTGCGACAAGTTGTTGCTACTCCTCTACTGAAGGCTTAATCATTTAGCCTACTGACGTAGGTTGAGCATCTGAGGTAGCCTAGTGACTGCCTACAACTGGAACGAGGCGCAAGAATGAGCCAGCAGAAGGGGAAAAGGAGGGAATAGCCGTTAATTGAATTTATTGTTTAAAGCCTACACAGCTGTTTTCTTAATGAAATGCTCCACGTGACATATTTCAACCCCCAAAAACTATGTTTATAACTATTCCTGTACTGCCTTCCTGTGGACTGTTGATCCTGTCATATCCTGTCCCATCCTGTCCTATCCTGTCCCAAACTTGACTCGAGAACTATAACTCCCAGAACTCCCAGAATCCCACGCCGACCCGCAAGACCCGAGGGAGTTCTCTTCCTATGTCAACCTCTACTGAGCAGCGACCTGTGACTGTCACCATACAGCTAAATCCCATGGCTGGAGAGAACGCCCCACACCGCAGCTAAACGTGCCTGTCATCAGCTCACCGGGCCACCAGAGGCTGCAGCAGCACTGCCGACCACACACATTAACTCAGCCCCAAGGATTAGCTAAGGGCTAACTCAGCTCTTGCTCAAACACTGAAATGGCTAACGACTAGGCCCTAACACTTAAATACTAAAAAGTAGCCCCTGCCTGAGTTCTGGACTATAGGGAGAGCTGTCCAAACTACTCCCAGCGAGTTTCAATACAGTGAATCCATTGGAAATTACGGGAAGATGGCTTAAGGTCTCCTGTAAAACGTTTTGCTGTTGCTGCTGCTACTTGTCCTCTCCCAGACTCTGTGAAGCCGTGTAGTAGCAGTGGGCCAAGAGGGGATGTTGAAATGTGGTTAGAAAGATTATGTCATAGTCTGACTAGTCACTGCAGGCAGAACAATATGGTCTCACAGCGAAATGAACTGTGACTGCATACTGAATTAAAGTGAGTTTATTCACGGTTATGTGTCCAGCGTGAATACTAAAGGAGTACTAAAGGAATACTAAAGGAGTACTAACGGAATACTAAAGTAGTACTAACGGAATACTAAACGGGATACTAAAGGAGTACTAAAGTAATACTAAAGGAATACTAAAGTAGTACTAACGGAATACTAAAGAAATACTAAAAGAGTACTAACGGAATACTAAAGAAATACTAAAAGAGTACTAACGGAATACTAAAGAAATACTAAAAGAGTACTAACGGAATACTAAAGGAGTACTAACGGAATACTAAAGGAGTACTAAAGTAATACTAAAAGAGTACTAAAGTAGTACTAACGGGATACTAAAGGAATACTAATGGAATACTAAAGGAATACTAAAGTAGTACTAACGGAATACTAAAGTAATACTAAAGAAATACTAAAGGAGTACTAACGGGATACTAAAGGAATACTAACAGAATACTAAAGGAGTACTAAAGGAATAATAAAGGAATACTAAAGGAATACTAAAGTAGTACTAACAGAATACTAACGGAATACTAAAGGAGTACTAAAGGAGTACTAAAGGAGTACTAAAGGAGTACTAAAAGAGTACTAAAAGAGTACTAAAAGAGTACTAAAGGAATACTAAAGGAATACTAAAGGAGTACTAAAAGAATACTAAAGGAGTACTAAAGGAATACTAAAGGAATACTAAAAGAGTACTAAAGGAATACTAAAGGAGTACTAAAGGAGTACTAAAGGAATACTAAAAGAGTACTAAAGGAATACTAAAGGAGTACTAAAGGAATACTAAAAGAGTACTAAAGGAATACTAAAGGAGTACTAAAGGAGTACTAAAGGAATACTAAAAGAGTACTAAAGGAATACTAAAGGAATACTAAAAGAGTACTATGTAGGTTAATACTAAAGGTTAATACTAAAGTAATAACAGTGTTGCTTGACAGGAATACGACCAATGTGTAAAGTGTTACCGAACAGGCTGAGAGGTGACGATTACAGAAATGAGAGATGTGTGTGTGTGTGTTTTCTCACCGTAGCGTGGGTCGAGTCGTGGGTCGAGTCGTGGGTCGAGCCAAGAGGTGGTTTTGTTCTTGTGGTTGATGTAATAGACCTCTCCCTCTGAGGTGATGGCCTGTTCCCAGCAGTCAGGGAGAGGACCTGAGAGAGGACAGGGAGGTTAGCCTGGGGCTGGACAGGCAGGGTGTGTGGATGCAGGGTTGCATCACAGAGTGATACTGACCAGATCAGCAACAGCTAGTTACAGGAAAACACACCAATAAAGACAGAAACAGAAAGTCATTCGAATGGGTGTGTTAAACATATGTTTAAAAGTTATATATTTAAATGAACATAGAATACAGTATATGAACAAAGTCACCACTGGTGAGATGTTAACATAACACAAGCTCTGGAAGTGCTGTCTGTACTGATATAGGTGAATAAAGGGCTAATAGAACACATGAAACCACTAACAGAAAAAAAACCTAGAACCCATTCAGAAGAAATAACAATAGCTGTGGTCGGTAGTGGTTGTCAGTGACGGGCCAAACATGTTGAAAACTAGTCTCGTTCCAACTCTTCATCAGGGTACAGACAGGCTGTCTTCATCAGGGTACAGACAAGCTGTCTTCATCAGGGTACAGACAGGCTGTCTTCATCAGGGTACAGACAGGCTGTCTTCATCAGGGTACAGACAGGCTGTCTTCATCAGGGTACAGACAGGCTGTCTTCATCAGGGTACAGACAGGCTGTCTTCATCAGGGTACAGACAGGCTGTCTTCATCAGGGTACAGACAGGCTGTCTTCATCAGGGTACAGACAGGCTGTCTTCATCAGGGTACAAAAGTCAAAGTCAAAGTCACCATTATTAGTCAGTTGTACAACCAAATGCGTCTTCCGCATTTAACCCAACCCCTCTGAATCAGAGAGGTGCGGGGGGCTGCCTTAATCGACATCCACGTCTTCGGCGCCCGGGGAACAGTGGGTTAACTGCCTTGTTCAGGGGCAGAACGACAGATTTTTCCTTGTCAGCTTGGGGATTCGAACTTGCAACCCTCCGGTTACAAGTCCAACGCTCTAACCACTAGGCTACCTGCCGCCCCCAAGCTGTCTTCATCAGGGTACAGACAAGCTGTCTTCATCAGGGTACAGACAAGCTGTCTTCATCAGGGTACAGACAAGCTGTCTTCATTAGGGTATACACCGTCCAACAAAATGCTTGCAGGTTCCTCCTCGACAACGCAACAACAATAATTAATAAAGTATAACAATAGGAACATAAAGTAAATGTCTCAGTAGAATATAATAGACATTTTACCATCAGTCTAATACAGGAAGGCACAATTTATAGTCCAATGTTTACACATGTATCAGGGAAGGGGGAATTGAGGGGCAAGTATTTCAATGGTGCAGTATTAGCAATCATAATAAGAGTCTGGTAGCAGCAGTGGTGATGTGTGTGTAGCATGAATGTACAGGTGTGTGTGTGTTTGAATGCATGTGTTCTAAGGTGCAGAGAATCAGAGCAGGTGGTCAGTCCAGTTCAGCAGTCTGATGGCTTGCAGGTAGAAACGGTCTCTGAGCCTGTTGGTATCAGACCTCATGCTCCGATACCATCTGCGTAGCTACTGCTTTCTAGGGAGTTTTTCCTCGCCACTGTGCTTCTGCCTCTGCGTTGCTTGCTCTTTGGGGTTTTAGGCTGGGTGTCTGCACGTTTGTTTCTTCTGCACCTTGACTAATGACAGTATAATGAGAGAGTGGGACAATTACTGGCCGCCATCCTGAGTTGATGAAACAATACCACCTAATATGGTGAACGTTACTCTTGATCGAGTAGGGTAAAATAAATCACAATAGCTCATGGTTCCCCATCAACCATGGGGTTTGGAACACTTAGAAAAAAAAAAGGTTCCGAAAGGGTTCCAGGTGGAACACTTTTTGGTTCCATGTAGAACCCTCTGTAGAAAAGGGTTCAAAAAAGTTCTACCGGCAACGCAAAAGGGTTATTCAAAGGGTTCTTCTACGGGGACAGCCGAAGAACCCATTATGGTTCTAGATAGTAGCTTTTCTCTAAGTGTGTCAGATTCAGCCATAGCTATTTAACAAAGCAGAACCTTGTAGGACATTCAGGTGTAATGCACCATCAACAGCCCGCCCACCCACCCACCCACCCCACCCCAGCCCACCACAACCACCCACCCCACTCCAGAGATGTACCCTTCAGGTGGTCTGACATCGGATCCATAAAAAACTACATCTGTATTTTGCCTTTAGTTTAACTCAAACGTCTGCGTATACACTGACGGCTAGCGCTGCTCATGATGCTCTGCTGCTGGACTTGTACAGGGCTGCCCGTGTGAGTCTGTGTCCGAGTGAGAGTCTGTGTGTGTGTATGTGTGTGTGTGTGTGAGCGTGTGTACTGACCACTAGCGGGGCTCATGATGCTCTGCTGCTGGACTGGTACAGGGCTGGTGGGAGGGGCCTGGTTCATCTGTAGGAGGGGCTTACGAGGGTCCTGCCAGGTGGTCGACTGGTCCAGATGGCTGCACAGAGAGAAGAGCAGAGTTCATCACTGAACCAAATGAACACGTTTGATTATGAACTTCCTTGCCTTATCAGAATTCCACTGTCAGTTTTATGGAATTAGTGCAAGATCTGCAAGAACTGTACTGTAATTGGCATGAGGAGTCACTCATGAGGAGTCATTTACAGTTCCAACAAACGTCTGGAAAGGTTCCAGTTTAATCCGGGTTGGACCAGATAACGGAAGCCTATGATGCTGTGACAGACGCCCTCAAACCATGAACAGCTCTGTAGCCTAAATGACGGTCTATATCAGTGGATGACCCGTCGGGTGTGGTATTTATAGATACCATCATGTTGTTGGGGGGTGCTTTGCTGCAGGAGGAACTGGTGCACTTCACAAAATAGATGACATCATTAGGAAGGAAAATGATGTGGATATATTGAAGCAACATCTCAAGACATCAGTCAGGAAGTTAAAGCTTGGTCGCAAATGGGTCTTCCAAATGGACAATGACCCCAAGCATACTTCCAAAGTTGTGGCAAAATGGTTTAAGGACAACAAAGTCAAGGTATTGGAGTGGCCAACACAAAGCCCTGACCTCAATCCCATAGAAAATCTGTGGGCAGAACTGAAAAGGTGTGTACGAGCAAGGAGGCCTACAAACCTGACTCAGTTACACCAGCTCTGTCAGGAGGAATGGGCCAAAATTCACCCAACTTATTGTGGGAAGCTTGTGGAAGGCTACCCGAAACGTTTGACCCAAGTTAAACAATTTAAAGGCAATGCTACCAAATACTAATTGAGTGTATGTAAACTTCTGACCCACTGGGAATGTGATGAAAGAAATAAAAGCTGAAATAAAATATTCTCTCTACTATTATTCTGACATTTCACATTCTTAAAATGAAGTGGTGATCCTAACTGTCTTCATCCTAAATCCTCCGAATTTTTACATGGATTAAATGTCAGGAACTGTGAAAAACTGAGTTTAAATGTATTTGACTAATGTGTTTGTAAACTTCCGAATTCAAATGTACCTAGAGGTTATGACCCATCCCGTGTGGTGTTTATAGATACCTAGAGGTTATGACCCATCCCGTGTGGTGTTTATAGATACCTAGGGGTTATGACCCATCCCATGTGGTGTTTATAGATACCTAGAGGTTATGACCCATCCCGTGTGGTGTTTATAGATACCTAGAGGTTATGACCCATCCGTGTGGTGTTTATAGATACCTAGGGTTATGACCCATCCCGTGTGGTGTTTATAGATACCTAGGGGTTATGACCCATCCCATGTGGTGTTTATAGATACCTAGAGGTTATGACCCATCCCGTGTGGTGTTTATAGATACCTAGAGGTTATGACCCATCCCGTGTGGTGTTTATAGATACCTAGAGGTTATGACCCATCCCGTGTGGTGTTTATAGATACCTAGGGGTTATGACCCATCCCGTGTGGTGTTGCACCTCTGTCACTATGTCGTGTCATGCCATTGTTATGACCGTCCTGCTAGAGCTGCCCCAGTCAACTCTAAGTGATGTTATTGTGAAGTGGAAACGTCTTGGAGCAACAACGGCTCAGCCGCCAAGTGGTAGACAGAAAAGATTCACAGAACGGGACTACCAAGGAGGTAGATAGAGGGAGGGATGGAGGGCTAGAGGGAGGGATGGAGGTATAGAGGGAGGGAGGGAGGGATAGAGGGAGGGAGGGGTAGATAGAGGGAGGGATAGAGGGAGGGGCTGATGATGGAGGGATAGAGGGAGGGGCTGATGATGGAGGGATAGAGGGAGGGGCTGATGATGGAGGGAGGGATGGAGGGATAGAGGGAGGGATAGAGGGAGGGACGAGGGATAGAGGAAGGGGCTGATAATGGAGGGAGGGATGGAGGGAGGGGCTGATGGTGGAGGGAGGGATAGAGGGATGGAGGGAGGGACGAGGGATAGAGGGAGGGGCTGATAATGGATGGAGGGTCAGTCCTATGCCTCGGCGCAGGGGGTTTGTGTTCCTGGAAGCGGCCTGGACATCACAGTGTCAGCATTTAAATCTCAAACGGCACCCTATTCCCTACATAGTGCACTACTTTTGACCAGGGCCCATAGCGTAGTTGTGCACTATGTAGGGAATAGGGTGCCATTTGGGATGTAACCAGCCTCTTCAGCCCCTTTAACAATCTGGCGCCACATTTACAAAGCCTTCACCTGCTGGACAAAGGCTCAGTCTGAGCTACGACCCAATACCCTGCTGCTGCTATTCACGCTCTCTCTCTATCTCCCTCTTTCCCTCTCTCTCTTCACTCTCTGTAGATATACATTTCTCTCTCATAAAAAAACAAATGTCTTTATGCTAATGAGACTAACATATTACATATATGTCATTATAATCACAACAGTGATGTCATAATCACAACAGTGATGTCATTATTCCAATCCACATAGCAGAGAAACAACTAACTCAACCCTAAATGTAAAAACCAATGTTAAAGAAACCTATCATTATCCTGCATGATATTCTTGTTGTGGTTCATCATTTTGTACAGTGTATAAAATGATGACATGCTATTCCCATCCCCATTGATTGGGTGTTAATTTGATCCCAAGTTGCCAACCTTCTCTCAGCCTGTCTGTCTGTCTACTCTGCTCTGTTCTCTATCCCAGCAGCCAGTCCAGAGCCCAAAGAGACGGAGAGGGGGGAGAGAGACAGAGACAGAGGGGAGCGAGAGAGAGCAGAGAGAGAGAGGGGAGCGAGAGAGAGTAGAGAGAGAGAGGGGAGCGAGAGAGAGTAGAGAGAGATTGGGGAGCGAGAGAGAGGAGCGAGAGAGCAGAGAGAGAGAGGGGAGCGAGAGAGCAGAGAGAGAGAGGGGAGCGAGAGAGCAGAGAGAGAGGAGCGAGAGAGCAGAGAGAGAGGAGTGAGAGAGCAGAGAGAGAGGGGAGCGAGAGAGCAGAGAGAGAGAGGGGAGCGAGAGAGCAGAGAGAGAGAGGGGAGCGAGAGAGAGCAGAGAGAGAGAGGGAGAGAGAGAGGGGAGCGAGAGAGCAGAGAGGGGAGCGAGAGAGGGGAGCGAGAGAGAGGAGCGAGAGAGCAGAGAGAGAGAGGGGAGCGAGAGAGAGCAGAGAGAGAGAGGAGCGAGAGAGAGCAGAGAGAGAGAGGGGAGCGAGAGAGAGCAGAGAGAGAGAGAGGGGAGCGAGAGAGCAGAGAGAGAGAGGGGAGCGAGAGAGAGCAGAGAGAGAGAGGAGAGAGAGAGGGGAGAGAGAGAGGGGAGCGAGAGAGCAGAGAGGGGAGCGAGAGAGAGGAGCGAGAGAGCAGAGAGAGAGAGGGGAGCGAGAGAGTAGAGAGAGAGGGGAGCGAGAGAGAGGAGCGAGAGAGCAGAGAGAGAGGGGAGCGAGAGAGAGGAGCGAGAGAGGGGAGCGAGAGAGCAGAGAGAGAGAGGGGAGCGAGAGAGCAGAGAGAGAGCAGAGAGAGCTTTCAATCCTGACTCAACACTTCTACACACCACACAAAGCCTCCTCTTGTTTATGCTTTACAGATCAAAGGAGTTGCCAAATCCCCCACACCCACCAACCCACCCCCAGCCTTCTCACACACACACACACACAAAGCGAGCAGAGCAGAAAAGCTCCAGCCCAGCTCAGACGAGAGTGGGCCCCTTGAGAAGGGTCACAGGGAGGGGGGAGGGACGACTCACAGGGAGGGGGAGGGACGACTCACAGGGAGGGGGAGGGACAACTATTAACAGCAACAAAGGGGGGAGGGAGAGGGGGGAGGGACAGGGAGACAGAAAAAAACAACCACGGAAGCAATCCCTGTCCTTCCCCCTATACATATCTACCTCTATCACTCCAGTATCCCTGTCCTTCCCCCTATACATATCTACCTCTATCACTCCAGTATCCCTGTCCTTCCCCCTATACATATCTACCTCCATCACTCCAGTATCCCTGTCTCCTTCCCCCTATACATATCTACCTCCATCACTCCAGTATCCCTGTCCCCTTCCCCCTATACATATCTACCTCCATCACTCCAGTATCCCTGTCCCCTTCCCCCTATACATATCTACCTCTATCACTCCAGTATCCCTGTCCTTCCCCCTATACATATCTACCTCCATCACTCCAGTATCCCTGTCCCCTTCCCCCTATACATATCTACCTCCATCACTCCAGTATCCCTGCACATTGTTAATATGGTACTGGAACTGACCCTGTATATAGTCACCTTACCCCTATACATATCTACCTCCATCACTCCAGTATCCCTGCACATTGTTAATATGGTACTGGAACTGACCCTGTATATAGTCACCTTACCCCTATACATATCTACCTCCATCACTCCAGTATCCCTGCATATTGTTAATATGGTACTGGAACTGACCCTGTATATAGTCACCTTACCCCTATACATATCTACCTCCATCACTCCAGTATCCCTGCACATTGTTAATATGGTACTGGAACTGACCCTGTATATAGTCACCTTACCCTATACATATCTACCTCCATCACTCCAGTATCCCTGCATATTGTTAATATGGTACTGGTACTGACCCTGTATATAGTCACCTTACCCCTATACATATCTACCTCCATCACTCCAGTATCCCTGCACATTGTTAATATGGTACTGGAACTGACCCTGTATATAGTCACCTTACCCCTATACATATCTACCTCCATCACTCCAGTATCCCTGTACATTGTTAATATGGTACTGGAACTGACCCTGTATATAGTCACCTTACCCCTATACATATCTACCTCCATCACTCCAGTATCCCTGCACATTGTTAATATGGTACTGGAACTGACCCTGTATATAGTATGATTACCCCTATACATATCTACCTCCATCACTCCAGTATCCCTGCACATTGTTAATATGGTACTGGAACTGACCCTGTATATAGTCACCTTACCCCTATACATATCTACCTCCATCACTCCAGTATCCCTGCACATTGTTAATATGGTACTGACCCTGTATATAGTCACCTTACCCCTATACATATCTACCTCCATCACTCCAGTATCCCTGCATATTGTTAATATGGTACTGACCCTGTATATAGTCACCTTACCCCTATACATATCTACCTCCATCACTCCAGTATCCCTGTACATTGTTAATATGGTACTGGAACTGACCCTGTATATAGTCACCTTACCCCTATACATATCTACCTCCATCACTCCAGTATCCCTGCATATTGTTAATATGGTACTGACCCTGTATATAGTCACCTTACCCCTATACATATCTACCTCCATCACTCCAGTATCCCTGCACATTGTTAATATGGTACTGGAACTGACCCTGTATATAGTCACCTTACCCCTATACATATCTACCTCCATCACTCCAGTATCCCTGCACATTGTTAATATGGTACTGACCCTGTATATAGTCACCTTACCCCTATACATATCTACCTCCATCACTCCAGTATCCCTGTACATTGTTAATATGGTACTGGTACTGACCCTGTATATAGTCACCTTACCCCTATACATATCTACCTCCATCACTCCAGTATCCCTGCATATTGTTAATATGGTACTGGAACTGACCCTGTATATAGTCACCTTACCCCTATACATATCTACCTCCATCACTCCAGTATCCCTGCACATTGTTAATATGGTACTGGAACTGACCCTGTATATAGTCACCTTACCCCTATACATATCTACCTCCATCACTCCAGTATCCCTGCACATTGTTAATATGGTACTGACCCTGTATATAGTCACCTTACCCCTATACATATCTACCTCCATCACTCCAGTATCCCTGTACATTGTTAATATGGTACTGGAACTGACCCTGTATATAGTCACCTTACCCCTATACATATCTACCTCCATCACTCCAGTATCCCTGTACATTGTTAATATGGTACTGGCCCTGTATATAGTCACCTTACCCCTATACATATCTACCTCCATCACTCCAGTATCCCTGTACATTGTTAATATGGTACTGGAACTGACCCTGTATATAGTCACCTTACCCCTATACATATCTACCTCCATCACTCCAGTATCCCTGTACATTGTTAATATGGAACTGACCCTGTATATAGTCACCTTACCCCTATACATATCTACCTCCATCACTCCAGTATCCCTGCACATTGTTAATATGGTACTGACCCTGTATATAGTCACCTTACCCCTATACATATCTACCTCCATCACTCCAGTATCCCTGCATATTGTTAATATGGTACTGGAACTGACCCTGTATATAGTCACCTTACCCCTATACATATCTACCTCCATCACTCCAGTATCCCTGTACATTGTTAATATGGTACTGGAACTGACCCTGTATATAGTATGATTACCCCTATACATATCTACCTCCATCACTCCAGTATCCCTGCACATTGTTAATATGGTACTGGAACTGACCCTGTATATAGTCACCTTACCCCTATACATATCTACCTCCATCACTCCAGTATCCCTGCACATTGTTAATATGGTACTGACCCTGTATATAGTCACCTTACCCCTATACATATCTACCTCCATCACTCCAGTATCCCTGCACATTGTTAATATGGTACTGACCCTGTATATAGTCACCTTACCCCTATACATATCTCCCTCCATCACTCCAGTATCCCTGTACATTGTTAATATGGTACTGAACTGACCCTGTATATAGTCACCTTACCCCTATACATATCTACCTCCATCACTCCAGTATCCCTGTACATTGTTAATATGGTACTGGTACTGACCCTGTATATAGTCACCTTCCCCCTATACATATCTACCTCCATCACTCCAGTATCCCTGCACATTGTTAATATGGTACTGGAACTGACCCTGTATATAGTCACCTTACCCCTATACATATCTACCTCCATCACTCCAGTATCCCTGTACATTGTTAATATGGTACTGGTACTGACCCTGTATATAGTCACCTTACCCCTATACATATCTACCTCCATCACTCCAGTATCCCTGCACATTGTTAATATGGTACTGACCCTGTATATAGTCACCTTACCCTATACATATCTACCTCCATCACTCCAGTATCCCTGCACATTGTTAATATGGTACTGGTACTGACCCTGTATATAGTCACCTTACCCCTATACATATCTACCTCCATCACTCCAGTATCCCTGCACATTGTTAATATGGTACTGACCCTGTATATAGTCACCTTCCCCTATACATATCTACCTCCATCACTCCAGTATCCCTGTACATTGTTAATATGGTACTGACCCTGTATATAGTCACCTTACCCCTATACATATCTACCTCCATCACTCCAGTATCCCTGTACATTGTTAATATGGTACTGGTACTGACCCTGTATATAGTCACCTTACCCCTATACATATCTACCTCCATCACTCCAGTATCCCTGCACATTGTTAATATGGTACTGACCCTGTATATAGTCACCTTACCCCTATACATATCTACCTCCATCACTCCAGTATCCCTGTACATTGTTAATATGGTACTGACCCTGTATATAGTCACCTTCCCCCTATACATATCTACCTCCATCACTCCAGTATCCCTGTCTCCTTCCCCCTGTCACTAACCAGGCTTTAAACGGACAGATGAGAGATTTTAACATCTAGTTCTTCCCAGAGTTCTGGTTTGAAACCCAGCGATGCCAACATGCTAGAGAACCTGCGTGAGAGCATTCTCAGACCTGGTCAATGACTTACCAAGCCCTATTCATTTATCAATGACTTTTACCTGCAAGATTGTCCATTGACAGAAACACACACATACACGGTAATGGAGGATTTGGCGTAGGTAGGTGGTGTAGGACCCTATCCAAAAGAAAATAGTCTGTTTTTTATAGAAAAACAAGACCACTTTTGAGGTCTGGGAAAAATCTAAGTTAAGATTGTTGGGTGTAGTTACCCTTTAATTCCACTGTGCACCAATCAGAGACCGTTGTTCAGTTAGCTCTGTTTCTGTGCCCCAATCAGAGACCGTTGTTCAGTTAGCTCTGTTTCTGTGCCCCAATCAGAGACCGTTGTTCAGTTAGCTCTGTTTCTGTGCCCCAATCAGAGACCGTTGTTCAGTTAGCTCTGTTTCTGTGCACCAATCAGAGACCGTTGTTCAGTTAGCTCTGTTTCTGTGCCCCAATCAGAGACCGTTGTTCAGTTAGCTCTGTTTCTGTGCACCAATCAGAGACCGTTGTTCAGTTAGCTCTGTTTCTGTGCACCAATCAGAGACCGTTGTTCAGTTAGCTCTGTTTCTGTGCCCCAATCAGAGACCGTTGTTCAGTTAGCTCTGTTTCTGTGCACCAATCAGAGACCGTTGTTCAGTTAGCTCTGTTTCTGTGCACCAATCAGAGACCGTTGTTCAGTTAGCTCTGTTTCTGTGCACCAATCAGAGACCGTTGTTCAGTTAGCTCTGTTTCTGTGCACCAATCAGAGATCGTTGTTCAGTTAGCTCTGTTTCTGTGGAGCTCATCTGATTGCAGAGTTGGCAAAACGAATGGCGACTGGATTGAGGCAAATAACCATGATACCATTCTGCCAGGTTTTTGGGAAAGCCTTTCGATCTAACAGAAGACGGTTGTCATGACATTAGCATCATCGCTAACGGCTACACAACGTGGTAGACAAAAGCGCACACAAAGACGGGCATTCTATGCCATTGCCTGTTCAGAAACTTTAAGGGAAATATGAATTTTTGTTCATGTTTTATGATAATCTTGGGCAGATTAATGCATTTTATAATAAATTCAATACATTTAGCTAATTTCCTATTAAGTTCAAAACACTTTTTAATAAAGTTGAATTCCGTTTTAATGTCTGGATTCCATGGGCAACATGGGCCTGGGAGGCTCACAGGGATATTGGCACCCATATATATATTTCTTTACATAAACGTACTGTAATTTTAAGCTTTAAAACTGCAAACCTTTCTCTCTGCCTCATGGAAACATTTGTAGAATTACAGGATATTAGTCTTAAAGCTGCAACAACAGAAACTCTCTCTGTAGAATTACAGGATATTAGTCTTAAAGCTGCAACAACAGAAACTCTCTCTGTAGAATTACAGGATATTAGTCTTAAAGCTGCAACAACAGAAACTCTCTCTGTAGAATTACAGGATATTAGTCTTAAAGCTGCAACAACAGAAACTCTCTCTGTAGAATTACAGGATATTAGTCTTAAAGCTGCAACAACAGAAACTCTCTCTGTAGAATTACAGGATATTAGTCTTAAAGCTGCAACAACAGAAACTCTCTCTGTAGAATTACAGGATATTAGTCTTAAAGCTGCAACAACAGAAACTCTCTCTGTAGAATTACAGGATATTAGTCTTAAAGCTGCAACAACAGAAACTCTCTCTGTAGAATTACAGGATATTAGTCTTAAAGCTGCAACAACAGAAACTCTCTCTGTAGAATTACAGGATATTAGTCTTAAAGCTGCTAAATGTTCTCTCCGATGCCAAGACGCGGGCCTTGATAATGTTCCTTCCAAGGACTTGGTTTGTCCGGCCATGCACTGCCAACATCATAGTAAAACTACTTGTATGCTATTTGTATTTCACTCGGGTTGTATTCTGATTATGAGGGGGTCCCTGATGAATTTGCTATCGCAAAAAAGTCCCATCCCCAAAAAGTTTGAGAACCCCTGGCTTAGAGGACTAGACCTCACCAGCAGCTGAGAACCCCTGGCTTAGAGGACTAGACCTCACCAGCAGCTGAGAACCCCTGGCTTAGAGGACTAGACCTCACCAGCAGCTGAGAACCCCTGGCTTAGAGGACTAGACCTCACAAGCAGCTGAGAACCCCTGGCTTAGAGGACTAGACCTCACCAGCAGCTGAGAACCCCTGGCTTAGAGGACTAGACCTCACCAGCAGCTGAGAACCCCTGGCTTAGAGGACTAGACCTCACCAGCAGCTGAGAACCCCTGGCTTAGTGGACTAGACCTCACCAGCAGCTGAGAACCCCTGGCTTAGTGGACTAGACCTCACCAGCAGCTGAGAGGTATTGCGGTATGCAGCCAGGACCAGACAGGCAGAGAGAAAGGCAGGCAGGCAGGCAGAGAGAAAGGCAGGCAGGCAGGCAGAGAGAAAGGCAGGGAGGTAGGCAGAGAGAAAGGCAGGCAGGCAGGCAGAGAGAAAGGCAGGGAGGTAGGCAGAGAGAGCACTGGGACCTGGGGAAACAGCCTGTCTCAAATTACACCCAATTAATTCCCTATATAGTGCACTACTTTTGACCAGAGCTCTGCACTATATAGGGAATAGGGTGCCCTGGTCAAAAGTGCACTATATAGGGAATAGGGTGCCCTGGTGTAAAGTAGTGCACTATATAGGGAATAGGGTGCCCTGGTGTAAAGAAGTGCACTATTTAGGGAATAATACACCAATTCAAGTCTAATGATGTAGAACCTCACACACACAGACACACACAATAATAAATTGTATTTTTAGAGCTTTTCATCAATCACAAAGCTTTGATGTCCTTCCCTTTAACACAGGCACTACCAGGGGAAGCGTCTCTCCCTCCCTCCTTGTCTCTTCCCCTGTGCTCTCCCATCTCTCCTCCCCCATCTCTCCCCCATCTCTCCTCCCCCTGTGCTCTCCCATCTCTCCTCCCCATCTCTCCCCATCTCTCCTCCCCTGTGCTCTCCCATCTCTCCTCCCCCATCTCTCCCCCATCTCTCCTCCCCCTGTGCTCTCCCATCTCTCCTCCCCCATCTCTCCCCCATCTCTCCTCCCCCTGTGCTCTCCCATCTCTCCTCCCCCTGTGCTCCCCCATCTCTCCTCCCCTGTGCTCCACCATCTCTCCTCCCCTGTGCTCTCCCATCTCTCCTCCCCTGTGCTCTCCCATCTCTCCTCCCTGCTCTCCCATCTCTCCTCCCCTGTGCTCTCCCATCTCTCCTCCCCATCTCTCCTCCCCTGTGCTCTCCCATCTCTCCTCCCCTGTGCTCTCCCATCTCTCCTCCCCAGCTCTCCTCCCCTGTGCTCTCCCATCTCTCCTCCCCCTGTGCTCTCCCATCTCTCCTCCCCCTGTGCTCTCACAAGAATAAAGACATTTCAAAATGTAATTTTATGTCTATATTCAGTGTTGTAACGATGTGCAAATAGTTAAAGTACAAAAGGGAAAATAAATAAATTTACAATGGTGTTTGTTCTTCACTGGTTGCCCTTTTCTTGTGGTAACAGGTCACACATCCTGCTGCTGTGATGTCACACTGTGGTATTTTACGAAATAGATATGAGTTTATCAAAATTTGATATGTTTTCCGATTCAAATTCTGAGAGAAATACTGTGTTTCTAATATGGTCATACATTAGGAAGTGCAGCTCAGTTTCCACCTCATTGTGTGTGCAGTGTGCACATAGCCTGTCAAAGCCTTCCTTAAATGTTGGGTCAGTCACAGTGGTCAGGTATTCTGCCACTGTGTACTCTCTGTTCAGGGCCAAATGGCATTCTAGTTTGCTCAGTTTTTTGGTTAATTCTTTCCAACATGTCAAGTAATTATCTTTTTGCTTTCTCATGATTTGGTTGGGTCTAATTGTGTTACTGTCCTGGGTCTCTGTGGGGCCTGTTTGTGTTTGTGACCAGAGCCCCAGGACCAGCTTGCTTAGGGGACTCTTCTCCAGGTTCATCTCTCTGTAGGTGATGGCTTTGTTATGGAAGGTTCAGGAATCACTTCCTTTTTGGTGGTTGTACAATTTTACATATCATTTCGGGATTTTTATCATTAATGGGTATCAGCCCAATTCTGCTCTGCATGCATTATTTGGTGTTTTACTACATGCAGAATCTCAATTTGGTGTTTGTCCCATTTAGTGAATTCTTGGTTGGTGAGCGGACCCCAGACCTCACAACCATAAAGGGCAATGGGTTCTATAACTGATTCAAGTATTTAGAGCCAGATCCTAATTGGTATGTTGAATTTGATGTCCCTTTTGATTGCGTAGAAGGCCCTTCTTGCCTTGTCTCTCAGATCGTTCACATCTTTGTGGAAGTTACCTGTGGCGCTGATGTTTAGGGCCGATGTATTTATAGTTTTTTTTGTGTGCTCTAGGGCAACGGTGTCTAGTTGGAATTTGTATTTGTTGTCCTGGAAATATATATATACACAGTAACAGTAAAAATTTGGGAAACACCAACTCATTCAAGGGTTTTTCTTTAATTTGACTATTTTATACATTGTAGAATAATAGTGAAGACATCACAACTATGAAATAACATATGGAATCATGTAATTTTTCAAGGTAGCCACTATTTGCCTTGATGATGGCTTTGCACTCTTGGCATTCTCTCAACCAGCGTCATGAGGTAATCACCTGGAATGCATTTCAATTAACAGGTGTGCCTTGTTAATAGTTAATTATTGGAATATCTTTCCTTCTTAATGCGTTTTAGCCAATCAGTTGTGTTGTGACCAGGTAGGGGTGGTATACAGAAGACAGCCCTATTTGGTAAAAGACCAAGTCCATATTATGGCAAGAACAGCTCAAATAAGCAAAGAGAAACAACAGTCCAGTTGGTCAGTCAATCAGGTCAGTCAATCAGTAAAATTTCAAGAACTTTGACAGTTTATTCAAGTGCAGTCGCAAAAACCATCAAGCGCTATGATGAAACTGGCTCTCATGAGGACGGCCACAGGAAAGGAAGACCCAGAGTTACCTCTGCTGCAGAGGATAAGTTCATTAGAGTTACCAGCCTCAGAAATTGCAGCCCAAATAAAATCTTCACAGAGTTCAAGTAACAAACACATCAACATCAACTGTTCAGAGGAGACTGCGTGAATCAGGACTTCATGGTCGAATTGCTGCAAAGAAACCACTACTAAAGGACACCATTAAGAAGAAAAGACTTGCTTGGGCCAAGAAACACAAGCAATGGACATAAGACCAGTGGAAATCTGTCCCTTGGTCAGATGAGACCAAATTTTAGATTTTTTGGTTCCAACCGCAGTGTCTATGTGAGACTCAGAGTAGGTGAACAGATGATCTCTGCATGTGTGGAACACAGAGTGAAGGAAAAGCAGCCAATAAGTGCTCAGCATATGTGGGAACTCCTTTAATACTGCTGGAAAAACATTCCTCATGAAGCTGGTTGAGAGAATGCCAAGAGTGTGCAAAGCTGTCATCATGGCAAAGGGTGGCTACTTTGAAGAACCTCAAATATAAAATACATTTTGATTTATTTAACACTTTCTTGGTTACTACATGATTCCATGTGTTATTTCATAGTTTTGATGTCTTCACTATTTTTCTACAGTGTATGTTGAAGAGGGTGGGGCTCAAGCTGCATCCCTGTCTCACCCCATGGCCCTGTGGATCTTTTTTAAGCACAGACGTGTTATTTTGTGTACATGGTTTTTATAACACCAGTTTCCATTGATTTATATAGCAGGGAAAAAAAACATTATTTTGGCTTATCTGTTTGTTAATTGCAGGGTGCAGGGTGAATACGTGGTCTGTTGTACGGTAATTTGGTAAGAAGCCAATTTGACATTTGCTCAGTACATTGTTTTCACTGAGGAAATGTACAAGTCTGCTGTTAATGATAATGCAGAGGATTTTGTCAAGGTTGCTGTTGATGCATATCCCACTGTAGTTATTGGGGTCAAATGTGTCTCCACTTTTGTGTATTGGGGTGATCAGTCCTTGGTTCCAAATATTGGGGAAGATGCCAGAGCTGAGGATGATGATACAGAGTTTAAGTACAGTGAGGGAAAAAAGTATTTGATCCCCTGCTGATTTTGTCCGTTTGCCCACTGACAAAGAAATGATCAGTCTATAATTCCTAATTTCAGCTCGTTACCTGTATAAAAGACACCTGGGAGCCAGAAATCTTTCTGATTGAGAGGGGGGGTCAAATACTTATTTCCCTCATTAAAATGCAAATCAATTTATAACATTTTTCACATGCGTTTTTCTGGATTTTTTTGTTGTTATTCTGTCTCTCACTGTTCAAATAAACCTACCATTAAAATTATAGACTGATCATTTCTTTGTCAGTGGGCAAACGTACAAAATCAGCAGGGGATCAAATACTTTTTTCCCTCACTGTATAGCCAATTGGAATTTGTGGATACCATCAACCCCACCCTCACCCCTTCCCCTGTCAGGTAACCCTGTCCCTCGCCCTGGGCTCTCCCGTCTCTCACTCTCTTTCCCCCGTCTCAGCCCCCCAGGCAGTGGCTACTCAGTGATCCGGATGTGGCTGGGTCAGTTTGAGACCTAGTACTCTCAGAGGGCAGTGTTAGGTGCTAACAGTAATCCCCCATCATGAACTCTTTCAGCAGATCAACCCCTGTTCCCGGGAACAGTAAAGCCCAGAGATCACACACCCCTGGTCTAAAGTAGTGCACTATATAGGAAATAGCATGCCATGTGGGACTGAGGCCTGGGTCTGCACCAGGGCCTGATGTCTCCATTTGATTGATGGGCCAATCATCAGTCTGGTGTTTATTTTAACAATGTTATATATAGAGTCACATGGCTGTAGAGGGCCTGACTCCTGGCTGTAGAGGGCCTGACTCCTGGCTGTAGAGGGCCTGACTCCTGGCTGTAGAGGGCCTGACTCCTGGCTGTAGAGGGCCTGACTCTTGGTTGCATCCTATACCCTCTCCATATAGGATTCTCCCCCTATTGGACAAAAGTAGTGCACTACATAGGGAAGAGGGTGCCAATTGGGACACCGCCCCGGGCTCAACATTATAACCTGACTGAACCAAACTGACTGACAACACAGTGTTTCTGTTTATACACTGACTGAACCAAACTGACTGACAACACAGTGTTTCTGTTTATACACTGACTGAACCAAACTGGCTGACAACACAGTGTTTCTGTTTATACACTGACTGAACCAAACTGACTGACAACACAGTGTTTCTGTTTATACACTGACTGAACCAAACTGACTGACAACACAGTGTTTCTGTTTATACACTGACTGAACCAAACTGGCTGACAACACAGTGTTTCTGTTTATACACTGACTGAACCAAACTGGCTGACAACACAGTGTTTCTGTTTATACACTGACTGAACCAAACTGACTGACAACACAGTGTTTCTGTTTATACACTGACTGAACCAAACTGACTGACAACACAGTGTTTCTGTTTATACACTGACTGAACCAAACTGACTGACAACACAGTGTTTCTGTACTCACGGAGCTGTGGATCCATACATTGCTGTACTTAGGGCTCGGACAAGTTTTGGCTCGGACAAGATTTACATTGTTAAGTACAAGTACTTAGTGAGCTTATAGAACACTGAATACTGTTGTACTTATAAGTACAACAACGCCCTTAAAACATGGCGGCGGAAGAAATGGCAGCCGTTTTACAGGCGCCTAACTAATTGCGTTATTTGTCGCTTATTTTGTACATAATGTTTCTGCCACTGTATCTTACGGCAAAAAAAGAGCTTCTGGATATCAGAACAGCGATCACTCACCTCGGATTAGACAAAGAGTTTTTCAACAAGCAGAAGAAAGCGGTCAGATGAAGCAGATGCTAAACTACAGGACTGTTTTGCAGCACAGACTGGAATATGTTCTGGGATTCATCCGATGGCGTTGAGGAGTACACCACCTCAGTCACTGCCTTTATCAATAAGTGCATCGATGACATCGTCCCCAGTGACCGTACGTACATACCCCAACCAGAAGCCATGGATTACAGGCAACATTCACACTGAGCTAAAAGGGCAGAGCTGCCGCTTTCAAGGTGCGAGACTCTAACCCGGAAGCTTATAAGAAATCCTGCTATGCCCTCCGACGAACCATCAAACAGGCAAAGCGCCAATACAGGACTAAGATCGAATCGTACAACATTTTCACCGACATTTTCAACATGTCCCTGATGGAGTCTGTAATACCAACATGTTTCAAGCAGGCCACAATAGTCCCTGTGCCCACGAACACCAAGGTAACCTGCCTAAATGACTACTGACCTGTAGCACTCACGTCTGTAGCCATGAAGTGCTTTGAAAGGTTGGTAATGGCTCACATCAACAACATTATCCCAGAAAACCTAGACCCCCTCCAATTTGCATACCGCCCAAACAGATCCACAGATGATGCAATCTCTATTGCACTCCACACTGCCCTTTCCCACCTGGACAAAAGGAACACCTATGTCAGAATGCTATTCATTGACTACAGCTCAGCGTTCAACACCATAGTGCCCACAAAGCTCATCACTAAGCTAAGGACCCTGGGACTAAACACCTCCCTCTGCAACTGGATCCTGGACTTCCTACCCTCACCACCTGGGGGCAGCCTGTCAGGTAGCAACACATCTGCCACGCTGATCCTCAACACGGGAGCCCCTCAGGGGTGCGTGCTCAGTCCCCTCCTCTACTCCCTGTTCACTCATGACTGCACGGCCAGGCACGACTCCAACACCATCATTAAGTTTGCAGACGACACAACAGTGGTAGGCCTGATCACCAACAACGACGAGACAGCCTATAGGGAGGAGGCTAAGGAGATGATTGTGGACTACAGGAAAAGGAGGACCGAGCACGCCCCCATTCTCATTGACAGGGCTGTAGTGGAGCAGGTTGAGAGATTCAAGTTCCTTGGTGTCCACATCACCAACAAACTATCATGGTCCAAGCACACCAAGACAGTCGTGAAGAAGGCACAACAAAACCTATTCCACCTCAGGAGACTGAGAAGATTTGGCATGGGTCCTGAGATCCTCAAAAGGTTCTACAGCTGCAACATCGAGAGCATCCTGACTGGTTGCATCACTGCCTGGTACGGCAACTGCTCGGCCTCCGACCCCAGTACATCATTGGGGCACAGCTCCCTGCCATCCAGGACCTCTACACTAAAAATTGTCAAAGACGCCAGCCACCCCAGTCATAGACTGTTCTCTCTACTACCGCATGGCAAGCGGTACCGGAGTGCCAAGTCTAGGACCAAAAGGCTTCTCAACAGTTTTTACCCCCAAGCCATAAGACTCCTGAACAGGTAATCAAATGACTACCCGGACTATTTGCATTGTGTCCCGCCCCCAACCCCTCTTTTACGCTGCTGCTACTCTCTGTTTATCATATATGCATAGTCACTTTAACTATACATTCATGTACATACTACCTCAATGAGCCCGACTAATAGCCTCTGTACTGTATATAGCCCCTCTACTGTATATAGCCCCTCTACTGTATACAGCCCCTCTACTGTGTATATAGCCCCTCTACTCTGTATATAGCCCCTCTACTCTGTATATAGCCCCTCTACTCTGTATATAGCCCCTCTACTCTGTATACAGCCCCTCTACTCTGTATATAGCCCCTCTACTCTGTATATAGCCCCTCTACTGTAAGGTCTACACCTGTTGTATTCAGCATTTCACTGTAAGGTCTACACCTGTTGTATTCAGCATTTCACTGTGAGGTCTACACCTGTTGTATTCAGCATTTCACTGTAAGGTCTACACCTGCTGTATTCAGCATTTCACTGTGAGGTCTACACCTGTTGTATTCAGCATTTCACTGTAAGGTCTACACCTGCTGTATTCAGCATTTCACTGTGAGGTCTACACCTGTTGTATTCAGCATTTCACTGTAAGGTCTACACCTGTTGTATTCATCATTTCACTGTAAGGTCTACACCTGTTGTATTCATCATTTCACTGTAAGGTCTACACCTGTTGTATTCAGCATTTCACTGTAAGGTCTACACCTGTTGTATTCAGCATTTCACTGTAAGGTCTACACCTGTTGTATTCAGCATTTCACTGTGAGGTCTACACCTGCTGTATTCAGCATTTCACTGTAAGGTCTACACCTGTTGTATTCAGCATTTCACTGTGAGGTCTACACCTGTTGTATTCAGCATTTCACTGTAAGGTCTACACCTGCTGTATTAGGCACACGTGACAAACTTTGATTTGAAGTAGTCAAAAGTGACGGTAGAGTCCTTTTACACATTGTAGACACAAATGAAAAAGTGACATAAAAATGAGTGGACAAATATTTTATAATGACCCCCACCCCCAAAAAAACGTGACGGAAAATAAAAGTTACCAAAAATGGAAAAAGTGAGAAGTGTTGTCGGATGTAAAACTGATGTCAGAGCATGGAGTCCTGAGTCAGAGCATGTTCTTTTGAATGAGTTGCTTCGTTAGTGAGCCTGCCTGCTGATATGAGCCCCTCCACCCCATCAAAGAGAAACTGAAAGCCACAGTAGGGTCACATGGATTGGGCCAGTAATCTCTCTTGATGATGTCCTGCTGGTGTAGAGTCCAGTCAGGCATACCGGGAAAGGCAAGTCAGAGAAGAGTTGGTCAGTCTGATTAGATCTGACCTCCCTAAGAAAGAAAGAAAGACACAGACAGACAGAAAGGAGAGAGAGACAGACAGACAGACAGATGAACGAGAGAGAGAGAGACAGACAGGAGAGAGAGAGACAGGAGAGAGAGAGAGAGACAGGAGAGAGAGAGAGAGACAGGAGAGAGAGAGAGAGAGACAGGAGAGAGAGAGACAGGAGAGAGAGAGAGAGAGAGAGAGACAGACAGACAGACAGAGAGAGAGACAGACAGGAGAGAGAGACAGACAGACAGAAAGGAAGGATGCAACGTTAACTTGTATCCCCATGCCAATAAATCCCCTTAAATTGAATTAACAGGGACCGGTCCCAGGCTTGGCTAGTCTACTGAAACAGGGACTGTTACATTTATTGACCAGCACAGATGTCTTAAGTGGTAACGTATTTAATTTATTTTTTTTTACCTTAAAAATATCATTCAAATGCATTTACGTATACCCTTAGGGAAAACGATCAACATTTTTAATCCTGCCTATGTCAAAATCAACAAATAAATAAATTAGAGAGGGTTTTGGGAAGGATAGACAACATTTCAGAGGCTCTACTCTGGTGAATGAAGACACTATAATCAAGATGCTATGTGTGACAGGGGAGGCGTTGACGTCTGGTGCAGATGGTTAGGCAGGCATGCAGGCAGAGAGGAAGGCAGGCAGAGAGGAAGGCAGGCAGAGAGGAAGGCAGGCAGAGAGGAAGGCAGGCAGAGAGGAAGGCAGGCAGAGAGGAAGGCAGGAAGGCAGGCAGAGAGGAAGGCAGGCAGAGAGGAAGGCAGGAAGGCAGGCAGAGAGGAAGGCAGGCATGTAGAGAGGAAGGCAGGCAGAGAGGAAGGCAGGCAGAGAGGAAGGCAGGCAGAGAGGAAGGCAGGCAGGCAGGCAGAGAGGAAGGCATGCAGGCAGGCAGAGAGGAAGGCATGCAGGCAGGCAGAGAGGAAGGCGTTACCTACATCAGGACTTTGGAAAACATAGCTCTGGCTTTCTCACAGTCCCATTTGTGTACAGAGGCTCTGTGTGTGTGTGTGTGTGTGTGTGTGTGTGTGTATATGTGTGTGTGTGTGTGTGTGTGCGCGCGCGCAGTGGTCAATAAACCTAAAGTATGACAAACACAAACCTGCTCCAAATGAGGCCTCATTCACACAGAGCCAAGGCACACATTTCAACCTGCACGGTTTAATACATTTCAAAATCACCAAAATAGAAAATAATTTCCCCTATTTGAATAATAACTCAATTCATTATGGCTAAATGCTCTATACATAGCTAACCTGTGTGTGTGTTTGTGTGCTGTAACAAATGGACAAATTAAGTTGTATTGTATGCAGGGCCAGCCCCAGGCATAAGCAATATTAGGGCCCCCGGTCCACTAGGCGGGCCCCCATCCGTCATTGTAAATTAGAATTTGTACTTTAAAAAGACTTGCCTTGTTAAATAAAGGTGAAATGTAACATAAAAAAAATACTAAATGTCAGTTACCAACAACTACTGACAACTAATGGGCGAGTACTGACCGGACAGGCAGGGCGTAGACACAGGGGCCCTGACATTCAGATAGATGTTCTACACATAGAGAGACAGGGGCGCTGTTTCTCTCTCTCTGACGATTTCTCCCGTGAGATACATTACGCCTCTTTCGAAATGAAGGAAAATTATGAAACTAAATGTTAAAATTTTTGTAAATTTTTGGGGGGGAAGCCTGACTTCCCTTGGCATCCATTAATACATGCCACTGGATGTATTAGGTTATGAAACACAACTTTAGCTATAATGTTAGCTATAACGATTCAGCACATGAATAATCATATTTTGTCATGGTAAAAAATAAATTTAGAACATAAAGGAAGTTACATTTTTAAATCAACAAAACACGTTTTTCACCCACTGTGAACAGTGTGGGAGAACACCTTAGATATAACCTAGCAGTTGAGCCAGGACAAGATGTGAATTGAGGCAGGTCATAAAGGAAGATGTGAATTGAGGCAGGTCATAAAGGAAGATGTGAATTGAGGCAGGTCATAAAGGAAGACGTGAATTGAGGCAGGTCATAAAGGAAGACGTGAATTGAGGCAGGTCATAAAGGAAGACGTGAATTGAGGCAGGTCATAAAGGAAGACGTGAATTGAGGCAGGTCATAAAGGAAGACGTGAATTGAGGCAGGTCATAAAGGAAGATGTGAATTGAGGCAGGTCATAAAGGAAGACGTGAATTGAGGCAGGTCATAAAGGAAGACGTGAATTGAGGCAGGTCATAAAGGAAGACGTGAATTGAGGCAGGTCATAAAGGAAGACGTGAATTGAGGCAGGTCATAAAGGAAGACGTGAATTGAGGCAGGTCATAAAGGAAGATGTGAATTGAGGCAGGTCATAAAGGAAGATGTGAATTGAGGCAGGTCATAAAGGAAGATGTGAATTGAGGCAGGTCATAAAGGAAGATGTGAATTGAGGCAGGTCATAAAGGAAGATGTGAATTGAGGCAGGTCATAAAGGAAGATGTGAATTGAGGCAGGTCATAAAGGAAGATGTGAATTGAGGCAGGTCATAAAGGAAGATGTGAATTGAGGCAGGTCATAAAGGAAGATGTGAATTGAGGCAGGTCATAAAGGAAGACGTGAATTGAGGCAGGTCATAAAGGAAGACGTGAATTGAGGCAGGTCATAAAGGAAGACGTGAATTGAGGCAGGTCATAAAGGAAGACGTGAATTGAGGCAGGTCATAAAGGAAGATGTGAATTGAGGATTTGTGAAAAGAATAACATGTTTCATCGAACATTAGAACACCCGAGCTGGGACACTGTGGTCAAAAGAGTCGGACACAGAAAAACCAAACTTTCTTAAAACGATCACACAAAAATGGATTGGGCACAAAGTAGCCTAACAATCCTTTGAAACAGCTTATATAAGACAGAACCCATTGTCTACACTCTACACCAGACCAGCATGGTCAAAACCAGCATGTATTATTTGATTTTTGAAATGTAAAATGGACTATGTGTCTCCAATCAGAAGGCAGTTGTTTGACCCCTGGGTGGGTCACAGAATAGCTGCACCCTCCAGGCCTTACTCTCCTTTAAACCCAGTGTGTCCCAAATGGCACCCTATTCCCTATAAAGGTGCCCCTATGGGCCCTGGTCACAAGCAGTGCACTATGTAGGGAATAGGGTGCCATTTGGGACACAACCCAGGTTTCCCATGGAGAGTAGATCCCCGTTGAAGGCTGTGTTTAATAAGCCAGAGGAAGCACTGATTAGCCCTTCTATTCCAGCAGAGCAGCTCATTTAGAATCCTTCATTAGTTTAGGACCCTGCTCTGCCCCCATCCCACCACCACGTCTACCCTGGTGTGGCCTGCTAGCCAGCCCTGCCCCCGACCCCCACCTCCACCCTGCCCCCCCATCCCACCACCACGTCTACCCCTGGTGTGGCCTGCTAGCCAGCCCTGCCCCGACCCCCACCTCCACCCTGCCCCCCCATTCCACCACCACGTCTACCCCTGGTGGGGCCTGCTAGCCAGCCCTGCCCCCGACTCCCCCACCTCCACCCTGCCCCCCCATCCCACCACCACGTCTACCCCTGGTGTGGCCTGCTAGCCAGCCCTGCCCCGACCCCCACCTCCACCCTGCCCCCTCCCATTCCACCACCACGTCTACCCTGGTGGGGCCTGCTAGCCAGCCCTGCCCCCCTTCTCCACCCTAGTCCTGAGAGCCCTGACCTCGACCCCCACCTCCACCCTGCCCCCCCATCCCACCACCACAACAACAACTACTACCTCACTCTGCTCCCCTGCCCTCCCCCCGTGCCGTTGTAAATCAAAGGCCACAGCAAACTGCTGGAAGAAAGAACAGGAAAGGTCAACACACCATGTTGACATTTTCCCAATGGCTCCCTTCTCTCCCTTCTCTCCCTTCTCTCCCTTCTCTCCCTTCTCTCCCTCTCTCCCTTCTCTCCCTCTCTCCCTTCTCTCCCTTCTCTCCCTTCTCTCCCTCTCTCCCTTCTCTCCCTCTCTCCCTCTCTCCCTTCTCTCCCTCTCTCCCTTCTCTCCCTCTCCCTTCTCTCCCTCTCTCCCTTCTCTCCCTCTCCCTCTCTCCCTCTCCCTCTCTCCCTCTCTCCCTTCTCTCCCTCTCCCTTCTCTCCCTCTCCCTCTCTCCCTCTCTCCCTTCTCTCCCTTCTCTCCCTCTCCCTCTCTCCCTCTCTCCCTTCTCTCCCTCTCTCCCTTCTCTCCCTCTCCCTCCTCTCCCTCTCTCCCTTCTCTCCCTCTCTCCCTTCTCTCCCTCTCCCTCTCTCCCTCTCTCCCTTCTCTCCCTCTCTCCCTTCTCTCCCTCTCTCCCTTCTCTCCCTCTCTCCCTTCTCTCTCCCTCTCAATTCAATGGGATTTATTGGCATGGGAAACATATGTTTACAAATCAAATGTTATTTGTCACATGCGCCGAATACAACAGGTGTAGACCTTACGGTGAAATGCTGACTGACGAGCCCTTAACCAACAATGCAGTTCAAGAAATAGAGTTAATAAAATATTTACTAAATAAACTCAAATTTAAAAAAAAAAAAGTTACACAAGAAAATTACAGAACAATAACAAGGCTATATAGAGGGTACCGGTACAGAGTCAATGTGGAGGCTATATACAGGGGGTACCGGTACAGAGTCAATGTGGAGGCTATATACAGGGGGTACCGGTACAGAGTCAATGTGGAGGCTATATACAGGGTACCGGTACAGAGTCAATGTGGAGGCTATATACAGGGGTACTGTACAGAGTCAATGTGGAGGCTATATACAGGGGTACCGGTACAGAGTCAATGTGGAGGCTATATACAGGGGGTACTGTACAGAGTCAATGTGGAGGCTATATACAGGGGGTACCGGTACAGAGTCAATGTGGAGGCTATATACAGGGGTACTGTACAGAGTCAATGTGGAGGCTATATACAGGGAGTACCGGTACAGAGTCAATGTGGAGGCTATATACAGGGGGTACTGCACAGAGTCAATGTGGAGACTATATACAGGGGGTACTGCACAGAGTCAATGTGGAGGCTATATACAGGGGGTACCTGTACAGAGTCAATGTGGAGACTATATACAGGGGGTACTGCACAGAGTCAATGTGGAGGCTATATACAGGGGGTACCGGTACAGAGTCAATGTGGAGGCTATATACAGGGGGTACCTGTACAGAGTCAATGTGGAGGCTATATACAGGGAATGCAGGTACAGAGTCAATGTGGAGGCTATATACAGGGGGTACCGGTACAGAGTCAATGTGGAGGCTATATACAGGGGGTACCTGCACAGAGTCAATGTGGAGACTATATACAGGGGGTACCGGTACAGAGTCAATGTGGAGACTATATACAGGGGGTACCGGTACAGAGTCAATGTGGAGGCTATATACAGGGGGTACTGCACAGAGTCAATGTGGAGGCTATATACAGGGGTACTGTACAGAGTCAATGTGGAGGCTATATACAGGGGGTAATGGGTACAGAGTCAATGTGGAGGCTATATACAGGGGGTACTGTACAGAGTCAATGTGGAGGCTATATACAGGGGGTACTGTACAGAGTCAATGTGGAGACTATATACAGGGGGTACCGGTACAGAGTCAATGTGGAGACTATATACAGGGGGTACTGCACAGAGTCAATGTGGAGGCTATATACAGGGGTACCTGCACAGAGTCAATGTGGAGGCTATATACAGGGGGTACTGTACAGAGTCAATGTGGAGACTATATACAGGGGGTACCACAGAGTCAATGTGGAGACTATATACAGGGGTACTGTACAGAGTCAATGTGGAGACTATATACAGGGGGTACTGCACAGAGTCAATGTGGAGACTATATACAGGGGGTACGGTACAGAGTCAATGTGGAGGCTATATACAGGGGGTACCGGTACAGAGTCAATGTGGAGGCTATATACAGGGGGTACTACAGAGTCAATGTGGAGACTATATACAGGGGGTACCGGTACAGAGTCAATGTGGAGGCTATATACAGGGGGTACTGCACAGAGTCAATGTGGAGACTATATACAGGGGGTACCGGTACAGAGTCAATGTGGAGGCTATATACAGGGGGTACTGTACAGAGTCAATGTGGAGGCTATATACAGGGGGTACCGGTACAGAGTCAATGTGGAGGCTATATACAGGGGTACCGGTACAGAGTCAATGTGGAGACTATATACAGGGGTACGGTACAGAGTCAATGTGGAGGCTATATACAGGGGGTACCGGTACAGAGTCAATGTGGAGGCTATATACAGGGGGTACCTGTACAGAGTCAATGTGGAGACTATATACAGGGGAACCGGTACCGAGTCAATGTGGAGGCTATATACAGGGGGTACCTGCACAGAGTCAATGTGGAGGCTATATACAGGGGTACCGGTACAGAGTCAATGTGGAGGCTATATACAGGGGGTACTGCACCGAGTCAATGTGGAGGCTATATACAGGGGGTACCGGTACAGAGTCAATGTGGAGGCTATATACAGGGGTACTGCACCGAGTCAATGTGGAGGCTAAATACAGGGGGTACCTGGGTACAGAGTCAATGTGGAGACTATATACAGGGGGTACCGGTACAGAGTCAATGTGGAGGCTATATACAGGGGGTACCGGTACCGAGTCAATGTGGAGGCTAAATACAGGGGGTACCTGCACAGAGTCAATGTGGAGGCTATATACAGGGGGTACTGCACGAGTCAATGTGGAGGCTATATACAGGGGGTACTGCACTGAGTCAATGTGGAGGCTATATACAGGGGTACCGGTACCGAGTCAATGTGGAGGCTATATACAGGGGTACCGGTACAGAGTCAATGTGGAGGCTATATACAGGGGGTACTGTACCGAGTCAATGTGGAGGCTATATACAGGGGTACCGGTACAGAGTCAATGTGGAGGCTATATACAGGGGGTACTGCAGAGTCAATGTGGAGGCTATATACAGGGGGTACTGCACCGTCAATGTGGAGGCTATATACAGGGGTACCGGTACAGAGTCAATGTGGAGGCTATATACAGGGGTACTGTACAGAGTCAATGTGGAGACTATATACAGGGGTACTGCACAGAGTCAATGTGGAGGCTATATACAGGGGGTACTGTACAGAGTCAATGTGGAGGCTATATACAGGGGGTACTGCACAGAGTCAATGTGGAGGCTATATACAGGGGGTACTGCACAGAGTCAATGTGGAGGCTATATACAGGGGTACTGTACAGAGTCAATGTGGAGGCTATATACAGGGGGTACTGTACCGAGTCAATGTGGAGGCTATATACAGGGGGTACTGCACCGAGTCAATGTGGAGGCTATATACAGGGGGTACCTGTACAGAGTCAATGTGGAGGCTATATACAGGGGGTACTGTACAGAGTCAATGTGGAGACTATATACAGGGTACCGGTACAGAGTCAATGTGGAGGCTATATACAGGGGGTACCTGTACAGAGTCAATGTGGAGGCTATATACAGGGGGTACCGGTACAGAGTCAATGTGGAGGCTATATACAGGGGGTACCGGTACAGAGTCAATGTGGAGGCTATATACAGGGGGTACCGGTACAGAGTCAATGTGGAGGCTATATACAGGGGGTACCGGTACAGAGTCAATGTGGAGGCTATATACAGGGGGTACCAGTACAGAGTCAATGTGCGTGGGCACAGGTTAGTTGAGGTCATTTGTATAGTGACTATGCATAGATAAATGGGGTAAATGTAAATAGTCTGGGTGGCCATTTGATTAATTGTTCAGCAGTCTTATGGCTTTGGGGGTAGAAGCTGTTAAGAAGCCTTTTGGTCCTAGACTTGGCGCTCTGGTACGTGCGGTAGCAGAGAGAACAGTCTATGATTAGGGTGGCTGGAGTCTGACAGTTTTTTGAGCCTTCCTCTGACACCGCCTGGTATAGAGGTCCTGGATGTCAGGAAGTGAAATAGAAAAGAAACAAAAAGGAAAATAAACAATAAAAAATAAAAATATTAAACCATTACACTCACAAAAGTGTTCAAATGTTATATTATTGGTAATGTAACAATTTGCGAACAGTTGTAGTATGAAACGCAAAATAAATAAACAAATAAATATTAGGTTGTATGGTGTTTGTTCTTCACTGGTTTCCCTTTACTTGCTGCTTCACTGGTTTACTAAATCTTGCTGCTGTTATGGCACACTGTGGTATTTCACCCAATAGATATGGGAGTTTATCAAGATTGGATTTGTTTATGGGTCTGTGTAATCGGAGGGAAATGTGTCTCTAATATTGTCAAATATTTGGCAAGAGGTTAGGAAGTGCAGCTCGGTTTCCACCTCATTTTGTGGGCAGTGTGCACATAGCCTGTCTTCTCTTGAGAGCCAGGTCTGCCTACGGCGACCTCTCTCAATAGCAAGGCTATGCTCACTGAGTCTGTACATAGTCAAAGCCTTCCTTAAGTTTGGGTCAGTCACAGTGGTCAGGTATTCTGCCACTGTGTACTCTCTGTTTAGGGCCAAATTGCATTCTAGTTGCTCAGTTTTTTTGTTGATTCTTTCCCATGTGTCAAGTAATTATCTTTTTGTTTTCTCATGATTGTGTTTCTGTCCTGGGTCTCTGTGGGGTGTGTTTGTGAGCAGACTCCCCGTACCAGCTGGCAGAAGGGACTCTTCAGGTTCATCTCTCTGTAGGTGAGGGCTTTGTTATGGAAGGTTTGTTTGTTTGTTTGTTGTTGTTGTTTGTTATGGAAGGTTTGAGAATCACTTATTTTTAGGAGGTTGTAGAATTGAATTGCTATTTTCTGGATTTTGAACATGTGCAGGAATCGTCCTAATTATACCAGATCTCAATTTGGTATTTTGCCCATTTTGTGAATTCTTGGTTGGTGAGTGCCACCCAGACCTCACAACCATAAAGGGCAATGGGCTCCAAAACGTATTCAAATATTTTTAAGCCAGATCCTTATTTAGATGTCAAATTGTATGCTCCTTTTGATGGTAGAAGGCCCTTCTTTCAAATCGCTCACAGCCTTGTGGAAGTTACCTGTGGTGCTGATGTTTAAACTGAGGTATGTATAGTTTTTTGTGTGCTCTAGGGCAACAGTCTCTAGATGTAATTAGTGTTTAAGGTCCTGGCAACTGGACCATTTTGGAACACCATTATTTTGGTCTTACTGAGATTCACTGTCAGGGCCCAAGTCTGTGCAGAAGTTCTAGGTGCTGCTGTAGGCCCTTCTTAGTTGGGGACAGAAGAACAGAAGCACCAGATCATCAGCAAACAGTAGACATTTGACTTCAGATTCTTGTAGGGTGAGGCCAGGTGCTGCAGACTGTTCTAGTGCCCTTACCAATTCATTGATATATATGTTGAGGAGGGTGGGGCTTAAGCTGCATCTCTGTCTCACCCCAAGGCCCTGTAGAAAGAAATGTGTGTTCATTGCCATTTTAACCACACACTTGTTGTTTGGTTACATGGATTTTATAATGTTGCATGTTTCCCCTCCCCCCAACACCACTTTCCATCCATTTATATAGCAGACCCTCATGCCACATTGAGCAAAAAGCTTTTTTGAAATCAACAAAGCATGAGAAGACTTTGCCTTTGTTTTGTTTGTTTGTCAATTAGGGTGTGCAGGGTGAATACGTGGTCTGTCATAATTTGGTAAAAAGCCAATTTGACATTTGCTCAGGATATTGTATTCACTGAAGAAATGTAAGAGTCTGCTGTTCATTTTAATGCAGAGGATTTTCCCAAGGTTGCCGTTGTCACATATCCCACGGCAGTTATTGGGGTTGAATTTGTTTCCAATTTTGTGGATTGGGGGGGGGGAAATCAGACCTTGGTTAAAAATATTGGGGAAGATGCCAGAGCAGAGGATGATATTAAAGAGTTTATGTTTAGTCAATTGGAATTTGTGGTGTGTATATTTGATCATTTCATTGAGGATACCATCAACACCACAGGCCTTTTTGGGTTGGAGGGTTTTTATTCTGTCCTTTAGTTCATTCAATGTAATTGGAGAATCCAGTGGGCTCTGGTAGTCTTTAATAGCTGACTAAGATTTGCCAAAAAGATTGGAGAAGTGGTTTACCCAGACATCTCTGTTTTGGATAGATAACTATTTGTATTGTTGTTTGTTTAGTGTTTTCCAATTTTCCCAGAAGTTGTTAGAGTCTATGGATTCTTCAATTACATTGATCTGATTTCTGACGTGCTGTTCCTTCTCTTTCCGTAGTGTATTTCTGTATTGTTTTAGTGATTCACCAAAGTGAAGGCTCAGGTTCTGGGTCTCTGTGGTTTTGGTTGGATAGGTTTCTCAACTCCTTTTAGGTTTTTTGCATTCTCCATAAAAAACATTTGTCATTGTTGTTCATTTTCTTAGGTAATTTTCTCTCTCCCTTCCGCTCTCCCCCTCCCTCCCTCAGCTCTGCTGTGGGGTTTATAATGAAACCAGCAAGACAAACTCAGAACAAGAGGCAGGAGACTGCTCACTATCACCCATTCAGCAAATACAACTACATCCCCCGCTGACAGAAACCAAACTGTGACAAAACTATAATCAATGTGGTTTGTTCTCAGTGTTCTGTAAGAGCCCTAGGGTGCTTCCCAAATGGTACCCTATTCCCTATGTAGTGCACTACTTTTGACCAGTGTGCACTGCATAGAGAATAGAGTACCATTTGGGACTCATACTAGTATCTAGTCAAATAATAACACTACTTAGAACTTACTATATCTTCTATAACATCTAATTAAACTAAATACAAAGTCCATGTGTTTATCTCCTAGCTACAAAAACAAAGTCAATTAAAAGGAGGCGTCCATGTTGTCTCCTCCCACCCCTATCTTTACACCAGTGGCGATCGGTGCCGTTTAAGATTAGGGAAGACAATTTTTTTTTTTAACGAGCAATGTCCTTATTTCTATTACAGCATACAGATGACTGTCATTCAACTTGCATCTAGCTGATCTGGGGTGGAATCATTAGTCCGAACAGTTGCGTTTTGCAACTAAAACTAGAGTTTTTATTGAACAAATTCAGGTAGGTCCATCCCCGTTTCATTCTGTTTAAGAAAATGTTTAGCAACATAATTGACAGAATGAACACACCCCTGATCAGCCGCACACACAGTTCACTTTCATAGCAGCCACATACAGCATCATCACTTTGCTCGTTGTATAATTCCTTCTCGCATCTATTGGTTCTCCTCCTCTCACTAGTTTCCCTTTTGCTTGTGGACTCTAGTGCACAACACAACAGCTGTCTGTGACCAGGTGAAAAAAACAAACCAAACTTTTAGACCATAACTGCTAACCAGCCTACATCGTTGTCACCATATTAACGTTACAGTCAACAAACTAGAACTAACGCTTTAGTAAACCCCACAATCCAATCCATGTGTACAATCACAAAGAACAGCGTACAGCAAGCAGTTTAGCAGTTACACCGGCGGGCACCGGTGGCAATAAATTAATCAAACTGAAAGCTTACCTTGACTTGGAAGAGTTGCAGAGTTGGATAGCCTTAGCCAGCTAGCTAACATAAACAGCATTCCACTCTGTTTGAGTGAGGTTGTTGAGTAGGCTAGCTATCCATCTAAGTATGCTAAACTAAGAAGACAAATCTGCAACATGCAATAATTTAAAAGATATCACTGAGTTACCACTGGCCATCAGTTCATATGAGGAAATAAGCCAATTTAAATAAATTCATTAGGCCCTAATCTATGGATTTCATATATGACTGGGAATATAGATATGCATCTGTTGGTCACAGATACCTTAAAAAAAGGGTAGGGACAAGGATCAGAAAACCAGTCAGTATCTGGTGTGACCACCATTTGCCTCATGCAGCGCGACACATCTCCTTCACATAAAAGGATCAGGCTGTTGATTGTAGCCTGTGGAATGTTGTCCCACTCCTCTTCAACTGCTGGATATTGGTGTAAATGTTGATTCAGAGCATCCCAAACATGCTCAATGGGTGACATGTCTGGTGAGTATGCAGGCCATGGAAGAACTGGGACATTTTCAGCTTCCAGGAATTGTGTCCAGACTCTTGTGACGTGGGGCCGTGCATTATCAAGCTGAAACATGAGGTGATGTTGGCGGATGAATGGCACGACAACGGGGCCTCAGGATCTCATCACGGTATCTCTGTGCATTCAAATTGCCATTAATAAAATGTGTGTTTGTTGTCCTTAGCCCATAGCATAATCCCACTGCCACCATGGGTTGAAAACATTGGCATCATCAAACCACTTGCTCCGGTGCAGTTGAAACCGGGATTCATCCGTGAAGAGCACACTTCTCCAGCGTGCCAGTGGCCATCAAAAGGTGAGCATTTGCCCACTGAAGTCGGTTACAACGACAAATTGCAGTCAGGTCAAGACCCTGGTGAGGACGACGAGCAGATGAGCTTCCCTGAGACTGTTTCTGACAGTTTGAGCAGAAATGCTTCAGTTGTGTAAACCCACAGTTTCATCAGCTGTCCGGGTGGCTGGTCTCAGACCATCCTGCAGGTGAAGGAGCCGGATGTAGAGGTCCTGGGCTGTCATGGTTACACGTGAAGCCAGTTGGACGTACTGCCAAATTCTCTAAAATGGCGTTGGAGGCGGTTTATGGTAGAGAAATCAACATTCAATCCTCTAGCAACAGCTCTGGCGGATATTAGTGCAGGTCACCGTGCCAATTGCACGCTCCTTCAAAAATGGAGACATCTGTGGCATTGTGTTGTGTGACAAAACTGCACATTTTAGAGTGGCCTTTTATTGTACCCAGCACAAGGTGCACCTGTGTAATGATCATGCTGTTTAATCAGCTTCTTGATATGTCAGGTATGGATGGATTATCTTGGCAAAGGAGAAATGCTCACTAACAGGGATGTAAACAAATTTGCGCACAACATTTGAGAAATAAGCTTTTTGTTCGTGTGGAACATTTCTGGAACATCTTTTATTTCAGCTCATGAAAAATGGGACCTACACGTTGCATGTTGCATTTTTTCAGTATACTATATATATATTATATTACTATATTTTAATACAAAAATGATTTGTTTATTAATGTTTCACTATTTAAAATGTTATGATATTCACTAAGTAGTATGGTCCTCCTATTCCTCGTCTGAGCAGCCTCCACTGCTTTACACTTCATCTCAGACATTTGTCTATTTCTGGACGGCTCACATGAGCCTCCCTCAACCACTCAACCACTCCACAGGGCCAAGGCGCTCTGCTTTCCTCTGCTCTGTTCTGCCTGAATACAGCTCAGTGTTTCTCTGCTCCCCGGTCGTTGGGACAAAGGGAGGGCCAGGCCAGCAGAACAGATCAGAATACGTCTCAAATGGCACCCTATTCCCTATATAGTGCACTACTTTTACTTTGGATGTAGAGCTGATCCAGTCTTGGCCCAGTCCTCTCTCTTTCTCCCTCCCTCCCTCTCCCTCTTCTTTCTGAGCTCCACATGGCAGAGACCATTCAACTCAACTGGCACAAAGCTGCCTGCCTGCGGCAGCCATCACAGTAGCGTCATCATGGCTGAAGGAAACTAAAAGAGAAACTTGCTTCAAAACCAATGGGTCACCATGCAGCAACCACAGCTATATGAGTCACCAGTGGGACACCATGCAGCAACCACAGCTATATGAGTCACCAGTGGGACACCATGCAGCAACCACAGCTATATGAGTCACCAGTGGGACACCATGCAGCAACCACAGCTATATGAGTCACCAGTGGGACACCATGCAGCAACCACAGCTATATGAGTCACCAGTGGGACACCATGCAGCAACCACAGCTATATGAGTCACCAGTGGGACACCATGCAGCAACCACAGCTATATGAGTCACCAGTGGGACACCATGCAGTAACCACAGCTATATGAGTCACCAGTGGGACACCATGCAGCAACCACAGCTATATGAGTCACCAGTGGGACACCATGCAGCAACCACAGCTATATGAGTCACCAGTGGGACACCATGCAGCAACCACAGCTATATGAGTCACCAGTGGGACACCATGCAGCAACCACAGCTATATGAGTCACCAGTGGGACACCATGCAGCAACCACAGCTATATGAGTCACCAGTGGGACACCATGCAGCAACCACAGCTATATGAGTCACCAGTGGGACACCATGCAGCAACCACAGCTATATGAGTCACCAGTGGGACACCATGCAGTAACCACAGCTATATGAGTCACCAGTGGGACACCATGCAGCAACCACAGCTATATGAGTCACCAGTGGGACACCATGCAGCAACCACAGCTATATGAGTCACCAGTGGGTCACCATGCAGCAACCACAGCTATATGAGTCACCAGTGGGACACCATGCAGCAACCACAGCTATATGAGTCACCAGTGGGACACCATGCAGCAACCACAGCTATATGAGTCACCAGTGGGACACCATGCAGCAACCACAGCTATATGAGTCACCAGTGGGACACCATGCAGCAACCACAGCTATATGAGTCACCAGTGGGACACCATGCAGCAACCACAGCTATATGAGTCACCAGTGGGACACCATGCAGCAACCACAGCTATATGAGTCACCAGTGGGACACCATGCAGCAACCACAGCTATATGAGTCACCAGTGGGACATCATGCAGCAACCACAGCTATATGAGTCACCAGTGGGACACCATGCAGCAACCACAGCTATATGAGTCACCAGTGGGACACCATGCAGCAACCACAGCTATATGAGTCACCAGTGGGTCACCATGCAGCAACCACAGCTATATGAGTCACCAGTGGGACACCATGCAGTAACCACAGCTATATGAGTCACCAGTGGGACACCATGCAGCAACCACAGCTATATGAGTCACCAGTGGGTCACCATGCAGCAACCACAGCTATATGAGTCACCAGTGGGTCACCATGCAGCAACCACAGCTATATGAGTCACCAGTGGGACATCATGCAGCAACCACAGCTATATGAGTCACCAGTGGGACACCATGCAGCAACCACAGCTATATGAGTCACCAGTGGGACATCATGCAGCAACCACAGCTATATGAGTCACCATGCAGCAAACACAGCTATATGAGTCACTGGAGTTACCTCCCAAATGGCACCTTATTCCATATATAGCCCATCGGGCTCTGGACAAAAGTAGTGCACTATATAGGGTGTAATTTGGGACATTCATACTGCAACGTTCATACTGGGATAAGTGGCTCCACTTGGGGCCCTGCAGGTCTGATGAAGGAGATCCAGAATGAGTAATGTGATGGCTAATGAACTGTTTTAAAACACCATATCCTAAAAGGCCGCGGTCAGTCGGTCACCTGAATGAAATGCCAACTTTCTCTCTTTTTGACTCTGTTATTACATATCTCTCTCTCTCTCTCTCCTGCGCTCTCTCTCTCCCCTGCGCTCTCTCGACATCCCTCTCCCCCTCTCTTCTTGCCGCCCTGGGTTGGTCAGACAACCCCTGTTTATAAATAGGAGTGTTTTTTCAGCAGCTCAGCTGAGGAGGTCTCTTTTCATTTCAGATCGAGTGTCTCTCAACTTTGATGTGCGGCCGATACAGAATGTTTTCAGGGTGCCTAGCTCCGTAGCACGGACACAAACACGCCTAGCACGGAACACTGTATTCCAAAAGTGTCACGGCGACAACCTCAGGTCTCTGTTATGTCATAACATTCTGTAACATATCACTGAGATAAAACAATGTAATAACTGAAAAATACATGTAGAGAAGAATATCAACATTCTCTGAAGATGTCAACTGAGTGAATGACCAGAGTTTTCGCAGATGTTCTCTATAAGAGGAAGTCTCCTACTGAGATTGTGGAAGTAGTTGACCAACCACAGCAGCTTCCTGTGAGAGAGTTGACCACACACATAGCTGGAGTAAAATAACACAAATTCAGTCTCCCCAGTGGTGTAAAGCTACATCACCACCACCACCATTCAGTCTCCCCAGTGGTGTAAAGCTACATCACCACCATCACCACCACCACCATTCAGTCTCCCCAGTGGTGTAAAGCTACACCACCACCACCATTCAGTCTCCCCAGTGGTGTAAAGCTACATCACCACCACCACCATTCAGTCTCCCCAGTGGTGTAAAGCTACATCACCACCACCACCACCACCACCATTCAGTCTCCCCAGTGGTGTAAAGCTACACCACCACCACCACCATTCAGTCTCCCCAGTGGTGTAAAGCTACACCACCACCACCACCACCACCACCATTCAGTCTCCCCAGTGGTGTAAAGCTACACCACCACCACCACTCAGTCTCCCCAGTGGTGTAAAGTACTTAAGTCGTTTTTTGGGGGTATCTGTAGTTTAATATTTATGTTTCTGACTACTATTTACTTCACTACATTTCTAAAGAAAATAATGTACTTTTTCCTCCATCCATTGTCCCTGACACACAGAAGTACTCGTTACATTTTGAATGCTTAGCAGGACAGGAAAATGGTCCAATTCACTCACTAAACTGAGAACATCCCTGGTCATCCCTACTGCCTCTGATCTGGAGGACTCACTAAACAGAGAACATCCCTGGTCATCCCTACTGCCTCTGATCTGGAGGACTCACTAAACTGAGAACATCCCTGGTCATCCCTACTGCCTCTGATCTGGAGGACTCACTAAACAGAGAACATCCCTGGTCATCCCTACTGCCTCTGATCTGGAGGACTCACTAAACAGAGAACATCCCTGGTCATCCCTACTGCCTCTGATCTGGAGGACTCACTAAACAGAGAACATCCCTGGTCATCCCTACTGTATCTGATCTGGTGGACTCACTAAACAGAGAACATCCCTGGTCATCTCTACTGTATCTGATCTGGTGGACTCACTAAACAGAGAACATCCCTGGTCATCTCTACTGTATCTGATCTGGTGGACTCACTAAAACAGAGAACATCCCTGGTCATCTCTACTGTATCTGATCTGGAGGACTCACTAAACACAAATGCTTTGTTTGTAAATTATGTCCGAGTGTTGGAGTGTGCCCCTGGCATTTAAAAACCAAGAAAATGGTGCCATCTGGTTTGCATAATATAAATAATTAGAAATTATTTATACTTTTACTTTCAATACTTAAGTATATTTTAGCAATTACATATGACACTTAAATATATTTAAAACCAAATACTTTTAGACTTTTACTCAAGTAGTATTTTACTGGGTGGACTTTCACTTTTACTGGAGTCATTTTCTATTAAGGTATCTTTACTTTTACTCAAGTATGACAATTGAGTACTTTTCCCACCACTGAGTCTCTCCTGCTATTGTCGTCTTAGACAAAGAGACAGACAGAAGGAAGCAGAGAACAGGGAAGAGACTCCATTGAGTCTCAATTTGTGCATTCAAGTGCTTGACAACACAGCGTATAGAGATCAAACAATGCCCACACACAGACACAGAGTGGTCCCAGGACTCCCCAATGAGGTGTGTGTGTGTGTGTGTTTCTTTACAAGACTAAACTAATATAAAGTGTAGTCTACAGGAGAGCCTTTCATTATTTATTATCCATCTTATTTCTTCATGCCATTCCACAGGTTGTTTTTTTTTAAATGTAAAAAACATCAATCAATTTCAGTCCTGAGAGAGTTAGTTTCAGTCCTGAGATCCAGTGCCACTCGAGAGCAAGTTTGGTCCTGAGAGAGTCCATTTCGGTCCTGAGAGAGTCCATTTCGGTCCTGAGAGTCTGTTTTGGTCAGCTTCCAAACGTCAGCAGCAGCAGTAGTACTGAGAGTCTGTGTGAGTCATTTTTACTCTCTCTCCCTTTCCCTCCCTTGCTCGCTCTCTATCCATCCCCTGCCACCCACAAACCCCAAGTCAGCGACAGCTCCAGAAGGGTAAAGAGTACTGCCCTAAATGGACCAGATGTGGAACCTAAAAACATCTGATTCTGAAAGCTCTCATTTTATCCAACTACATTTGTGGTTTATCATGTTTACGCACACGCAAATGGGCCAACATTTTAGAAAACTGACTGAAAACATTCTGCACATTAAGTAGCCTACATTAACACGTTTTTAAACTTAAGTGGCCCAGTCCCTCTAGTAAAACCACTATCCACTAAAATATATAATCACTAGTTGACCCCCAGTCCCTCTAGTACAACCACTATACAGTGGGGGAAAAAGTATTTAGTCAGCCACCAATTGTGCAAGTTCTCTCACTTAAAAAGATGAGTGGAAATAAGTATTTGGTCACATACAAACAAGCAAGATTTCTGGCTCTCATAGACCTGTAACTTCTTCTTTAAGAGGCTCCTCTGTCCTCCACTCATTACCTGTATTAATGGCATCTGTTTGAACTTGTTATCAGTATAAAAGACACCTGTCCACAACCTCAAACAGTCACACTCCAAACTCCACTATGGCCAAGACCAAAGAGCTGTCAAAGGACACCAGAAACAAAATTGTAGACCTGCACCAGGTTGGGAAGACTGAATCTGCAATAGGTAAGCAGCTTGGTTTGAAGAAATCAACTGTGGGAGCAATTATTAGGAAATGGAAGACATACAGATAATCACTGATAATCTTCCTTGATCTGGGGTTCCACGCAAGATCTCACCCCGTGGGGTCAAAATGATCACAAGAACGGTGAGCAAAAATCCCAGAACCACACGGGGGGACCTAGTGAATGACCTGCAGAGAGCTGGAACCAAAGTAACAAAGCCTACCATCAGTAACACACTACGCCGCCAGGGACTCAAATCCTGCAGTGCCAGACGTGTCCCCCTGCTTAAGCCAGTACATGTTCAGGCAAGTCTAAAGTTTGCTAGAGAGCATTTCGATGATCCAGATGAGGATTGGGAGAATGTCAGATGAAACCAAAATATAACTTTTTGGTAAAAACTCAACTCGTCGTGTTTGGAGGACAAAGAATGCTGAGTTGCATCCAAAGAACACCATACCTACTGTGAAGCATGGGGGTGGAAACATCATGCTTTGGGGCTGTTTTTCTGCAAAGGGACCAGGACTGACTGATCCGTGTAAAGGAAAGAATGAATGGGGCCATGTATCGTGAGATTTTGAGTGAAAACCTCCTTCCATCAGCAAGGGCATTGAAGATGAAACGTGGCTGGGTCTTTCAGCATGACAATGATCCCAAACACACCGCCCGGCAACGAAGGAGTGGCTTCAGAAGAAGCATTTCAAGGTCCTGGAGTGGCCTAGCCAGTCTCCAGATCTCAACCCCATAGAAAATCTTTGGAGGGAGTTGAAAGTCCGTGTTGCCCAGCGACAGCCCCAAAACATCACTGCTCTAGAGGAGATCTGCATGGAGGAATGGGCCAAAATACCAGCAACAGTGTGTGAAAACCTTGTGAAGACTTACAGAAAACGTTTGACCTCTGTCATTGCCAACAAAGGGTATATAACAAAGTATTGAGATAAACTTTTGTTATTGACCAAATACTTATTTTCCACCATAATTTGCAAATAAATTCATAAAAAATCCTACAATGTGATTTTCTGGATTTTTTTTCCTCATTTTGTCTGTCATAGTTGAAGTGTACCTATGATGAAAATTACAGGCCTCTCTCATCTTTTTAAGTGAGAGAACTTGCACAATTGGTGGCTGACTAAATACTTTTTTCCCCCACTGTATATCACTAGCTGACCCCCAGTCCCTCTAGTACAGCCACTATATACCACCAGTTGACTCCCAGTCCCTCTAGTACAACCACTATATATAACCACCAGTTGACCCCCAGTCCCTCTAGTACAACCACTATATATAATCACCAGTTGACCCCCAGTCCCTCTAGTACAACCACTATATATAATCACCAGTTGGCCCCAGTCCCTCTAGTACAACCACTATATATAAATCACCAGTTGGCCCCAGTCCCTCTAGTACAACCACTATATATAATCACCAGTTGACCCCCAGTCCCTCTAGTACAACCACTATATATAAATCACCAGTTGACCCCCAGTCCCTCTAGTACAACCACTATATATAATCACCAGTTGACCCCCAGTCCCTCTAGTACAGCCACTATATACCACCAGTTGACTCCCAGTCCCTCTAGTACAACCACTATATATAATCACCAGTTGACCCCCAGTCCCTCTAGTACAACCACTATATATAATCACCAGTTGAACCCCAGTCCCTCTAGTACAACCACTATATATAATCACCAGTTGGCCCCAGTCCCTCTAGTACAACCACTATATATAATCACCAGTTGACCCCCAGTCCCTCTAGTACAACCACTATATATAAATCACCAGTTGACCCCCAGTCCCTCTAGTACAACCACTATATATAATCACCAGTTGACCCCCAATCCCTCTAGTACAACCACTATATACCACCAGTTGACCCCCAGTCCCTCTAGTACAACCACTATATATCACCAGTTGACCCCCAGTCCCTCTAGTACAACCACTATATATAAATCACCAGTTGACCCCCAGTCCCTCTAGTACAACCACTATATATAAATCACCAGTTGACCCCCAGTCCCTCTAGTACAACCACTATATATAAATCACCAGTTGACCCCAGTCCCTCTAGTACAACCACTATATATAAATCACCAGTTGACCCCCAGTCCCTCTAGTACAACCACTATATATAATCACCAGTTGACCCCCAGTCCCTCTAGTACAACCACTATATATAATCACCAGTTGACCCCCAGTCCCTCTAGTACAACCACTATATACCACCAGTTGACCCCCAGTCCCTCTAGTACAACCACTATATATCACCAGTTGACCCCCAGTCCTTCTACTACAACCACTATATATCACCAGTTGACCCCCAGTCCCTCTAGTACAACCACTATATACCACCAGTTGACCCCCAGTCCCTCTAGTACAACCACTATATATACCACCAGTTGACCCCCAGTCCCTCTAGTACAACCACTATATATCACTAGTTGACCCCCAGTCCCTCTAGTACAACCACTAGTGATATACATAGTGGTTGTACTAGAGGGACTGGGAGTCAACTAGTGATATATAGTTGACCCCCAGTCCCTCTAGTACAACCACTATGTATATCACCAGCTGACCCCCAGTCCCTCTAGTACAACCACTATATATAATCACCAGTTGACCCCCAGTCCCTCTAGTACAACCACTATATACCACCAGTTGACCCCCAGTCCCTCTAGTACAACCACTATATATAATCACCAGTTGACCCCCAGTCCCTCTAGTACAACCACTATATATCACCAGTTGACCCCCAGTCCCTCTAGTACAACCACTATATATCACTAGCTGACCCCCAGTCCCTCTAGTACAACCACTATATATCACCAGTTGACCCCAGTCCCTCTAGTACAACCACTATATATACCACCAGTTGACCCCCAGTCCCTCTAGTACAACCACTATATACCACCAGTTGACCCCCAGTCCCTCTAGTACAACCACTATATATCACTAGCTGACCCCCAGTCCCTCTAGTACAACCACTATATATCAACAGTTGACCCCCAGTCCCTCTAGTACAAGCACTATGTATATCACCAGTTGACCCCCAGTCCCTCTAGTACAACCACTATATATAATCACCAGTTGACCCCCAGTCCCTCTAGTACAACCACTATATACCACCAGTTGACCCCCAGTCCCTCTAGTACAACCACTATATATCACTAGCTGACCCCCAGTCCCTCTAGTACAACCACTATATACCACCAGTTGACCCCCAGTCCCTCTAGTACAACCACTATATATCACTAGCTGACCCCCAGTCCCTCTAGTACAACCACTATATATCACCAGTTGACCCCCAGTCCCTCTAGTACAACCACTATATATAAATCACCAGTTGACCCCCAGTCCCTCTAGTACAACCACTATATATAAATCACCAGTTGACCCCCAGTCCCTCTAGTAAAACCACTATATATAATCACCAGTTGACCCCCAGTCCCTCTAGTACAACCACTATATATATATTCACCAGTTGACCCCCAGTCCCTCTAGTACAACCACTATATACCACCAGTTGACCCCCAGTCCCTCTAGTACAACCACTATATATCACTAGCTGACCCCCAGTCCCTCTAGTACAACCACTATATACCACCAGTTGACCCCCAGTCCCTCTAGTACAACCACTATATATCACTAGCTGACCCCCAGTCCCTCTAGTACAACCACTATATATCACCAGTTGACCCCCAGTCCCTCTAGTACAACCACTATATATAAATCACCAGTTGACCCCCAGTCCCTCTAGTACAACCACTATATATAAATCACCAGTTGACCCCAGTCCCTCTAGTACAACCACTATATATAAATCACCAGTTGACCCCAGTCCCTCTAGTACAACCACTATATATAAATCACCAGTTGACCCCCAGTCCCTCTAGTAAAACCACTATATATAATCACCAGTTGATTTAGTCCCTCTAGTACAACCACTATATATAATCACCAGTTGACCCCAGTCCCTCTAGTACAACCACTATATATACCACCAGTTGACCCCAGTCCCTCTAGTACAACCACTATATATACCACCAGTTGACCCCCAGTCCCTCTAGTACAACCACTATATATACCACCAGTTGACCCCCAGTCCCTCTAGTACAACCACTATATATCACCAGTTGACCCCCAGTCCCTCTAGTACAACCACTATATATACCACCAGTTGACCCCCAGTCCCTCTAGTACAACCACTATATACCACCAGTTGACCCCCAGTCCCTCTAGTACAACCACTATATACCACCAGTTGACCCCCAGTCCCTCTAGTACAACCACTATATATCACTAGCTGACCCCCAGTCCCTCTAGTACAACCACTATATATAAATCACCAGTTGACCCCCAGTCCCTCTAGTACAACCACTATATATAAATCACCAGTTGACCCCCAGTCCCTCTAGTACAACCACTATATATAAATCACCAGTTGACCCCCAGTCCCTCTAGTACAACCACTATATATAAATCACCAGTTGACCCCCAGTCCCTCTAGTAAAACCACTATATATAATCACCAGTTGACCCCCAGTCCCTCTAGTACAACCACTATATATAATCACCAGTTGACCCCCAGTCCCTCTAGTACAACCACTATATATACCACCAGTTGACCCCCAGTCCCTCTAGTACAACCACTATATATACCACCAGTTGACCCCCAGTCCCTCTAGTACAACCACTATATATCACCAGTTGACCCCCAGTCCCTCTAGTACAACCACTATATATCACCAGTTGACCCCCAGTCCCTCTAGTACAACCACTATATATACCACCAGTTGACCCCCAGTCCCTCTAGTACAACCACTATATATCACTAGCTGACCCCCAGTCCCTCTAGTACAACCACTATATATCACCAGTTGACCCCCAGTCCCTCTAGTACAACAACTATGTATATCACCAGTTGACCCCCAGTCCCTCTAGTACAACCACTATATATATCACCAGTTGACCCCCAGTCCCTCTAGTACAACCACTATATACCACCAGTTGACCCCCAGTCCCTCTAGTACAACCACTATATATCACCAGTTGACCCCCAGTCCCTCTAGTACAACCACTATATATCACCAGTTGACCCCCAGTCCCTCTAGTACAACCACTATATATATAATCACCAGTTGACCCCCAGTCCCTCTAGTACAACCACTATATATCACCAGTTGACCCCCAGTCCCTATAGTACAACCACTATGTATATCACCAGCTGACCCCCAGTCCCTCTAGTACAACCACTATGTATATCACCAGTTGACCCCCAGTCCCTCTAGTACAACCACTATATATAAATCACCAGTTGACCCCCAGTCCCTCTAGTACAACCACTATATATAAATCACCAGTTGACCCCCAGTCCCTCTAGTACAACCACTATATATCACCAGTTGACCCCCAGTCCCTCTAGTACAACCACTATATATACCACCAGTTGACCCCCAGTCCCTCTAGTACAACCACTATATATACCACCAGTTGACCCCCAGTCCCTCTAGTACAACCACTATATATACCACCAGTTGACCCCCAGTCCCTCTAGTACAACCACTATATATCACCAGTTGACCCCCAGTCCCTCTAGTACAACCACTATATATCACCAGTTGACCCCCAGTCCCTCTAGTACAACCACTATATATCACCAGTTGACCCCTAGTCCCTCGAGTACAACCACTATATATCACTAGATGACCCTCAGTCCCTCTAGTAAAACCACTATATATCACTAGCTGACCCCCAGTCCCTCTAGTACAACCACTATATATAATCACCAGTTGACCCCCAGTCCCTCTAGTACAACCACTATATATAATCACCAGTTGACCCCCAGTCCCTCTAGTACAACCACTATATATCACCAGTTGACCCCCAGTCCCTCTAGTACAACCACTATATATAATCACCAGTTGACCCCCAGTCCCTCTAGTACAACCACTATATATAATCACCAGTTGACCCCCAGTCCCTCTAGTACAACCACTATATATACCACCAGTTGACCCCCAGTCCCTCTAGTACAACCACTATGTATCACTAGTTGACCCCCAGTCCCTCTAGTACAACCACTATGTATATCACCAGTTGACCCCCAGTCCCTCTAGTACAACCACTATGTATATCACCAGTTGACCCCCAGTCCCTCTAGTACAACCACTATGTATATCACCAGTTGACCCCCAGTCCCTCTAGTACAACCACTATGTATATCACCAGCTGACCCCCAGTCCCTCTAGTACAACCACTATATATCACCAGCTGACCCCCAGTCCCTCTAGTACAACCACTATATATATCACCAGTTGACCCCCAGTCCCTCTAGTACAACCACTATATATACACACCACCAGTTGACCCCCAGTCCCTCTAGTACAACCACTATGTATATCACCAGTTGAACCCCAGTCCCTCTAGTACAACCACTATATATACCACCAGTTGACCCCCAGTCCCTCTAGTACAACCACTATATATATCACCAGTTGACCCCCAGTCCCTCTAGTACAACCACTATATATACCACCAGTTGACCCCCAGTCCCTCTAGTACAACCACTATATATATCACCAGTTGACCCCCAGTCCCTCTAGTACAACCACTATATATATCACCAGTTGACCCCCAGTCCCTCTAGTACAACCACTATATATTACTAGTTGACCCCCAGGCCCTCAACTACAGCTATTCCCAAACTGGGGTACAGGGACTCTCATATCATTTCAGCTGTATCCTGAGCCCCAGACACTATGTTTCAGGTGCATCCTTATCCCCAGACACTATGTTTCAGGTGCATCCTTATCCCCAGACACTATGTTTCAGGTGCATCCTTATCCCCAGACACTATGTTTCAGGTGCATCCTGATCCCCAGACACTATGTTTCAGGTGCATCCTGATCCCCAGACACTATGTTTCAGGTGTATCCTGATCCCCAGACACTATGTTTCAGGTGTATCCTGATCCCCAGACACTATGTTTCAGGTGTATCCTGATCCCCAGACACTATGTTTCAGGTGTATCCTGATCCCCAGACACGATGTTTCAGGTGTATCCTGATCCCCAGACACTATGTTTCAGGTGTATCCTTATCCCCAGACACTATGTTTCAGGTGTATCCTTATCCCCAGACACTATGTTTCAGGTGTATCCTTATCCCCAGACACTATGTTTCAGGTGTATCCTTATCCCCAGACACTATGTTTCAGGTGTATCCTTATCCCCAGACACTATGTTTCAGCTGTATCCTTATCCCCAGACACTATGTTTCAGCTGTATCCTGATCCCCAGACACTATGTTTCAGCTGTATCCTGATCCCCAGACACTATGTTTCAGCTGTATCCTGAGCCCCAGACACTATGTTTCAGCTGTATCCTGAGCCCCAGACACTATGTTTCAGCTGTATCCTGATCCCCAGACACTATGTTTCAGGTGTATCCTGATCCCCAGACACTATGTTTCAGGTGTATCCTGATCCCCAGACACGATGTTTCAGGTGTATCCTGATCCCCAGACACTATGTTTCAGGTGTATCCTGATCCCCAGACACTATGTTTCAGGTGTATCCTGATCCCCAGACACTATGTTTCAGGTGTATCCTGATCCCCAGACACTATGTTTCAGGTGTATCACTGATCCCCAGACACTATGTTTCAGGTGTATCCTGATCCCCAGACACGATGTTTCAGGTGTATCCTGATCCCCAGACACTATGTTTCAGGTGTATCCTTATCCCCAGACACTATGTTTCAGGTGTATCCTTATCCCCAGACACTATGTTTCAGGTGTATCCTGATCCCCAGACACTATGTTTCAGGTGTATCCTTATCCCCAGACACTATGTTTCAGGTGTATCCTTATCCCCAGACACTATGTTTCAGCTGTATCCTTATCCCCAGACACTATGTTTCAGCTGTATCCTGATCCCCAGACACTATGTTTCAGCTGTATCCTGATCCCCAGACACTATGTTTCAGCTGTATCCTGAGCCCCAGACACTATGTTTCAGCTGTATCCTGAGCCCCAGACACTATGTTTCAGCTGTATCCTGATCCCCAGACACTATGTTTCAGCTGTATCCTGATCCCCAGACACTATGTTTCAGCTGTATCCTGATCCCCAGACACTATGTTTCAGGTGTATCCTGATCCCCAGACACTATGTTTCAGCTGTATCCTGAGCCCCAGACACTATGTTTCAGCTGTATCCTGATCCCCAGACACTATGTTTCAGGTGTATCCTGATCCCCAGACACTATGTTTCAGCTGTATCCTGAGCCCCAGACACTATGTTTCTGCTGTGCACTGCCTTTGACCAGGGCCCATAGGGCTGTTATTGGATCTTAATAATAGCAGTAGGTATAGAGAGTTAACATACATAAGGTGCTGTTATTAAAAACTTACTTGAGGAAGTATCTTTGTCCAGAAGGGGTCTTGGCCATCTCCCAGCCCGGGGGCAGGGGCATGTCCTCTGGGATCTCATAAGATGACTGTCGGAGGTGCGATGGGGGGGCGCCCGCAGGGACCATGCCCAACAGGGGAGACACTGCCCCTAGCTGTAGGGAGGCAGGGGACGAGTGGGCACGCACGTGGTGGGGGGCGATGGCACCAGCCGTACCTGCGTCTGTGCTGGTCTGGACGGAGAGAGGAGGAAGAGCGACGAGGAGAGGTGAGATTAGAGTCAGGGAAGGAGGAGGAGTAGGAGAGGGGAGTCAGGGAAGGAGGAGGAGTACGAGAGGGGAGTCAGGGAAGAGGAGGAGTAGGAGAGGGGAGTCAGGGAAGAGGAGGAGTAGGAGAGGGGAGTCAGGGAAGGAGGAGGAGTAGGAGGGGAGTCAGGGAAGAGGAGGAGTAGGAGAGGGGAGTCAGGGAAGAGGAGGAGTAGGAGAGGGGAGTCAGGGAAGAGGAGGAGTAGGAGAGGGGAGTCAGGGAAGAGGAGGAGTAGGAGAGGGGAGTCAGGGAAGAGGAGGAGTAGGAGAGGGGAGTCAGGGAAGAGGAGGAGTAGGAGAGGGGAGTCAGGGAAGAGGAGGAGTAGGAGAGGGGAGTCAGGGAAGAGGAGGAGTAGGAGAGGGGAGTCAGGGAAGAGGAGGAGTAGGAGAGGGGAGTCAGGGAAGGAGGAGGAGTAGGAGAGGGGAGTCAGGGAAGGAGGAGGAGTAGGAGAGGGAGTCAGGGAAGGAGGAGGAGTAGGAGAGGGAGTCAGGGAAGAGGAGGAGTAGGAGAGGGGGAGTCAGGAAGAGGAGGGAGTAGGAGAGGGAGTCAGGGAAGAGGAGGAGTAGGAGAGGGAGTCAGGGAAGGAGGAGGAGTAGGAGAGGGGAGTCAGGGAAGGAGGAGTAGGAGAGGGGAGTCAGGGAAGAGGAGGAGTAGGAGGGGGAGTCAGGGAAGAGGGATGAGTAGGAGAGGGAAGAGGAGGAGTAGGAGAGGGAGTCAGGGAAGAGGAGGAGTAGGAGAGGGAAGAGGAGGAGTAGGAGAGGGAGTCAGGAAGCGGAGGAGTCTGAGAGGGGAGTCAGGAAGAGGAGGGAGTCTGAGAGGGAGTCAGGAAGAGGAGGAGTGCAGAGGGGAGTCAGGAAGAGGAGGAGTCTGAGAGAGGAGTCAGGAAGAGGAGGAGTCTGAGAGGGGAGTCAGGAAGAGGAGGAGTCTGAGAGGGAGTCAGGGAAGAGGAGGAGTCTGAGAGGGAGTCAGGGAAGAGGAGGAGTCTGAGAGGGGAGTCAGGGAAGAGGAGGAGTCTGAGAGAGGGGAGTCAGGGAAGAGGAGGAGTCTGAGAGGGGAGTCAGGGAAGAGGAGGAGTCTGAGAGGGAGTCAGGAAGAGGAGAGTCTGAGAGGGGAGTCAGGAAGAGGAGGAGTGCGAGAGGGAGTCAGGAAGAGGAGGAGTACTGAGAGGGAGTCAGGGAAGAGGAGGAGTAGGAGAGGGGAGTCAGGGAAGAGGAGGAGTAGGAGAGGGGAGTCAGGGAAGAGGAGGAGTAGGAGAGGGGAGTCAGGGAAGAGGAGGAGTAGGAGAGGGGAGTCAGGGAAGGAGGAGGAGTAGGAGAGGGGAGTCAGGGAAGGAGGAGGAGTAGGAGAGGGGAGTCAGGGAAGGAGGAGGAGTAGGAGAGGGGAGTCAGGGAAGAGGAGGAGTAGGAGAGGGGAGTCAGGGAAGAGGAGGAGTAGGAGAGGGGAGTCAGGAAGAGGAGGGAGTAGGAGAGGGGAGTCAGGGAAAGAGGGGGAGTAGGAGAGGGGAGTCAGGGAAGGAGGAGTAGGAGAGGGGAGTCAGGGAAGAGGAGGAGTAGGAGGGGGGAGTCAGGGAAGAGGATGAGTAGGAGAGGGAAGAGGAGGAGTAGGAGAGGGGAGTCAGGGAAGAGGAGGAGTAGGAGAGGGAAGAGGAGGAGTAGGAGAGGGGAGTCAGGGAAGCGGAGGAGTAGGAGAGGGGAGTCAGGGAAGAGGAGGAGTACGAGAGGGGAGTCAGGGAAGAGGAGGAGTACGAGAGGGAGTCAGGAAGAGGAGGAGTACGAGAGGGAGTCAGGAAGAGGAGGAGTCTGAGAGGGAGTCAGGGAAGAGGAGGAGTGCGAGAGGGGAGTCAGGAAGAGGAGGAGTCACGAGAGGGAGTCAGGAAGAGGAGGAGTGAGAGGAGTCAGGGAAGAGGAGGAGTGAGAGGGAGTCAGGGAAGAGGAGGAGTGCGAGAGGGAGTCAGGAAGAGGAGGGAGTCGAGAGGGAGTCAGGGAAGAGGAGGAGTAGGAGAGGGAGTCAGGGAAGAGGAGGAGTAGGAGGGGAGTCAGGGAAGAGGAGGAGTAGGAGAGGGAGTCAGGGAAGAGGAGGAGTAGGAGAGGGAGTCAGGGAAGGAGGAGGAGTAGGAGAGGGGAGTCAGGGAAGGAGGAGGGAGTAGGAGAGGGAGTCAGGGAAGGAGGAGGAGTAGGAGAGGGAGTCAGGGAAGAGGAGGAGTAGGAGAGGGGAGTCAGGGAAGAGGAGGAGTAGGAGAGGGGAGTCAGGGAAGAGGAGGAGTAGGAGAGGGGAGTCAGGGAAAGAGGGGAGTAGGAGAGGGGAGTCAGGGAAGGAGGAGTAGGAGAGGGGAGTCAGGGAAGAGGAGGAGTAGGAGGGGGGAGTCAGGGAAGAGGATGAGTAGGAGAGGGAAGAGGAGGAGTAGGAGAGGGGAGTCAGGGAAGAGGAGGAGTAGGAGAGGGAAGAGGAGGGAGTAGGAGAGGGAGTCAGGGAGGCGGAGGAGTAGGAGAGGGAGTCAGGGAAGAGGAGGAGTAGGAGAGGGAGTCAGGGAAGAGGAGGAGGAGTGAGAGGGAGTCAGGGAAGAGGAGGAGTCTGAGAGGGAGTCAGGGAAGAGGAGGAGTCTGAGAGGGAGTCAGGAAGAGGAGGAGTAGGAGAGGGAGTCAGGGAAGAGGAGGAGTGCAGAGGGAGTCAGGGAAGAGGAGGAGTACGAGAGGGGAGTCAGGGAAGAGGAGGAGTACGAGAGGGGAGTCAGGGAAGAGGAGGAGTACGAGAGGGGAGTCAGGGAAGAGGAGGAGTACGAGAGGGGAGTCAGGGAAGAGGAGGAGTACGAGAGGGGAGTCAGGGAAGAGGAGGAGTACGAGAGGGGAGTCAGGGAAGAGGAGGAGTATGAGAGGGGAGTCAGGGAAGAGGAGGAGTACGAGAGGGGAGTCAGGGAAGTGATTCACTAACTTGTGCATGAGTCACCCAGATTACTGATGGAAAGTGTTTATGCAAAAAAACTAATTAAATGTTGTTCAATCATGTTCCTCATTATTCACCTCAAAGTAAATAATATAATTAATTATAGTCAAGTTTAATAAAGAGTTGAGTTTCATGAAGGAATAAATTGGTTGTTGTTCCATGCAATAAGAACAAACTTTCTGTTGATAAAGTTGAATGAAGCACAGATGGTGATAATCAGTCGGGCTAGTATGAGTGGAGGAGAAGACAAGAGGGCTGCTGCAGCCTGCTCCAGTTGAACCGGGACAACAACTCTGCAAGTCCAGAAAGCGCATACTCCGACACGTCCATGCCACCGTCAAAAACGCGCAGGCGCACTGTTGGCTCAACTCACTCATTAAAGATGGGCTAGGAGAGATTCCAGCACATGATTTCGTAAGGTTTTGACTAACATTAAAGGGCATGCATTGTGGAAGTGAAGGGGCAGGATTCAGTCCTAGTCAAACGGACCTGTCGCAGCATAGGGCCGAGGCTGCGGTCCATGTACAACCTAACAACTTTATAGCGATCTTAAAACGAATAGGATGCTCATCTTGCTGTATTCATTAAATAATACTTTTCGGAAATACAATAAGCTGCATTATATCAAGCCTACATAAGATATATCTGTAACTTAAACTTTTGAAATAACTTAACATGAATTATAGTAATAGCACGTAGTACTAGTAATAGGCCTAACACTTAAAAAGGTGGTTAAAAAAGGTTATTTAACAACTCGTCAAAAAGTTAACCTGCTTCAGTTGATCTTGATTTAGGCAACAGAAGATCACTTCTAACTTAATATAATGGAACGGTTTGGCATCCTGTTGACTAGCAACATGCATGGTGAAAGTAGAACAACAGAAGGGATTTCTGTCTTTCTAGTAGCTGAAGTGTATTTGGGTGGTGGGTGAGGGGTTGTATCTGGGTGGTGGGTGAGGGGTTGTATCTGGGTGGTGGGTGAGGGGTTGTATCTGGGTGGTGGGTGAGGGGTGAGGGGTGAGGGGTTGTATCTGGGTAGTGGGTGAGGGGTTGTATCTGGGTAGTGGGTGAGGGGTTGTATCTGGGTGGTGGGTGAGGGGTTGTATCTGGGTTGTGGGTGAGGGGTTTGTATCTGGGTGGTGGGTGAGGGGTTGTATCTGGGTAGTGGGTGAGGGGTTGTATCTGGGTAGTGGGTGAGGGGTTGTATCTGGGTAGTGGGTGAGGGGTTGTATCTGGGTAGTGGGTGAGGGGTTTGTATCTGGGTGGTGGGTGAGGGGTTTGTATCTGGGTGGTGGGTGAGGGGTGAGGGGTTTGTATCTGGGTGGTGGGTGAGGGGTTGTATCTGGGTGGTGGGTGAGGGGTTGTATCTGGGTGGTGGGTGAGGGTTTGTATCTGGGTGGTGGGTGAGGGTTTGTATCTGGGTGGTGGGTGAGGGGTTTGTATCTGGGTGGTGGGTGAGGGTTTGTATCTGGGTGGTGGGTGAGGGTTTGTATCTGGGTGGTGGGTGAGGGTTTGTATCTGGGTGGTGGGTGAGGGTTTGTATCTGGGTGGTGGGTGAGGTTTTGTATCTGGGTGGTGGGTGAGGGGTTGTATCTGGGTGGTGGGTCAGGGTGGTCTCTAAAGTCTTACTTGTCTGGAGTGGGACTTCGGCTCTGGCGGTTTGAAGAAGGAATCGAGGAGCTTTCTCATCCTCATGGGGACGGAGGGGGGGACGATTGTGTTTTTCGGGTTCATAACAGCGTTGAAAAGGGCCTCCAGGTCCGTCTCGGAGTCTCCACGGACGTGGATGATCTGGTGGCCGGCCGGGGGGTTGTGCTGGCTCGGATCCATGTTTATTCCAAAAACTATTTGCCCGAGAGAAAAAATATGTATAAAAAGATTCAACTCAAAAGAGCCAAAATCAAGTTTTTCGGAGAGCGAAACTCGAAACCTCGATCATCGAAAGTTAAATCAAAGTGAGTCCAAAAGTACATTTGATGAAGTTCTGTTCTCCCAACAGTAGGGCTAACTATCACAATCACCACAAAATGTACACTTCTTTCTGATGTTTGGGAAGAACACACTGGAAAACAGAACAACGCGCATATCTACCCGACTGGAACTTTTTCCAAAAAACAAACACAAAAGAAAAGTGAACGTTTCCCTGGCTAAACTCAAATTACTGCACAGATTTACCTTCGAAAGTTTTTCGATTTTTCCATCCAAAAAAAAAGGAGTGACAGCGCACATTGCAAATCAGTGGCTTGTCAGTGTTGGAAAGTTGAGTGTGACTGGGTTCTGAACTCCGGGCAGGACACCGACTCATGTGACGGGCGGGGCTTGGGATCGGTATTAGGAACGTTCCTTTAAAGACACGCAGAGATCTTTCTCCACAGCCACATTCACTTCAAACACCCTGCTACCCTTCCACATATTTCAGACAAAATCGGGAGTGTTTTGGTGTGGGGAAAAGTGATTTTAATTATACTGAACAAAAATATAAACGCAACATGCAACAATTTCAAAGATTTTACTGAGTTACAGTACATAGAAGGAAATCAGTCAATTGAAATAAATACATTAGGACCTAATCTATAGATTTCACATGACTGGTTTCACAGTTAGTCAAAAATTCCTTTAAAAAAAAGGTAGTGGCGTGAATGAGAAAACAGTATCTGTTCTGACCACCATTTGCTTCATACAGAGTGACACATTTTTATTTTACATTTATTTAACTAGGCAAGTCAGTTGAGAACAAATTCTTATTTACAATGACGGCCCTACCCCGGCCAAACCCGGACAACGCTTGGCCAATTGTGCACCGCCCTATGGGACTCCGAATCACAGCCAGATGTGATGCAGCCTGGATTTGAACCAGAGACTGTAGTGCCACCTCTTGCACTGAGATGCCATGGAACAACTCTGACATTTTCCGCTTCCAGGAATAGTGTACAGATCCTTGCGACATGGGGCCGTGCATTATCAAGCTGAAACATGAGGTGATGGTGGTGGACGAATGGCACGACAACGGGCCTCAGGACCTCGTCACGGTATCTCTGTGTATTCAAATTGGCATCAATAAAATGCAATTGTGTTTGTTGTCCGTAGCTTATGCCTGCCCATACCATAACCCCACCGCCTCTATGGGGCGCTCTGTTCATAACGTTGACATGAGCAAACCGTTCGCCCACACGACGCCATACACGTGGTCTGCGGTTCTGAGGTTGGTTGGACGTACTGGCAAATTCTCTAAAACAATGTTTATGGTAGAGAAATTAACAGAGCAACAGCTCTGATGGACATTCCTGCAGTCAGCATGCCAATTGCACGCTCTCTCAAAACTTGAGACATCTGTGGCATTGTGTTATGTGACAAAACGACAACGCATCGCTAACATTTAGATTGCACTCAACAGTCTTTAGTCTGCCTTCACCTCAACGGACATGTATGTATTCATCACCTCTACAGTCATGATGTATATAATGCTATTTCTATTGCTATTGTGGACTTTTTATTACCATTCATATATATAATTTATTTTTTTACTTAGTCCTGCATGTTGGAGCCTAAAGTTTTCACTGTACCCCGCAGTCACACCTCCAACCCTGTACATACTAAACACTGTCCCCTGTAATCACACCTCCAACCCTGTACATACTAAACACTGTCCCCTGTAATCACACCTCCAACCCTGTACATACTAAACACTGTCCCCTGTAATCACACCTCCAACCCTGTACATACTAAACACTGTCCCCTGTAATCACACCTCCAACCCTGTACATACTAAACACTGTCCCCTGTAATCACACCTCCAACCCTGTACATACTAAACACTGTCCCCTGCAGTCACATCTCCAACCCTGTACATGTGACTATTAAACACTCTGAAAATGTAGGATGCTATTTATACACCAGTTTCCAAAAAGAAAAAATAACAATTGGACAATTGACAATGAGCAGCTAATAACATTCACAAATTAATTTAATCTCACCACATTAAATAATCACAAACCGCACTTGAAGTTGTCTAGTCAGCCATTATAATTAACAAAACATCTCTCTGTCTCTCTCTCTCTCTCTCTCTCTACATTGATGCTAGAAAAAGTAGTCCCATGCAGTTCCCATAATTGTTATGCAAATGAGCCTCCATACTTCATTGAGAAATAATCTCTTTGGACATAGAGGCTGTTTTCTTAAATCCCTGTTATTGCTCTGCAGGCACTGTAAAGAACTGTTGAATTGGGAGAGAGCAGGTTACTATGTCTGTCTGTCTCTGCTATTTATTCATTTTTTCACACAGACAGATAATAGTTCCAGAACATTTGATTCATGTTTTTTAATAGGAAGGAAACATGTAATAATACAACATTCACAACACGTATACAACACATTTTATCTAGTTATTATTTTGTTTGTTTATTACTATCCATTTTGTTCCTTGATTCTTCAGAAGCTGTGACGGACTTAAAGAGTGAGGGCAGCTGTATTTTCTGATGAAATAGAGGTAGAGAGCAGTAGTAGTAGATATACAGCGCTGACTCTTCATATATATATATACTGCCCTGACTCTTTATATATATACTGCCCTGACTCTTTATATATATACTGCCCTGACTCTTTATATATATATACTACCCTGACTCTTTATATATATACTGCCCTGACTCTTTATTTATATACTGCCCTGACTCTTTATAAATATACTGCCCTGACTCTTTATAAATATACTGCCCTGACTCTTCATTTATTAACTGCCCTGACTCTTTATATATATACTGCCCTGACTCTTTATATATATACTGCCCTGACTATTCATATATATACTGCCCTGACTCTTTATATATATACTGCCCTTACTCTTTATATTAATACTGCCCTGACTCTTTATATATATACTAACCTGACTCATTATATATATATATATATACAGCCCTGACTATTTATATATATATATACTGACTTGACTCTTCATATATATATACTGCCCTGACTCTTTATATGTATACTGCTCTGACTATTCATATGTATACTGCACTGACTCTTTATATTAATATACTGCCTTGACTCTTTATATATGTACTGCCCTGACTCTTCATATATATATACTGCCCTGACTCTTTATATATATATTGCCCTGAGTCTTTATATATATACTGCCCTGACTCATCATATATATATATATATATATATATATATATATATATATATATATATATATATATATACAGCCCTGAATCTTTGTATATATACTGCCCTGACTCTTTATATATATACTGCCCTAAATCTTTATATATTTACAGCCCTGACTATTTATATATATACTGCCCTGACTCTTTATGTATATACTGCCCTGACTCTTCATATATATACTGCCCTGACTCTTTATGTATATACTGCCCTGACTCTTTATATATATACTGCCCTGACTCTTTATATATATACTGCCCTGACTATTCATATATATACCGCCCTGACTCTTTGTATTAATATACTGCACTGACTCTTTATATATATATATATACTGCTCTAACTAATCATATATATATATACTGCCTTGACTCTTTATATATATACTGCCCTGACTCTTCATATATATATACTGCCCTGACTCTTCATATATATATACTGTCCTGACTATTTATATATAGACTGTCCTGACTCTTTATATATATACTGCCCTGACTCTTCATATATATATACTGCCCTTACTCTTAATATATATACTGCCCTTACCCTTCATGTATATACTGCCCTGACTATTCATATATATATACTGCCCTGAGCCTTTATATATATATACTGCCCTGAGTCTTTGTATATACTGCCCTGACTCTTTATATATATATACTGCCCTGACTATTCATATATATACCGACATTACTCTTTACATATATACTGCCCTGACTCTTTATATATATACTGCCCTGAGTCATCATATATATATATATATATATATATATATATATATATATATATATAAATATATATATACAGCCCTTACTCTTTATATATATACTGCTCTGACTCTTCATATACATATACTGTCCTGACTCTTTATATATATATATATACTGCCCTGACTCATCAAATATATTTACTGCCCTGACACTTCATTTATATACTGCCCTGACACTTCATATATATATTGTCCTGATTCTTCCTATATAAAATGCCCTGACTCTTTATATATATACTTCCCTGACTCTTTATATATATATATACTGTCCTGACTCTTTATATATATACTTCCCTGACTCTTTATATATATATATACTGTCCTGACTCTTTATATATATACTGCCCTGACTCTTTATATATATACTGCCCTGACTCTTCATTTATATACTGCCCTGACTCTTCATATATATACTGCACTGACTCTTTATATATATACTGCCCTGACACTTCATTTATATACTGCCCTGACTCTTCATATATATACTGCCCTGACTCTTTATATATATACTGCCCTGACTCTTCATATATATACTGCCCTGAACCTTCAGAAAAAACTGCCCTGACTCTTCATATATATCCTGCCCTGACTCTTTATATTAATTCTGCCCTGACTCTTCATATATATACTGCCCTGACTCTTCATATATATACTGCCCTGACTCTTTATATATATACTGCCCTGACTCTTTATATATATACTGCTCTGACTATTCATATGTATACTGCCCTGACTCTTTATATTAATATACTGTCCTGACTATTTATATATATATATATATATATTTATATATATATATATATATATATATATATATATATATATATATACTGCCCTGACTCTTTTTATATATACTGCCCTGACTCTTCATATATATACTGCCCTGACACTTCATATATATCCTGCCCTGACTCTTTATATATATATACTGCCCTGACTCTTTATATATATACACAGCCCTGACTCTTTATATATATACTGCTCTGACTATTCATATGAATACTGCCCTGACTCTTTATATTAATATACTGCCCTGACTCTTTATATATGTACTGCCCTGACTCTTCATATATATATACTGCCCTGACTCTTCATATATATATATACTGTCCTGACTCTTCATATATATACTGCCCTGACTTTTCATATATATATACTGTCCTGACTCTTCATATATATATACTGTCCTGACTCTTTATATTAATTCTGCCCTGACTCTTCATATATATACTGCCCTGACTCTTTATATATATATACTGCCCTGACACTTCATTTATATACTGCCCTGACTCTTCATATATATACTGTCCTGATTCTTCCTATATATACTGCCCTGACAATTTATATATATACTGCCCTGACTCTTCCTATATATACTGCCCTGACTCTTCCTATATATACTGCACTGACTCTTTATATATATATACTGCCCTGACTCTTTATATATATATATATATACTGCCCTGACTCTTTATATATATATACTGCTCTGACTCTTCCTATATATATACTGCCCTGACTCTTCCTATTTATATACTGCCCTGACTCTTATATATATACTGCCCTGACTCTTTATGTATATATATATATATATATATACTGCCCTGACTCTTATATATGTACTGCCCTGACTCTTTATATATATACTGCCCTGACTCTTCATATATATACTGCCCTGAACCTTCAGAAAAAAACTGCCCTGACTCTTCATATATATCCTGCCCTGACTCTTTATATTAATTCTGCCCTGACTCTTCATATATATACTGCCCTGACTCTTCATATATATACTGCCCTGACTCTTTATATATATACTGCCCTGACTCTTTATATATATACTGCTCTGACTATTCATATGTATACTGCCCTGACTCTTTATATTAATATACTGTCCTGACTATTTATATATATATATATATATATATATATATATATATACTGCCCTGACTCTTTTTATATATACTGCCCTGACTCTTCATATATATACTGCCCTGACACTTCATATATATCCTGCCCTGACTCTTTATATATATATACTGCCCTGACTCTTTATATATATACACAGCCCTGACTCTTTATATATATACTGCTCTGACTATTCATATGAATACTGCCCTGACTCTTTATATTAATATACTGCCCTGACTCTTTATATATGTACTGCCCTGACTCTTCATATATATATACTGCCCTGACTCTTCATATATATATACTGTCCTGACTCTTCATATATATACTGCCCTGACTTTTCATATATATATACTGTCCTGACTCTTCATATATATATACTGTCCTGACTCTTTATATTAATTCTGCCCTGACTCTTCATATATATACTGCCCTGACTCTTTATATATATATACTGCCCTGACACTTCATTTATATACTGCCCTGACTCTTCATATATATACTGTCCTGATTCTTCCTATATATACTGCCCTGACAATTTATATATATACTGCCCTGACTCTTCCTATATATACTGCCCTGACTCTTCCTATATATACTGCACTGACTCTTTATATATATATACTGCCCTGACTCTTTATATATATATATACTGCCCTGACTCTTTATATATATATACTGCTCTGACTCTTCCTATATATATACTGCCCTGACTCTTCCTATTTATATACTGCCCTGACTCTTTATGTATATATATATATATATACTGCCCTGACTCTTATATATGTACTGCCCTGACTCTTTATATATATACTGCCCTGACTCTTCATATATATACTGCCCTCACTCTTTAATAAATTACATTATTTGTGCAGTATATCAACAATGATTGGACACTTCTCCGCTTGACTACATCAGAATAAAACTGCAAGCCCCGTCAGTCAAGGCAATTACATTTTGTCGGTGGAAGCCTTGGTTTTCATATCATTCCAATGCACTCAGACACACTAGTGTAAAGATGGGTTCCCATGTTCAAGACTTCTATTATGAGTCCCAAATGACACCCAAATCGTACAAAGTAGTGAACTAAATAGACAATAGTTTGTCATGTGGGACAAATGTCAAGACTTCTCTTCAGTTGTCCTGCATCCTCAGCCTAACTGGCTGGAAGGAGAGGGACCACCCACCTACCAGTATGAGGGCCCTTTGGTCAACACCATGTCTGCATCACAAATGGCACCCTATTCCCTATGTAGTGCACTACTTCTGACCAGAGAGTTTTCACCTCTCGTTGTCTCAAATTTTCCAACAACTGTCTCTGTTCTATGTCCATCTGGACTGGTGTGACTTATCTCAACGGTCTCTGTTCTATATCCATCTGGACTGGTGTGACTTATCTCAACTGTCTCTGTTCTATATCCATCTGGACTGGTGTGACTTATCTCAATGGTCTCTGTTCTATATCCATCTGGACTGGTGTGACTTATCTCAACGGTCTCTGTTCTATGTCCATCTGGACTGGTGTGACTTATCTCAACGGTCTCTGTTCTATATCCATCTGGACTGGTGTGACTTATCTCAACGGTCTCTGTTCTATATCCATCTGGACTGGTGTGACTTATCTCAATGTATTACATCATGTACTATACATCTTCGCACGGGGCAGTTGGCCATGGGAGAGTTTGTGTGCCCCCTACAGTACCTTAAGTAGGTCACGTAAACAATGAACACACACACACACACACGTAAACAATGAACACACACACACACACATTTAATATTAAATTGCTCTCCTTTTCTCCTGTTTTAATAAAAGCAGGATTAGGGTTAGGTTTAGAGTTAACTTAATCCTAACCTAAAAAAAAATTCTCCGTTGGTAGAGCATGTTGCTTCCATCGCCAGGGTTGTCGGTTCGATTCCCACAGGGGACCAGTATGAAAATGTAAGTTCCTCTGGATGAAAGCATCCACAAAAACATAAAGCTACAAAGTGTTTGTGTTTATTTTGTTTTGTGGGCATTGAACTCACCACATGATAGACTGTGACATAACAATATACAAAGCGTGTCGAAAGAAGAACACATAACACACAAGCTCAGACTTGCCTCCCTCGACAAGGCTCACATGTTATATTTTAGCAAGACCTTTCTTGTCTGTCAGAGTTTGGTTTCTGGGAGTCAATTCAATAAGAAGGTTTGGTGACCTACCTGTTGCGTCACGGTTTCCACAGTTCAACCAACCAGAATCAGAAATGGGTTTTGTTACAATAAGCCATGGGTTTTGTTACAGTAAGTCATGGGTTTTGTTACAATAAGTCATGGGTTTTGTTACAATAAGTCATGGGTTTTGTTACAGTAAGTCATGGGTTTTGTTACAGTAAGTCATGGGTTTTGTTACAATAAGTCATGGGTTTTGTTACAGTAAGTCATGGGTTTTGTTACAGTAAGTCATGGGTTTTGTTACAGTAAGTCATGGGTTTTGTTACAATAAGTCATGGGTTTTGTTACAGTAAGCCATGGGTTTTGTTACAGTAAGCCATGGGTTTTGTTACAATAAGCCATGGGTGTTGTTACAGTAAGCCATGGGTTTTGTTACAGTAAGCCATGGGTTTTGTTACAGTAAGTCATGGGTTTTGTTACAGTAAGTCATGGGTTTTGTTACAATAAGCCATGGGTTTTGTTACAGTAAGCCATGGGTGTTGTTACAGTAAGCCATGGGTTTTGTTACAGTAAGTCATGGGTTTTGTTACAATAAGCCATGGGTTTTGTTACAGTAAGCCATGGGTTTTGTTACAGTAAGTCATGGGTTTTGTTACAGTAAGCCATGGGTTTTGTTACAGTAAGCCATGGGTTTTGTTACAATAAGCCATGGGTTTTGTTACAGTAAGTCATGGGTTTTGTTACAGTAAGCCATGGGTTTTGTTACAGTAAGTCATGGGTTTTGTTACAGTAAGCCATGGGTTTTGTTACAGTAAGCCATGGGTGTTGTTACAGTAAGCCATGGGTGTTGTTACAGTAAGCCATGGGTTTTGTTACAGTAAGTCATGGGTTTTGTTACAGTAAGCCATGGGTTTTGTTACAATAAGCCATGGGTTTTGTTACAGTAAGTCATGGGTTTTGTTACAGTAAGCCATGGGTTTTGTTACAGTAAGTCATGGGTTTTGTTACAGTAAGCCATGGGTTTTGTTACAGTAAGCCATGGGTGTTGTTACAGTAAGTCATGGGTTTTGTTACAGTAAGTCATGGGTTTTGTTACAGTAAGTCATGGGTGTTGTTACAGTAAGTCATGGGTTTTGTTACAGTAAGTCATGGGTTTTGTTACAATAAGCCATGGGTTTTGTTACAGTAAGCCATGGGTTTTGTTACAGTAAGCCATGGGTTTTGTTACAGTAAGTCATGGGTTTTGTTACAGTAAGTCATGGGTGTTGTTACAGTAAGCCATGGGTGTTGTTACAGTAAGCCATGTTTTTTTTTACCCTATCCGTGTGTGTACCATTTTTTAAAGTGCTATCTTCTGGGGATCCAATCTTGTGTCATTTTCTTTACCCAAATAAGTTAAATTAAAATTAACTTATGATTTTGAGATCCCATTGGCTCTTATACCTGTGCAGTAACACTTTTTAACTACTACAACATTAGTGAGCAAGATGGCGCCGACAGTGTCACCTCGCTTCTAGTCCTTAGGAAACTATGCAGTATTTTGTTTTTTATATACTATTTCTTACATTGTTAGCCCAGAAAATCTAAAGTGTTATTACATACAGCAGGGAAGAACTATTAGATATGAGAGCGACGTCAACTTACCAGCACTATGACCAGGAATACTCCTTGTTCGAACCACCCAAGGCATTCGAAGTGATTCCAGAAGCTGACCCGAAACAACGTCACCGGCGAAGAAGTAGACGAAGCGGCCTTATAGTCAGACTTCGGAGGCGCGCACACCACCCACCGCTTCAGAGTTTATTACTCGCTAATGTCCAGTCTCTAGATAAGAATGGAGCCGAAATTAGGGCAAGGGTGGCTTTCCAGAGAGACATCCGGGATTGTAGCATACCCTGTTTCACGGAAACATGGCTCTCTGGGGACATGCTGTCGGAGTCGGTACATATATATCAGAATACAAACAGTGTGGTTATTCCCTCCGCAAGGCAATCAAACAAGCGAAATGTCAGTCAGTATAGGGACAAAGAGTCGCAATTCAACGGCTCAGACACGAGACGTATGTGGCAGGGTCTACAGACAATCACGGACTACAAAAAGAAAATCAGTCACGGACACCGACGTCTTGCTTCCAGACAAACTAAACACCTTCTTTGCCGCTTTGAGGATAACACAGTGCCACCGACGTGGCCCGCTACCAAGGACTGTGGGCTCTCCTTCTCCATGGCCGACATGAGTAAGACATTTAAACGTGTTAACCCTCGCAAGGCTGCCGGCCCAGACGACATCCCTAGCCGCATCCTCAGAGCATGCACAGACCAGCTGGCTGGTGTGTTTACAGACTTATTCAATCTCTCCCTATCCCAGTCTGCTGTCCCCACATGCTTCAAGGTGGCCACCATTGTTCCTGTACCCAAGAAGGCAAAGGTAACTGAACCGAATGACTATCACCCCGTAACACTCCTGTAATCATAAATGATTACCGCCCCGTGACACTCACGTCAGTAGCCATGAATTGCTTTGAAAGGCTGGTCATGGCACACATCAACAGCATCCTCCCGTACACCCTAGACCCACTCCAATTCGCATACCGCCCCAACAGATCCACAGATGATGCAATCTCAATCGCACTCCACACTGCCCTTTCCCACCTGGACAAAAGGAACACCTATGTTAGGATGCTGTTCATTGACTACAGCTCAGCGTTCAACACCATAGTGCCCACAAAGCTCATCACTAAGCTAAGGACTCTGGGACTAAACACCTCCCTCTGCAACTGGATCCTGTACTTCCTGACGGGCCACAACACCATCATTAAGTTTGCTGATGACACAACAGTGGTAGGCCTGATCACCGACAACGATGAGACGGCCTATAGGGAGGAGGTCAGAGACCTGGCAGTATGGTGCCAGGACAACAACCTCTCCCTCAATGTGAGCGAGATGATCGTGGACTACAGGAAAAGGCGGGCCGAACAGGCTCCCATTAACATCGATGGGGCTGTAGTGGAGCGGGTCGAGAGCTTCAAGTTCCTTGGTGTCCACATCACCAACGAACTATCATGGTCCAAACATACCAAGACAGTCATGAAGAGGGCACGACAAAACCTTTTCCCCCTCAGATTTGGCATGGGTCCCCAGATCCTCAAAAGGTTCTACAGCTGCACCGTCGAGAGCATCCTGACCGGTTGCATCACCGCCTGATATGGCAACTGCTCAGCATCTGACCGTAAGGTGCTACAGAGGGTAGTGTGTACGGCCCAGTACATCACTGGGACCAAGCTTCCTGCCATCCAGGACCTCTATAATAGGCGGAGTCAGAGGAAAACCCATAAAATTCATGACTCCAGTCACCCAAGTTATAGACTATTTTCATTGCTAGCGCACGGCAAGCGGTTCCGGAGCACCAAGTCTAAGACCAAAAGGCTCCTCAACAGCTTCTACCCCCAAGCCATTAGACTGCTGAACAATTCATAAAAATCGCCACCGGACAACCTACATTGACCCCCCTTGTACACTGCTGCTCCTCGCTGTTTGTTTGTTATCTATGCATAGTCACTTCGCCCCCACCTACATGTACAGATTACCTCAACTAGCCTGTACCCCACCACACTGACCCGGAACCGGTACCCCCTGTATATAGCCTCCACATTGACTCTATATACAGGGGTACAGCTAAATCAATGTGGAGAGCTATATACAGAGTACCGGTACAGAGTCAATGTGGAGACTATATACAGGCGGTACCGTACAGTCTCCACATTGACTCTGTACCGTACCCCTGTATATAGCCTCCACATTGACTCTGTACCGGTACCCCCTGTATATAGCCTCCACATTGACTCTGTGCAGTACCCCCTGTATATAGCCTCCACATTGACTCTGTACCGGTACCCCCTGTATATAGCCTCCACATTGACTCTGTACCAGTACCCCTGTATATAGCCTCCACATTGACTCTGTACCGGTACCCCCTGTATATAGCCTCCACATTGACTCTGTACCAGTACCCCCTGTATATAGCCTCCACATTGACTCTGTGCAGTACCCCCTGTATATAGCCTCCACATTGACTCTGTGCAGTACCCCCTGTATATAGCCTCCACATTGACTCTGTACCAGTACCCCCTGTATATAGCCTCCACATTGACTCTGTACCGTACCCTGTATATAGCCTCCACATTGACTCTGTGCAGTACCCCCTGTATATAGCCTCCACATTGACTCTGTACCGGTACCCCCTGTATATAGCCTCCACATTGACTCTGTGCAGTACCCCCTGTATATAGCCTCCACATTGACTCTGTACCCAGTACCCCTCCTGTATATAGCCTCCACACTGACTCAGTGCAGTACCCCCTGTATATAGCCTCCACATTGACTCTGTGCCGGTACCCCCTGTATATAGCCTCCACATTGACTCTGTGCAGTACCCCCTGTATATAGCCTCCACATTGACTCTGTACTGCAGTACCCCCTGTATATAGCCTCCACATTGACTCTGTGCAGTACCCCCTGTATATAGCCTCCACATTGACTCTGTGCAGTACCCCCTGTATATAGCCTCCACATTGACTCTGTACCGGTACCCCCTGTATATAGCCTCCACATTGACTCTGTACCGGTACCCCCTGTATATAGCCTCCACATTGACTCTGTACCGGTACCCCCTGTATATAGTCTCCACATTGACTCTGTACCGGTACCCCCTGTATATAGCCTCCACATTGACTCTGTACCGGTACCCCCTGTATATAGTCTCCACATTGACTCGGACACCTACAGCACCCGATGTCACAGGAAGGCCAAAAGGTTCATCAAGGACAACAACCACCAGAGCCACTCCCTGTTCACCCCGCTACCATCCAGAAGGCGAGGTCAGTACAGGTGCATCAAAGCTGGGCCCGAGAGACTGAAAAATAGCTTATATCTCAAGGCCATCAGACTGTTAAACAGCAATCACCAACACAGTGAGGATGCTGCCTTCATACAGACTGGATATAATTGACCACTCTAACAAATGGATCACTAGTCACTTTATTAATGCCACTTTAGTAAGGACGTTTTCATATCTTGCATTACTCATCTCATTTCATATGTATATACTGTATTTTATACCATCTATTGCATCTTGCCTATGCCGCTCTGACATCGCTCATCCATATATTTATATGTACATATTCTTATTTCATCCCTTTACTTATATTTGTGTGTATTAGGTACAGTTGAAGTCGGAAGTTGACATACACCTTAGCCAAATACATTTAAACTCAGTTTTTCACAATTTCTGACATTTAATCCTAGTAAACATTCCCTGTCTTATGTCAGTTATCACCACTTCATTTTAAGAATGTGAAATGTCAGAATAATAGTAGTAACCCCGGTGGACCAGAACCGACATGTATTCTACCATCCCTTCCTCTAGTAACCCGGGTGGACCAGAACCGACATGTATACTACCATCCCTTCCTCTAGTAACCCCGGTGGACCAGAATCATCCCTTCCTCTAGTAACCCGGGTGGACCAGAACCGACATGTATTCTACCATCCCTTCCTCTAGTAACCCCGGTGGACCAGAACCGACATGTATACTACCATCCCTTCCTCTAGTAACCCGGGTGGACCAGAACCGACATGTATACTACCATCCCTTCCTCTAGTAACCCCGGTGGACCAGAACCGACATGTATTCTACCATCCCTTCCTCTAGTAACCGGGTGGACCAGAACCGACATGTATACTACCATCCCTTCCTCTAGTAACCCCGGTGGACCAGAATCATCCCTTCCTCTAGTAACCCGGGTGGACCAGAACCGACATGTATTCTACCATCCCTTCCTCTAGTAACCCGGGTGGACCAGAACCGACATGTATACTACCATCCCTTCCTCTAGTAACCCGGGTGGACCAGAAACGACATGTATACTACCATCCCTTCCTCTAGTAACCCCGGTGGACCAGAATCATCCCTTCCTCTAGTAACCCCGGTGGACCAGAACCATCTCTTCCTCTAGTAACCCGGGTGGACCAGAATCATCCCTTCCTCTAGTAACCCCGGTGGACCAGAACCGACATGTATTCTACCATCCCTTCCTCTAGTAACCCGGGTGGACCAGAACCGACATGTATTCTACCATCACTTCCTCTAGTAACCCCGGTGGACCAGAATCATCCCTTCCTCTAGTAACCCGGGTGGACCAGAATCATCCCTTCCTCTAGTAACCCGGGTGGACCAGAACCGACATGTATACTACCATCCCTTCCTCTAGTAACCCGGGTGGACCAGAACCGACATGTATACTACCATCCCTTCCTCTAGTAACCCCGGTGGACCAGAACCGACATGTATTCTACCATCCCTTCCTCTAGTAACCGGGTGGACCAGAATCATCCCTTCCTCTAGTAACCCGGTGGACCAGAACCATCTCTTCCTCTAGTAACCGGGTGGACCAGAACCGACATGTATTCTACCATCCCTTCCTCTAGTAACCCGGGTGGACCAGAACCATCCCTTCCTCTAGTAACCCGGTGGACCAGAACCATCCCTTCCTCTAGTAACCGGGTGGACCAGAACCATCCCTTCCTCTAGTAACCCGGTGGACCAGAACCGACATGTATTCTACCATCCCTTCCTCTAGTAACCCCGGTGGACCAGAACCATCTCTTCCTCTAGTAACCCGGGTGGACCAGAACCATCCCTTCCTCTAGTAATCCCGGTGGACCAGAACCATCCCTTCCTCTAGTAACCCGGGTGGACCAGAACCATCCCTTCCTCTAGTAACCCGGTGGACCAGAACCGACATGTATTCTACCATCCCTTCCTCTAGTAACCCGGTGGACCAGAACCATCTCTTCCTCTAGTAACCGGGTGGACCAGAACCATCCCTTCCTCTAGTAATCCCGGTGGACCAGAACCATCCCTTCCTCTAGTAACCCGGGTGGACCAGAACCATCCCTTCCTCTAGTAATCCCGGTGGACCAGAACCATCCCTTCCTCTAGTAACCCGGGTGGACCAGAACCATCCCTTCCTCTAGTAACCCCGGTGGACCAGAACCATCTCTTCCTCTAGTAACCCCGGTGGACCAGAACCATCCCTTCCTCTAGTAACCCCGGTGGACCAGAACCATCTCTTCCTCTAGTAACCCCGGTGGACCAGAACCATCCCTTCCTCTAGTAACCCCGGTGGACCAGAACCATCCCTTCCTCTAGTAACCCCGGTGGACCAGAATCATCCCTTCCTCTAGTAACCCCGGTGGACCAGAACCGACATGTATTCTACCATCCCTTCCTCTAGTAACCCCGGTGGACCAGAACCGACATGTATTCTACCATCCCTTCCTCTAGTAACCCCGGTGGACCAGAACCATCCCTTCCTCTAGTAACCCCGGTGGACCAGAACCATCCCTTCCTCTAGTAACCCGGGTGGACCAGAACCATCCCTTCCTCTAGTAACCCCGGTGGACCAGAACCATCTCTTCCTCTAGTAACCCGGGTGGACCAGAACCATCCCTTCCTCTAGTAACCCGGTGGACCAGAACCATCTCTTCCTCTAGTAACCGGGTGGACCAGAACCATCCCTTCCTCTAGTAATCCCGGTGGACCAGAACCATCTCTTCCTCCTAGTAACCGGGTGGACCAGAACCATCTCTTCCTCTAGTAACCCGGGTGGACCAGAACCATCCCTTCCTCTAGTAACCCGGGTGGACCAGAACCGACATGTATTCTACCATCCCTTCCTCTAGTAACCCGGGTGGACCAGAACCATCCCTTCCTCTAGTAACCCTTGGTGGACCAGAACCATCTCTTCCTCTAGTAACCGGGTGGACCAGAACCATCCCTTCCTCTAGTAACCGGGTGGACCAGAATCATCCCTTCCTCTAGTAACCCGGTGGACCAGAATCATCCCTTCCTCTAGTAACCGGGTGGACCAGAATCATCCCTTCCTCTAGTAACCCGGGTGGACCAGAACCATCTCTTCCTCTAGTAACCCCGGTGGACCAGAACCGACATGTATTCTACCATCCCTTCCTCTAGTAACCCGGGTGGACCAGAACCGACATGTATTCTACCATCCCTTCCTCTAGTAACCCCGGTGGACCAGAACCATCCCTTCCTCTAGTAACCCCGGTGGACCAGAACCATCCCTTCCTCTAGTAACCCGGGTGGACCAGAATCATCCCTTCCTCTAGTAACCCGGGTGGACCAGAACCATCTCTTCCTCTAGTAACCCCGGTGGACCAGAACCATCCCTTCCTCTAGTAACCCGGGTGGACCAGAACCATCCCTTCCTCTAGTAACCCCGGTGGACCAGAACCATCCCTTCCTCTAGTAACCCCGGTGGACCAGAACCATCCCTTCCTCTAGTAACCCGGGTGGACCAGAACCATCCCTTCCTCTAGTAACCCGGTGGACCAGAACCATCCCTTCCTCTAGTAACCCGGTGGACCAGAACCATCCCTTCCTCTAGTAACCCGGTGGACCAGAACCATCCCTTCCTCTAGTAACCCCGGTGGACCAGAACCATCTCTTCCTCTAGTAACCCGGGTGGACCAGAACCATCCCTTCCTCTAGTAACCCGGGTGGACCAGAATCATCCCTTCCTCTAGTAACCCCGGTGGACCAGAATCATCTCTTCCTCTAGTAACCCCGGTGGACCAGAACCGACATGTATTCTACCATCCCTTCCTCTAGTAACCCGGGTGGACCAGAATCATCCCTTCCTCTAGTAACCCGGGTGGACCAGAACCATCTCTTCCTCTAGTAACCCCGGTGGACCAGAACCGACATGTATTCTACCATCCCTTCCTCTAGTAACCCGGGTGGACCAGAACCGACATGTATTCTACCATCCCTTCCTCTAGTAACCCGGGTGGACCAGAACCGACATGTATTCTACCATCCCTTCCTCTAGTAATCCCGGTGGACCAGAACCATCCCTTCCTCTAGTAACCCGGGTGGACCAGAACCATCTCTTCCTCTAGTAACCCCGGTGGACCAGAACCATCCCTTCCTCTAGTAACCCCGGTGGACCAGAACCATCCCTTCCTCTAGTAACCCGGGTGGACCAGAACCATCCCTTCCTCTAGTAACCCCGGTGGACCAGAACCATCTCTTCCTCTAGTAACCCCGGTGGACCAGAACCATCCCTTCCTCTAGTAACCCCGGTGGACCAGAACCATCCCTTCCTCTAGTAACCCGGTGGACCAGAACCATCCCTTCCTCTAGTAACCCCGGTGGACCAGAACCATCCCTTCCTCTAGTAACCCCGGTGGACCAGAACCATCTCTTCCTCTAGTAACCCGGGTGGACCAGAACCATCCCTTCCTCTAGTAACCCGGGTGGACCAGAACCATCCCTTCCTCTAGTAACCCCGGTGGACCAGAACCATCCCTTCCTCTAGTAACCCCGGTGGACCAGAACCATCCCTTCCTCTAGTAACCCGGTGGACCAGAACCATCCCTTCCTCTAGTAACCCGGTGGACCAGAACCATCCCTTCCTCTAGTAACCCGGTGGACCAGAACCATCCCTTCCTCTAGTAACCCGGTGGACCAGAACCGACATGTATACTACCATCCCTTCCTCTAGTAACCCCGGTGGACCAGAACCGACATGTATTCTACCATCCCTTCCTCTAGTAACCCGGGTGGACCAGAACCGACATGTATACTACCATCCCTTCCTCTAGTAACCCCGGTGGACCAGAATCATCCCTTCCTCTAGTAACCCGGGTGGACCAGAACCGACATGTATTCTACCATCCCTTCCTCTAGTAACCCGGGTGGACCAGAACCGACATGTATACTACCATCCCTTCCTCTAGTAACCCGGGTGGACCAGAAACGACATGTATACTACCATCCCTTCCTCTAGTAACCCCGGTGGACCAGAATCATCCCTTCCTCTAGTAACCCCGGTGGACCAGAACCATCTCTTCCTCTAGTAACCCGGGTGGACCAGAACCGACATGTATTCTACCATCACTTCCTCTAGTAACCCCGGTGGACCAGAATCATCCCTTCCTCTAGTAACCCGGGTGGACCAGAATCATCCCTTCCTCTAGTAACCCGGGTGGACCAGAACCGACATGTATACTACCATCCCTTCCTCTAGTAACCCGGGTGGACCAGAACCACATGTATACTACCATCCCTTCCTCTAGTAACCCCGGTGGACCAGAACCGACATGTATTCTACCATCCCTTCCTCTAGTAACCCGGGTGGACCAGAATCATCCCTTCCTCTAGTAACCCCGGTGGACCAGAACCATCTCTTCCTCTAGTAACCCGGGTGGACCAGAACCGACATGTATTCTACCATCCCTTCCTCTAGTAACCCGGTGGACCAGAACCATCCCTTCCTCTAGTAACCCGGGTGGACCAGAACCATCCCTTCCTCTAGTAACCCGGTGGACCAGAACCGACATGTATACTACCATCCCTTCCTCTAGTAACCCCGGTGGACCAGAACCGACATGTATTCTACCATCCCTTCCTCTAGTAACCCGGTGGACCAGAACCGACATGTATACTACCATCCCTTCCTCTAGTAACCCCGGTGGACCAGAATCATCCCTTCCTCTAGTAACCCGGGTGGACCAGAACCGACATGTATTCTACCATCCCTTCCTCTAGTAACCGGGTGGACCAGAACCGACATGTATACTACCATCCCTTCCTCTAGTAACCCGGTGGACCAGAAGCGACATGTATACTACCATCCCTTCCTCTAGTAACCCGGTGGACCAGAATCATCCCTTCCTCTAGTAACCCGGTGGACCAGAACCATCTCTTCCTCTAGTAACCCGGTGGACCAGAATCATCCTTCCTCTAGTAACCCGGTGGACCAGAACCGACATGTATTCTACCATCCCTTCCTCTAGTAAACCCGGTGACCAGAACCGACATGTATTCTACCATCACTTCCTCTAGTAACCCCGGTGGACCAGAATCATCCCTTCCTCTAGTAACCCGGGTGGACCAGAATCATCCCTTCCTCTAGTAACCCGGGTGGACCAGAACCGACATGTATACTACCATCCCTTCCTCTAGTAACCCGGGTGGACCAGAACCGACATGTATACTACCATCCCTTCCTCTAGTAACCCCGGTGGACCAGAACCGACATGTATTCTACCATCCCTTCCTCTAGTAACCCGGTGGACCAGAATCATCCCTTCCTCTAGTAACCCGGTGGACCAGAACCATCTCTTCCTCTAGTAACCCGGGTGGACCAGAACCGACATGTATTCTACCATCCCTTCCTCTAGTAACCCGGGTGGACCAGAACCATCCCTTCCTCTAGTAACCCCGGTGGACCAGAACCATCCCTTCCTCTAGTAAACCCGTGGACCAGAACCATCCCTTCCTCTAGTAACCCGGGTGGACCAGAACCGACATGTATTCTACCATCCCTTCCTCTAGTAACCCGGTGGACCAGAACCATCTCTTCCTCTAGTAACCCGGTGGACCAGAACCATCCCTTCCTCTAGTAATCCCTGGGACCAGAACCATCCCTTCCTCTAGTAACCCGGGTGGACCAGAACCATCCCTTCCTCTAGTAACCCCGGTGGACCAGAACCGACATGTATTCTACCATCCCTTCCTCTAGTAACCCCGGTGGACCAGAACCATCTCTTCCTCTAGTAACCCGGGTGGACCAGAACCATCCCTTCCTCTAGTAACCCCGGTGACCAGAACCATCCCTTCCTCTAGTAACCCGGGTGACCAGAACCATCCCTTCCTCTAGTAATCCCGTGGACCAGAACCATCCTTCCTCTAGTAGCAACCTTCTTGTGTGACCAGAACCATCCCTTCCTCTAGTAACCCGGTGGACCAGAACCATCCTTCCTCTAGTAACCCCGGGTGACCAGAATCCATCCCTTCCTCTAGTAACCCGTGACCAGAACCATCCTTCCTCTAGTAATCCCGGTGGACCAGAATCATCCTCTTCCTCTAGTAACCCGTGGTGGACCAGAACTATCCTTCCTCTCTAGTAAACCCCGGTGGACCAGAACCATACATGTATTCTACTATCCCTTCCTCTAGTAAACCTGGTGGACCAGAAATACTACCTTCTCTAGTAACCCGGTGGACCAGAATCATCCCTTCCTCTAGTAACCCTCGGTGGACCAGAACTGACATGTATTCCTACCTTCCCTTCTAGTAACCTTCGTGTGACCAGAACCGACATGTACTACCATCCCTTCCTCTAGTAAACCCGTGGACCAGAACCTACATGTATCTACCATCCCTTCCTCTAGTAATCCTCGTGGACCAGAACCATCCCCTTCCTTCTAGTAACCCGGTGGACCAGAACCATCTCTTCCTCTAGTAACCCGGGTGGACCAGAGAACATCCTTCCTCTTAAATCTAGTGACCAGAACCATCCTTCCTCTAGTAACTCGGTGGACCAGAACCATCCCTTCCTCTAGTAACCCTGTGACCAGAACCATCCCTTCCTCTAGTAATCCCGTGACCAGAACCATCCCTTCCTCTAGTAACCGAGGTGGACCAGAACCATCTTCTCTAGTAAATCCCGGTGACCAGAACCATCCCTTCCTCTAGTAACCCGGTGGACCAGAACCATCCCCTTCCTCTAGTAAACTCCGTGGACCAGAATCCATCCCTTCCTCTAGTAACCCGGTGGACCAGAACCATCTCTTCCTCTAGTAACCGGTGACCAGAGTGCAGAACCATCCCTTCCTCTAGTAACCCGGTGGACCAGAACCATCCCTTCCTCTAGTAATCCTGTGACAGAAACCATCCCTTCCTCTAGTAACGGTGGACCAGAATCCCTTCCTCTTCCCTCTAATCTCGTGTCTCAGAATATACTTCTCTCTAGTAACTCTCGTGGACCAGAACCATGTATATTCATCGGTGACAACTTCTATCCCTTCCTCTAGTAACCCGGTGGACCAGAACTCGACATGACTCTAGTAACCCTGGACCAGAATCATCCCTTCCTCTAGTAACCCGGACCTAGAACCATGTATTCTACCATCCCTTCCTCTAGTAACCCGGTGACCAGAACCACATGTATATACTACATCCTTCCTTTCAGTAACCTGGTAGAAACATGATCCCTTCTCTAGTAAACTCTGTGGTACCATCCTTCCTCAGTAACTCTCCCGTGGACCAGAACCATCTCTTCCTCTACTGGTGACTAGAACCATCTCCTCTAGAATCATCCTTCTAGTAACCCTGACCAGAATCATCCCTTCCTCTAGTAAATCTTAGAACCCATTAATTCCAGAACCCTTCCTCTAGTTCATGCACCCCGATGATCTCTTCCTTCTCTAGTAACTGTGTGAGAACTACATCCCATCCTTCCTTAGTAACCTCCCTTCCCTCTTAGTGAAACCAGGACTACCATCCCTTCCTCTAAACTCGGGACCAGAACCATGACATCATACTACCATCCCTTCCTCTAGCAATCCTTCCTTCCTCTAGTAACCCGGTGGGTGACCAGACTCAGAACCTGACATGTATACTACCATCCCTTCCTCTAGTATACTAACAATACCACCTAACCCGGTGGACCAGAATCATCCCTTCCTCTAGTAACCCGGTGGACCAGAACCATCTCTTCCTCTAGTAACCCGGGTGGACCAGAATCATCCCTTCCTCTAGTAACCCGGTGGACCAGAACCGACATGTATTCTACCATCCCTTCCTCTAGTAACCGGGTGGACCAGAACCGACATGTATTCTACCATCACTTCCTCTAGTAACCCCGGTGGACCAGAATCATCCCTTCCTCTAGTAACCCGGGTGGACCAGAATCATCCCTTCCTCTAGTAACCCGGGTGGACCAGAACCGACATGTATACTACCATCCCTTCCTCTAGTAACCCGGGTGGACCAGAACCGACATGTATACTACCATCCCTTCCTCTAGTAACCCCGGTGGACCAGAACCGACATGTATTCTACCATCCCTTCCTCTAGTAACCCGGGTGGACCAGAATCATCCCTTCCTCTAGTAACCCCGGTGGACCAGAACCATGTCTTCCTCTAGTAACCCGGGTGGACCAGAACCGACATGTATTCTACCATCCCTTCCTCTAGTAACCCGGGTGGACCAGAACCATCCCTTCCTCTAGTAACCCCGGTGGACCAGAACCATCCCTTCCTCTAGTAACCCGGGTGGACCAGAACCATCCCTTCCTCTAGTAACCCGGGTGGACCAGAACCGACATGTATTCTACCATCCCTTCCTCTAGTAACCCCGGTGGACCAGAACCATCTCTTCCTCTAGTAACCGGGTGGACCAGAACCATCCCTTCCTCTAGTAATCCCGGTGGACCAGAACCATCCCTTCCTCTAGTAACCGGGTGGACCAGAACCATCCCTTCCTCTAGTAACCCGGTGGACCAGAACCGACATGTATTCTACCATCCCTTCCTCTAGTAACCCCGGTGGACCAGAACCATCTCTTCCTCTAGTAACCCGGGTGGACCAGAACCATCCCTTCCTCTAGTAATCCCGGTGGACCAGAACCATCCCTTCCTCTAGTAACCCGGGTGGACCAGAACCATCCCTTCCTCTAGTAATCCCGGTGGACCAGAACCATCCCTTCCTCTAGTAACCCGGGTGGACCAGAACCATCCCTTCCTCTAGTAACCCCGGTGGACCAGAACCATCTCTTCCTCTAGTAACCCCGGTGGACCAGAACCATCCCTTCCTCTAGTAACCCCGGTGGACCAGAACCATCTCTTCCTCTAGTAACCCCGGTGGACCAGAACCATCCCTTCCTCTAGTAACCCGGTGGAGCAGAACCATCCCTTCCTCTAGTAACCCGGTGGACCAGAATCATCCCTTCCTCTAGTAACCCGGTGGACCAGAACCGACATGTATTCTACCATCCCTTCCTCTAGTAACCCCGGTGGACCAGAACCGACATGTATTCTACCATCCCTTCCTCTAGTAACCCCGGTGGACCAGAACCATCCCTTCCTCTAGTAACCCCGGTGGACCAGAACCATCCCTTCCTCTAGTAACCCGGGTGGACCAGAACCATCTCTTCCTCTAGTAACCCCGGTGGACCAGAACCATCTCTTCCTCTAGTAACCCGGGTGGACCAGAACCATCCCTTCCTCTAGTAACCCCGGTGGACCAGAACCATCTCTTCCTCTAGTAACCCGGGTGGACCAGAACCATCCCTTCCTCTAGTAATCCCGGTGGACCAGAACCATCTCTTCCTCTAGTAACCCGGGTGGACCAGAACCATCTCTTCCTCTAGTAACCCGGGTGGACCAGAACCATCCCTTCCTCTAGTAACCCGGGTGGACCAGAACCGACATGTATTCTACCATCCCTTCCTCTAGTAACCCGGGTGGACCAGAACCATCCCTTCCTCTAGTAACCCCGGTGGACCAGAACCATCTCTTCCTCTAGTAACCCGGGTGGACCAGAACCATCCCTTCCTCTAGTAACCCGGGTGGACCAGAATCATCCCTTCCTCTAGTAACCCCGGTGGACCAGAATCATCCCTTCCTCTAGTAACCCGGGTGGACCAGAATCATCCCTTCCTCTAGTAACCCGGGTGGACCAGAACCATCTCTTCCTCTAGTAACCCCGGTGGACCAGAACCGACATGTATTCTACCATCCCTTCCTCTAGTAACCCGGGTGGACCAGAACCGACATGTATTCTACCATCCCTTCCTCTAGTAACCCCGGTGGACCAGAACCATCCCTTCCTCTAGTAACCCCGGTGGACCAGAACCATCCCTTCCTCTAGTAACCCGGGTGGACCAGAATCATCCCTTCCTCTAGTAACCCGGGTGGACCAGAACCATCTCTTCCTCTAGTAACCCCGGTGGACCAGAACCATCCCTTCCTCTAGTAACCCGGGTGGACCAGAACCATCCCTTCCTCTAGTAACCCGGTGGACCAGAACCATCCCTTCCTCTAGTAACCCGGTGGACCAGAACCATCCCTTCCTCTAGTAACCGGGTGGACCAGAACCATCCCTTCCTCTAGTAACCCGGGTGGACCAGAACCATCCCTTCCTCTAGTAACCCGGGTGGACCAGAACCATCCCTTCCTCTAGTAACCCGGTGGACCAGAACCATCCCTTCCTCTAGTAACCCCGGTGGACCAGAACCATCTCTTCCTCTAGTAACCCGGGTGGACCAGAACCATCCCTTCCTCTAGTAACCCGGGTGGACCAGAATCATCCCTTCCTCTAGTAACCCCGGTGGACCAGAATCATCTCTTCCTCTAGTAACCCCGGTGGACCAGAACCGACATGTATTCTACCATCCCTTCCTCTAGTAACCGGGTGGACCAGAATCATCCCTTCCTCTAGTAACCCGGGTGGACCAGAACCATCTCTTCCTCTAGTAACCCCGGTGGACCAGAACCGACATGTATTCTACCATCCCTTCCTCTAGTAACCCGGGTGGACCAGAACCGACATGTATTCTACCATCCCTTCCTCTAGTAACCCGGGTGGACCAGAACCGACATGTATTCTACCATCCCTTCCTCTAGTAATCCCGGTGGACCAGAACCATCCCTTCCTCTAGTAACCCGGGTGGACCAGAACCATCTCTTCCTCTAGTAACCCCGGTGGACCAGAACCATCCCTTCCTCTAGTAACCCCGGTGGACCAGAACCATCCCTTCCTCTAGTAACCCGGGTGGACCAGAACCATCCCTTCCTCTAGTAACCCCGGTGGACCAGAACCATCTCTTCCTCTAGTAACCCCGGTGGACCAGAACCATCTCTTCCTCTAGTAACCCGGGTGGACCAGAACCATCCCTTCCTCTAGTAATCCCGGTGGACCAGAACCATCCCTTCCTCTAGTAACCCCGGTGGACCAGAACCATCCCTTCCTCTAGTAACCGGGTGGACCAGAACCATCCCTTCCTCTAGTAACCCGGTGGACCAGAACCATCTCTTCCTCTAGTAACCCGGTGGACCAGAACCATCCCTTCCTCTAGTAATCCCGGTGGACCAGAACCATCCCTTCCTCTAGTAACCCGGTGGACCAGAACCATCCCTTCCTCTAGTAACCCGGTGGACCAGAACCATCCCTTCCTCTAGTAACCCGGTGGACCAGAACCATCTCTTCCTCTAGTAACCGGGTGGACCAGAACCATCCCTTCCTCTAGTAACCGGGTGGACCAGAACCATCCCTTCCTCTAGTAACCGGGTGGACCAGAACCATCCCTTCCTCTAGTAACCCGGTGGACCAGAACCATCCCTTCCTCTAGTAACCCCGGTGGACCAGAACCATCCCTTCCTCTAGTAACCCCGGTGGACCAGAACCATCCCTTCCTCTAGTAACCCGGGTGGACCAGAACCATCCCTTCCTCTAGTAACCCCGGTGGACCAGAACCGACATGTATACTACCATCCCTTCCTCTAGTAACCCGGTGGACCAGAACCGACATGTATTCTACCATCCCTTCCTCTAGTAACCCGGGTGGACCAGAACCGACATGTATACTACCATCCCTTCCTCTAGTAACCCCGGTGGACCAGAATCATCCCTTCCTCTAGTAACCCGGGTGGACCAGAACCGACATGTATTCTACCATCCCTTCCTCTAGTAACCGGGTGGACCAGAACCGACATGTATACTACCATCCCTTCCTCTAGTAACCCGGGTGGACCAGAAACGACATGTATACTACCATCCCTTCCTCTAGTAACCCCGGTGGACCAGAATCATCCCTTCCTCTAGTAACCCCGGTGGACCAGAACCATCTCTTCCTCTAGTAACCCGGGTGGACCAGAATCATCCCTTCCTCTAGTAACCCCGGTGGACCAGAACCGACATGTATTCTACCATCCCTTCCTCTAGTAACCCGGGTGGAGCAGAACCGACATGTATTCTACCATCACTTCCTCTAGTAACCCCGGTGGACCAGAATCATCCCTTCCTCTAGTAACCCGGGTGGACCAGAATCATCCCTTCCTCTAGTAACCCGGGTGGACCAGAACCGACATGTATACTACCATCCCTTCCTCTAGTAACCCGGGTGGACCAGAACCGACATGTATACTACCATCCCTTCCTCTAGTAACCCCGGTGGACCAGAACCGACATGTATTCTACCATCCCTTCCTCTAGTAACCCGGGTGGACCAGAATCATCCCTTCCTCTAGTAACCCCGGTGGACCAGAACCATCTCTTCCTCTAGTAACCCGGGTGGACCAGAACCGACATGTATTCTACCATCCCTTCCTCTAGTAACCGGGTGGACCAGAACCATCCCTTCCTCTAGTAACCCGGTGGACCAGAACCATCCCTTCCTCTAGTAACCCGGGTGGACCAGAACCGACATGTATACTACCATCCCTTCCTCTAGTAACCCGGTGGACCAGAACCGACATGTATTCTACCATCCCTTCCTCTAGTAACCCGGGTGGACCAGAACCGACATGTATACTACCATCCCTTCCTCTAGTAACCCCGGTGGACCAGAATCATCCCTTCCTCTAGTAACCCGGGTGGACCAGAACCGACATGTATTCTACCATCCCTTCCTCTAGTAACCGGGTGGACCAGAACCGACATGTATACTACCATCCCTTCCTCTAGTAACCGGGTGGACCAGAAAGCTGACATGTATACTACCATCCCTTCCTCTAGTAACCCGGTGGACCAGAATCATCCCTTCCTCTAGTAACCCGGTGGACCAGAACCATCTCTTCCTCTAGTAACCGGGTGGACCAGAATCATCCCTTCCTCTAGTAACCCGGTGGACCAGAACCGACATGTATTCTACCATCCCTTCCTCTAGTAACCGGGTGGACCAGAACCGACATGTATTCTACCATCACTTCCTCTAGTAACCCGGTGGACCAGAATCATCCCTTCCTCTAGTAACCGGGTGGACCAGAATCATCCCTTCCTCTAGTAACCCGGGTGGACCAGAACCGACATGTATACTACCATCCCTTCCTCTAGTAACCGGGTGGACCAGAACCGACATGTATACTACCATCCCTTCCTCTAGTAACCCGGTGGACCAGAACCGACATGTATTCTACCATCCCTTCCTCTAGTAACCGGGTGGACCAGAATCATCCCTTCCTCTAGTAACCCGGTGGACCAGAACCATGTCTTCCTCTAGTAACCGGGTGGACCAGAACCGACATGTATTCTACCATCCCTTCCTCTAGTAACCGGGTGGACCAGAACCATCCCTTCCTCTAGTAACCCGGTGGACCAGAACCATCCCTTCCTCTAGTAACCCGGGTGGACCAGAACCATCCCTTCCTCTAGTAACCCGGGTGGACCAGAACCGACATGTATTCTACCATCCCTTCCTCTAGTAACCCGGTGGACCAGAACCATCCCTTCCTCTAGTAATCCCGGTGGACCAGAACCATCCCTTCCTCTAGTAACCGGGTGGACCAGAACCATCCCTTCCTCTAGTAACCGGGTGGACCAGAACCGACATGTATTCTACCATCCCTTCCTCTAGTAACCCGGGTGGACCAGAACCATCCCTTCCTCTAGTAATCCCGGTGGACCAGAACCATCCCTTCCTCTAGTAACCCGGGTGGACCAGAACCATCCCTTCCTCTAGTAACCCCGGTGGACCAGAACCGACATGTATTCTACCATCCCTTCCTCTAGTAACCCCGGTGGACCAGAACCATCTCTTCCTCTAGTAACCCGGGTGGACCAGAACCATCCCTTCCTCTAGTAATCCCGGTGGACCAGAACCATCCCTTCCTCTAGTAACCCGGGTGGACCAGAACCATCCCTTCCTCTAGTAATCCCGGTGGACCAGAACCATCCCTTCCTCTAGTAACCGGGTGGACCAGAACCATCCCTTCCTCTAGTAACCCGGTGGACCAGAACCATCTCTTCCTCTAGTAACCCGGTGGACCAGAACCATCCCTTCCTCTAGTAACCCCGGTGGACCAGAACCATCTCTTCCTCTAGTAACCCCGGTGGACCAGAACCATCCCTTCCTCTAGTAACCCCGGTGGACCAGAACCATCCCTTCCTCTAGTAACCCGGTGGACCAGAATCATCCCTTCCTCTAGTAACCCGGTGGACCAGAACCGACATGTATTCTACCATCCCTTCCTCTAGTAACCCGGTGGACCAGAACCGACATGTATTCTACCATCCCTTCCTCTAGTAACCCGGTGGACCAGAACCATCCCTTCCTCTAGTAACCCGGTGGACCAGAACCATCCCTTCCTCTAGTAACCGGGTGGACCAGAACCATCTCTTCCTCTAGTAACCCGGTGGACCAGAACCATCTCTTCCTCTAGTAACCGGGTGGACCAGAACCATCCCTTCCTCTAGTAACCCGGTGGACCAGAACCATCTCTTCCTCTAGTAACCCGGGTGGACCAGAACCATCCCTTCCTCTAGTAATCCCGGTGGACCAGAACCATCTCTTCCTCTAGTAACCCGGGTGGACCAGAACCATCTCTTCCTCTAGTAACCCGGGTGGACCAGAACCATCCCTTCCTCTAGTAACCCGGGTGGACCAGAACCGACATGTATTCTACCATCCCTTCCTCTAGTAACCCGGGTGGACCAGAACCATCCCTTCCTCTAGTAACCCCGGTGGACCAGAACCATCTCTTCCTCTAGTAACCCGGGTGGACCAGAACCATCCCTTCCTCTAGTAACCCGGGTGGACCAGAATCATCCCTTCCTCTAGTAACCCCGGTGGACCAGAATCATCCCTTCCTCTAGTAACCGGGTGGACCAGAATCATCCCTTCCTCTAGTAACCGGGTGGACCAGAACCATCTCTTCCTCTAGTAACCCGGTGGACCAGAACCGACATGTATTCTACCATCCCTTCCTCTAGTAACCGGGTGGACCAGAACCGACATGTATTCTACCATCCCTTCCTCTAGTAACCCGGTGGACCAGAACCATCCCTTCCTCTAGTAACCCGGTGGACCAGAACCATCCCTTCCTCTAGTAACCGGGTGGACCAGAATCATCCCTTCCTCTAGTAACCGGGTGGACCAGAACCATCTCTTCCTCTAGTAACCCGGTGGACCAGAACCATCCCTTCCTCTAGTAACCGGGTGGACCAGAACCATCCCTTCCTCTAGTAACCCGGTGGACCAGAACCATCCCTTCCTCTAGTAACCCGGTGGACCAGAACCATCCCTTCCTCTAGTAACCGGGTGGACCAGAACCATCCCTTCCTCTAGTAACCGGGTGGACCAGAACCATCCCTTCCTCTAGTAACCCGGGTGGACCAGAACCATCCCTTCCTCTAGTAACCCGGTGGACCAGAACCATCCCTTCCTCTAGTAACCCGGTGGACCAGAACCATCTCTTCCTCTAGTAACCGGGTGGACCAGAACCATCCCTTCCTCTAGTAACCGGGTGGACCAGAATCATCCCTTCCTCTAGTAACCCGGTGGACCAGAATCATCTCTTCCTCTAGTAACCCGGTGGACCAGAACCGACATGTATTCTACCATCCCTTCCTCTAGTAACCGGGTGGACCAGAATCATCCCTTCCTCTAGTAACCGGGTGGACCAGAACCATCTCTTCCTCTAGTAACCCCGGTGGACCAGAACCGACATGTATTCTACCATCCCTTCCTCTAGTAACCCGGGTGGACCAGAACCGACATGTATTCTACCATCCCTTCCTCTAGTAACCCGGGTGGACCAGAACCGACATGTATTCTACCATCCCTTCCTCTAGTAATCCCGGTGGACCAGAACCATCCCTTCCTCTAGTAACCCGGGTGGACCAGAACCATCTCTTCCTCTAGTAACCCCGGTGGACCAGAACCATCCCTTCCTCTAGTAACCCCGGTGGACCAGAACCATCCCTTCCTCTAGTAACCGGGTGGACCAGAACCATCCCTTCCTCTAGTAACCCGGTGGACCAGAACCATCTCTTCCTCTAGTAACCCCGGTGGACCAGAACCATCTCTTCCTCTAGTAACCCGGGTGGACCAGAACCATCCCTTCCTCTAGTAATCCCGGTGGACCAGAACCATCCCTTCCTCTAGTAACCCCGGTGGACCAGAACCATCCCTTCCTCTAGTAACCCGGTGGACCAGAACCATCTCTTCCTCTAGTAACCGGGTGGACCAGAACCATCCCTTCCTCTAGTAACCGGGTGGACCAGAACCATCCCTTCCTCTAGTAACCGGGTGGACCAGAACCATCCCTTCCTCTAGTAACCCGGTGGACCAGAACCATCCCTTCCTCTAGTAACCCGGTGGACCAGAACCATCCCTTCCTCTAGTAACCCGGTGGACCAGAACCATCCCTTCCTCTAGTAACCGGGTGGACCAGAACCATCCCTTCCTCTAGTAACCCGGTGGACCAGAATCATCCCTTCCTCTAGTAACCGGGTGGACCAGAACCATCTCTTCCTCTAGTAACCCCGGTGGACCAGAACCATCCCTTCCTCTAGTAACCCCGGTGGACCAGAACCATCCCTTCCTCTAGTAACCCGGGTGGACCAGAACCATCCCTTCCTCTAGTAACCCCGGTGGACCAGAACCATTTCTTCCTCTAGTAACCCCGGTGGACCAGAACCATCTCTTCCTCTAGTAACCCGGGTGGACCAGAACCATCCCTTCCTCTAGTAATCCCGGTGGACCAGAACCATCCCTTCCTCTAGTAACCCCGGTGGACCAGAACCATCCCTTCCTCTAGTAACCCCGGTGGACCAGAACCATCTCTTCCTCTAGTAACCCGGGTGGACCAGAACCATCCCTTCCTCTAGTAACCCGGGTGGACCAGAACCATCCCTTCCTCTAGTAACCCGGGTGGACCAGAACCATCCCTTCCTCTAGTAACCCGGTGGACCAGAACCATCCCTTCCTCTAGTAACCCGGTGGACCAGAACCATCCCTTCCTCTAGTAACCGGGTGGACCAGAACCATCCCTTCCTCTAGTAACCCCGGTGGACCAGAATCATCCCTTCCTCTAGTAACCCGGGTGGACCAGAACCGACATGTATTCTACCATCCCTTCCTCTAGTAACCCGGGTGGACCAGAACCATCCCTTCCTCTAGTAACCCCGGTGGACCAGAACCATCTCTTCCTCTAGTAACCCCGGTGGACCAGAACCATCTCTTCCTCTAGTAACCCGGGTGGACCAGAACCATCTCTTCCTCTAGTAACCCGGGTGGACCAGAACCATCCCTTCCTCTAGTAACCCGGGTGGACCAGAATCATCCCTTCCTCTAGTAACCCGGTGGACCAGAACCGACATGTATTCTACCATCCCTTCCTCTAGTAACCCCGGTGGACCAGAACCATCCCTTCCTCTAGTAACCCCGGTGGACCAGAACCATCCCTTCCTCTAGTAACCCGGGTGGACCAGAACCATCTCTTCCTCTAGTAACCCGGGTGGACCAGAACCATCCCTTCCTCTAGTAACCCGGGTGGACCAGAATCATCCCTTCCTCTAGTAACCCCGGTGGACCAGAACCGACATGTATTCTACCATCCCTTCCTCTAGTAACCCCGGTGGACCAGAACCATCCCTTCCTCTAGTAACCCCGGTGGACCAGAACCATCCCTTCCTCTAGTAACCCGGGTGGACCAGAATCATCCCTTCCTCTAGTAACCCCGGTGGACCAGAACCGACATGTATTCTACCATCCCTTCCTCTAGTAACCCCGGTGGACCAGAACCATCCCTTCCTCTAGTAACCCGGGTGGACCAGAACCATCCCTTCCTCTAGTAACCCCGGTGGACCAGAATCATCCCTTCCTCTAGTAACCCGGGTGGACCAGAACCGACATGTATTCTACCATCCCTTCCTCTAGTAACCCCGGTGGACCAGAATCATCCCTTCCTCTAGTAACCCCGGTGGACCAGAACTTTCTCTGATCTGTTCACTCTTTTGATGTGCAGCATCTGATTGGTGGGAGAATACATTGATCGGACTCTACTCCACCACAACAGACACGACGACCTGACATATTAGTACCTCAAAAAGCCTGTCATTAGGAGGTCAAAGGGTGAGAATACTGTAAAGTCCATGTAGAGCTACTACAAAACAAACTAAAGAAACCCCAAAAATATCAAACATAAAATATGTATTAGGTGATTTACTTACATTTGTTAAATATATAATACTTGAGCATCTTAAATCAGTACTCTCTGAGAAGATGTTAAGGGAGAAACATTTGTAGTAGCCCAGGCTACAAAGTTGTAGAAACCTGTTTGGTGGGTGTGCTGCCCAAAAACGTTTCGTCACATCTGAAAGAGAAAAATTCTTGCCTGATGTGTGCTGCTTGTGTCTCCGCCTCAGACAAGTCACAGCAAGCTGACTGGAGACAGAGGGAGAAGCGTTCACAGCAAGCTGACTGGAGACAGAGGGAGAAGCGTTCACAGCAAGCTGACTGGAGACAGAGGGAGAAGCGTTCACAGCAAGCTGACTGGAGACAGAGGGAGAAGCGTTCACAGCAAGCTGACTGGAGACAGAGGGAGAAGCGTTCACAGCAAGCTGACTGGAGAAGTGTTCACAGCAAGCTGACTGGAGACAGAGGGAGAAGCGTTCACAGCAAGCTGACTGGAGACAGAGGGAGAAGCGTTCACAGCAAGCTGACTGGAGACAGAGGGAGAAGTGTTCACAGCAAGCTGACTGGAGACGAGCGAGAAGCGTTCACAGCAAGCTGACTGGAGACAGAGGGAGAAGCGTTCACAGCAAGCTGACTGGAGACGAGCGAGAAGCGTTCACAGCAAGCTGACTGGAGACGAGCGAGAAGCGTTCACAGCAAGCTGACTGGAGACAGAGGGAGAAGCGTTCACAGCAAGCTGACTGGAGACAGAGGGAGAAGCGTTCACAGCAAGCTGACTGGAGACAGAGGGAGAAGCGTTTACAGCGTAGTGAGTATGCAGTACAACCCCTTGTTGACCAGGTTGGGCCAGCGGACTGAGTCTGCTGTACAACCCCTTGTTGACCAGGTTGGGCCAGCGGACTGAGTCTGCTGTACAACCCCTTGTTGACCAGGTTGGGCCAGCGGACTGAGTCTGCTGTACAACCCCTTGTTGACCAGGTTGGGCCAGCGGACTGAGTCTGCTGTACAACCCCTTGTTGACCAGGTTGGGCCAGCGGAGTGAGTCTGCTGTACAACCCCTTGTTGACCAGGTTGGGCCAGCGGACTGAGTCTGCTGTACAACCCCTTGTTGACCAGTTGTATCCAACAGCAGGTAACACACACCTATAATCAAGTTGAATAGAAATTGAAAAGACCGTTGACGGTTTCACATCTTATGAACATCCCTTTAGACAAGAGTTAACTTGCGCCCCCTGGAGGACAATCTACAGCAAAACGCCAAACAGCGTCTACGTCACCTTGCAGAAACAGAACAGAACAAAAACTTGAGGACAGGGTGACTTTATTTACTGAATCATTATCAAGATTAGCTTACACACTGCCACACATCAGTATACAATCGTATTGGTATCATTGTGTACAATACATTATATACACACACCGCACAATTTTCAGGAAATAAATATATTTATTTCATACAAAAATAATCTCTATCATCAATTAAAGGCCAAACCAAATAGCAAAGCCTGACTTTATATAAAGACAGAAGCTATAATGTGTCAATAAATCAATATAAGTACTGTAATTTGATAATAGACTTATTCACAGCCCGGGTTGTGGAGTCTTCATCCCAGAAGAGAGTTAGTGGGTGTTACTTTAACCCCCGGGAGGGTTATTATAAAGTCATTTGTTATACAACAGTGTATAAGGTTAGAATAACGCACAAGCAGAGCAAAGTGACATTCAGGTGGCCATATTCAGAATCTCCTCTGGGTTCTAGGGCAGTTGTTGGACCGTTGTGTCAGAATCTCCTCTGGGTTCTAGGGCGGTTGTTGGACCGTTGGGTCAGAATCTCCTCTGGGTTCTAGGGCGGTTGTTGGACCGTTGGGTCACAATCTCCTCTGGGTTCTAGGGCGGTTGTTGGACCGTTGGGTCACAATCTCCTCTGGGTTCTAGGGCGGTTGTTGGACCGTTGGGTCACAATCTCCTCTGGGTTCTAGGGCGGTTGTTGGACCGTTGGGTCAGAATCTCCTCTGGGTTCTAGGGCGGTTGTTGGACCGTTGGGTCAGAATCTCCTCTGGGTTCTAGGGCGGTTGTTGGACCGTTGGGTCACAATCTCCTCTGGAGTTCTAGGGCGGTTGTTGGACCGTTGGGTCACAATCTCCTCTGGGTTCTAGGGCGGTTGTTGGACCGTTGGGTCACAATCTCCTCTGGGTTCTAGGGCGTTGTTGGACCGTTGGGTCACAATCTCCTCTGGGTTCTAGGGCGGTTGTTGGACCGTTGGGTCACAATCTCCTCTGGGTTCTAGGGCGGTTGTTGGACCGTTGGGTCACAATCTCCTCTGGGTTCTAGGGCGGTTGTTGGACCGTTGGGTCACAATCTCCTCTGGGTTCTAGGGCGGTTGTTGGACCGTTGGGTCACAATCTCCTCTGGGTTCTAGGGCGGTTGTTGGACCGTTGGGTCACAATCTCCTCTGGGTTCTAGGGCGGTTGTTGGACCGTTGGGTCACAATCTCCTCTGGGTTCTAGGGCGGTTGTTGGACCGTTGGGTCACAATCTCCTCTGGGTTCTAGGGCGGTTGTTGGACCGTTGGGTCACAATCTCCTCTGGGTTCTAGGGCGGTTGTTGGACCGTTGGGTCACAATCTCCTCTGGGTTCTAGGGCGGTTGTTGGACCGTTGGGTCACAATCTCCTCTGGGTTCTAGGGCGGTTGTTGGACCGTTGGGTCACAATCTCCTCTGGGTTCTAGGGCGGTTGTTGGACCGTTGGGTCAGAATCTCCTCTGGGTTCTAGGGCGGTTGTTGGACCGTTGTGTCAGAATCTCCTCTGGGTTCTAGGGCGGTTGTTGGGCCGTTGGGTCAGAATCTCCTCTGGGTTCTAGGGCGGTTGTTGGACCGTTGTGTCAGAATCTCCTCTGGGTTCTAGGGCGGTTGTTGGTGGAGACCGTGCGGTGGGCAGCACCCGTCCCTTCCTCTGTCTGGGAGGAGACAGGAAACGGTCGTGACAAGAAATAGTCATGTTTAACAACACTCAAATCAACGATCATGTACAAATTAATTCAATAAATCAAAGTGTTGGTACAAACATTATTCTTTCAAAACCACTGAGATGGTCACAAAGGGCGCTTCACCACGTAGGAAAGCTTTAGCAGCAGGGTTGCCTCCAGAAAATGCCTGCACATCTGCAGTGTATCAAAGTATCATGTCAGAGAGCGAGTAGGGGTGAAGATGTTACCACTGAAAAACTCTGAGCCCTAGTTAGGGTCCCTAGACACTGGAAGTAACAGCCTGGTCAAAGTTGGGGTCATTGCAGGGTTGTACTCACATTGCAGCCGATGGTTGAGTCGATTCAGGGACAGCAGCACTTGCTGCTCCTCCAGGGAGATGGTGGTGATGGTGGAGACCTGGCCCTGCCCCTGGGCTTGGTGCCCTTGGGCTGCTTGGTGCCTCTGGGCTTGGTGCCCCTGGGCTGCTTGGTGCCCCATGGCTGCTTGGTGACTCTGGGCTGCTTGGTGCCCCTGGGCTGCTTGGTGCCCCTGGCTGTGGCTGGTAGTGATCGATTGGCCCTGGTGCTGGTTGTGGCCTCCACCTGGCTCTAGCCTCTGGGTTTGCACTGTCTCCTTGGCAACCACTATGTCACTGTCTGCCAGCAGGCCATCACTGTGGACCTCCGCTTCTGCATACTCTGAACCAAAAAGCACAGCCCACACTGTCAACAGTCACAACTCTCAACACAGTCCACTGTCACAACTGTCAACACAGTCCACACTGTCAACACAGTCCACACTGTCAACCAAGTCAATCCAGTCAACCCAGTTAGCACAGACAACATCGTCAAAACAGTCTGTCACAACCGTCAGTATAGTCAATACAGACAACACCGTCAGTATAGTCAATACAGACAACGCCGTCAGTATAGTCAATACAGACAACGGCGTCAGTATAGTCAATACAGACAACGGCGTCAGTATAGTCAATACAGACAACGGCGTCAGTATAGTCAATACAGACAACGGCGTCAGTATAGTCAATACAGACAACGGCGTCAGTATAGTCAATACAGACAACGGCGTCAGTATAGTCAATACAGACAACGGCGTCAGTATAGTCAATACAGACAACGGCGTCAGTATAGTCAATACAGACAACGGCGTCAGTATAGTCAATACAGACAACGGCGTCAGTATAGTCAATACAGACAACGCCGTCAGTATAGTCAATACAGACAACACCGTCAGTATAGTCAATACAGACAACACCGTCATCGGTGTCTACATAGACATCAAGGTCAACAAATATATCACAGTCAACACAGTCAGCACAGTAAAAACAGTCAACACACACACACACACACACACACACACACATGTATTTTGTCTCCATGTGTCTATCGCTGATCAGAACATTGACCGATTAGCAACTAGCTGTCCTCATCAAGAGGAAGCTTCTAAATTATTATTATTATTATTATTTAAATGGTTCAAATAAATTATGCAAAAGAGATGGCAAGTTAGGCTGCTCAGCTGATTGGTTGAAATACAGTAAATTGAGAAATGTAAACAACAACAAAAAAATATTCACAAAAAGAACAAGAAATGATAGGACCAAATAATGATAAATGGACATAAAACACAATGGAAAAAATACTTTGGAATACCTTAAATCATTACAACAAAACCGTTGGATATGGCCAATCATTTCAATGACTTTTTCACTGGTCAAGTGGACAAACTGAGAAGTGAAATTACAACACTGAACAGTGAACCATCATAGTTTTGTATCAAATATCTAATAATAAAAGAGAAGGATCGCTGTTTAGAATTTTTGTTGTCAAGTTTGTGTGGAAGAGGTGGAGAAAACTATTGTTATCCGTCAGTAATGAGAAGCCACCAGGTAGAGACAACCTAGACGGGGAAAACTATGGAGAATACTAGCAGACTGTATTGTATTGCCACCCCTATTGACCATGTCTTTAACCGTGTCCACAGGCGTGGAAGGAAGCTAAAGTAATTCCACTGCCTAAACACAGTAAAGCACCCTCTGCTGGCCCCAACAGCCGACCAATCAGTTTGCTGCCTGTTCTTAGTAATCTGATGGAGACGATACAATGCTGTTTTCTTTTTTGTTGTTGTTGAGAGAACTGACTCAGATGACTGACGATTGGTTAAAATAAATGGATAACAAGATGATAGGTGGAGCTGTATAGTTAGATTTCAGTGCAGACTTTGATGTTATTGATCCTAAATTGTTACTGGGAAGAAGAAGAAAAAAGAAATCCACTTTGCTATGGCTTTACATCACCTGGTCATCACATGGTTGGAGAGTTATTTATTAATATAACCCAGGGAGTATTCTTCAATAGAAGCTTCTCTAACGTCAGATATGTATTTTATTAATATAACCCAGGGAGTATTCTTCAATAGAAGCTTCTCTAACGTCAGATATGTATTTTATTAATATAACCCAGAGAGTATTCTTCAATAGAAGCTTCTCTAACGTCAGATATGTATTTTATTAATATAACCCAGGGAGTATTCTTCAATAGAAGCTTCTCTAACGTCAGATATGTATTTTATTAATATAACCCAGAGAGTATTCTTCAATAGAAGCTCCTCTAACGTCAGATATGTACAGTGCGGTGTCCCTCAAGGGTAATTTCCTTGAGCCGTTACTCTTCTCTAATTTTATATATGATTTGCCACTGGTGTTACACGCAGCTAGAATGACCATGTATGGAGATGATTCCACACGTCAGCACACAAAGCCAGTGAGCTCACTGGAATTCTAAAATAAGGGAGTTACTGTCACTTAATACATCTACAACTAAAAGCATACATTTTCATACTGGTCCCCTGTGGGAATCGAACCCACAACCCGTGGCGTTGCAAGTACCCTGCTCTACCAAGTGAGCTTATTTGACCCTGCTGGTCATCTATGAACATTTTTAAATCTTGTCCATGTTCTGTTATAATCTCCACCCGGAACAGCCAGAAGAGGACTGGCCACCCCTCACAGCCTGGTTCCTCTCTAGGTTTCGGCCTTTCTAGGGAGTTTTCCCCTAGCCACCGTGCTTCTACACCTGCATTGCTTGCTGTTTGGGGGTTTTAGGCTGGGTTTCTGTACAGCACTCTGTGACATCAGCTGATGTATGTAAGAAGGGCTTTAAAAATACATTTGATTTGATTTTGATACAACTTATTATGTGACATGTTAACCTCTTCCAGCTAGGGTCCCATTTTCCGAATTTTCGCCTGTCTGACGTGCCCAAAGTTAAATGCCTACCACTCATGGCCAGAAACTAGGATATTTACATATTTAGTACTATTGGATAGGAAACACTCTGAAGTTTATAAAACCATTAAGATATAGTCTGTGGCTATTCCAGAACAGATTTAGCAGGCAAAAACCAGAGAAATTTCTGTCCGGAATTTATTTTTCTTTGGCTCTCCTCTCATTTTGAAGCCCATGTAATATTTTTCTATGGGGAATAGGACCGAGGTTGCAGTACTTATGGCTTCCACTAGATGTCAACAGTCTCTGGAAAGGGTATGGAGGAAAAAGCTCTGACCAGATCCTTAGAGAGAGAGAATTACTACGGGTAGGGAAAATAGGTAAACAGGCGTGCGTTCACGAGAACGGAACGCGCAGCCAGCGACCAACTTTCTTTTCGTCTTTTAACGCTTTCACTTACCGTTCTTGTAAAATATGATCGCTATTATTCATAAAAGAATACATAAGGATGCATTATTAATGATATTTGATTTGTTTGTGAAAAGATGAGAGGTATAATTTGAACGCGATCCCTTCACTGTAAAACGGGCGAGTAGACTGACAATGCTTGGTGGAGTAGCTGAACGTAACGTGCCAAAAACAACGGATATTTATGGATATAATTATTTACTTTTTCTAACAAAAGAACCATGGATTATCTTGTTTGGACACTTGGGAAGACCTCAGAAGAAGTTATTTGAAAGGTAAGCGATTTATATTAGCTGTGATATGGATATTTTGAGAACCGAGCTGGATATGAATTTATGCTAATGTGGAAAATATGTGAGGTACTAGCCTCAAACAATCAAATGTAGTGCTTTCGCCGTAAAGCCTTTTTAAAATCTGACAACGCAGTGATATTGCCAAGAAGCAGAGCTTTTGATGGCTATGCAACACTATGCAACACTTGTATATCGAAGTTAAATATTACGAATATGTATTACGAATATGTATTTTGAATTTGGCGCGTTATGTTTGCTCTGAAAACGATCCCGCTAAAGGGATCGGCGCGCTAAGAGGTTTTAAGCACATGTTTACTCCTGAACTTATTGAGGCTTGGCCATAACGAAAGGGGGTTGAATACTTATTGACTCAAGACATTTCAGCTTTTCATTTTTAATTCATTTGTAAAAATGTCAAAAAACATAATTCCACTTTGACATTATGGGGTTATTGTGTGTAGGCCAGTAATTCAGGCTGTAACACATCAACATGTGGAAAAAGTCAAGGGGTGGGAAAACCTTTTGAAGGCACTGTCGATCATTGAATTTCCTCGTCTATTTGTGTTTTGTTACTTGTCATGTTTTGTGCTTTAGTGTTTTGTTACTTGTCATGTCTTGTGCTTTAGTGTTTTGTTACTTGTCATGTTTTGTGCTTTAGTGTTTTGTTACTTGTCATGTTTTGTGCTTTAGTGTTTTGTTACTTGTCATGTTTTGTGCTTTAGTGTTTTGTTACTTGTCATGTTTTGTGCTTTAGTGTTTTGTTACTTGTCATGTTTTGTGCTTTAGTGTTTTGTTACTTGTCATGTCTTGTGCTTTAGTGTTTTGTTACTTGTCATGTTTTGTGCTTTAGTGTTTTGTTACTTGTCATGTTTTGTGCTTTAGTGTTTTGTTACTTGTCATGTTTTGTGCTTTAGTGTTTTGTTACTTGTCATGTCTTGTGCTTTAGTGTTTTGTTACTTGTCATGTTTTGTGCTTTAGTGTTTTGTTACTTGTCATGTTTTGTGCTTTAGTGTTTTGTTACTTGTCATGTTTTGTGCTTTAGTGTTTTGTTACTTGTCATGTTTTGTGCTTTAGTGTTTTGTTACTTGTCATGTTTTGTGCTTTAGTGTTTTGTTACTTGTCATGTTTTGTGCTTTAGTGTTTTGTTACTTGTCATGTTTTGTGCTTTTTGAGGACACCAGGAAGAGTAGCTGCTGCTTCCGCAAAATTTAACGGGGATCCCAATAACACATAAACACAGTCAACATAGACAATACAGTCAGCACAGTCAACATAGAAATCACAGTCAGCACAGTCAACATAGACAATACAGTCAGCACAGTCAACATAGACAATAGTCAGCATAGACAATACAGTCAGCACAGTCAACATAGACAATACAGTCATCACAGTCAACATAGACAATACAGTCAGCACAGTCAACATAGAAATCACAGTCAGCACAGTGAACATAGAAAGCACAGTCAGCACAGTCAACATAGACAATACATCCGACATAGAAATCACAGTCAGCACAGTCAACATATAAATCACAGTCAACACAGACAACATATACTGTACACTCACCGGCCAGTTTATTAGGTACCCCACCCATTTCATGAAAATGGAACGCTCCTACAGACAGTGAGCCATGTGGCCGTGGCTTGCTATATAAAGTAGGCAGACAGGCATCGAGGCATTCAAGTGACCTAAGCAACTGTGACCGTGGTGCCAGGCACTCGGAATCCATTTTTCACAGAAACGGACGCCCTATTGGGCTTTTCATGCACAAAAGTGTCTAGGTTTTCACGCGTATGGTGCGACAAACAAAAAACCGTCCAGTCAGCGGCAGTCCTGCGGGTGAAATTAGCTTGTTGATGAGAGAGGTCGAAGGAGAAGGGCAAGAATCGTGCGAGCTAACAGGCGGACATCCGACAGACATAATGGCACAACATTGATGTGCAGAACGGCATCTTGTCGGTCCTTGTCACAGATGGGCTACTGCAGCAGACGACCACACCGAGTTCCCCTCCTATCAGCTAAAAACAAGAAGAATCGGCTCCAGTGGGCACACGATCACCAACACCAGAGGAGTGAAATTGAGGAGTGGAAAAAAAAACATTGCCTGGTCTGACAAATCTCGTTTGCTGTTGCGTCACGCTGATGGCTGAGTCAGGATTTGGTGTAGGCAGCGTGAGTCCATGGACCCATCCTGCCTGGTGTCAACGGTACAGGCTGGTGGCTGTGGTGTACCGCTGTCCAATCTGCAGGAACTGCATGATGTTATCGTGTCAGCATGGACCAGCATCCCTGTGGAATGTTTTCGACTTTCAGGCTGTTCTGGAGGCAAAGGGGTTACGACCCGGTACTATATGGGTGTACCTAATAAACTGGCTGGTGGGTGTACGTTACAGTCAACATCACAGACAACACAGTCAGCACTGATGTTAGTCTGAACCAAAGAGCACATTTAGCACTGATGTTAAGGTCACAACAAATACTGCAGGTTCCCAGTAAAAATCCAGTGAACATATGGGTTGAAATGCTGCAGGTACACAGTAAAAATCCAGTGAACATACGGGTTGAAATGCTGCAGGTTCCCAGTAAAAATCCAGTGAACATACAGGTTGAAATACTGCAGGTTCCCAGTAAAAATCCAGTGAACATACGGGTTGAAATGCTGCAGGTTCCCAGTAAAAATCCAGTGAACATACGGGTTGAAATGCTGCAGGTTCCCAGTAAAAATCCAGTGAACATACGGGTTGAAATGCTGCAGGTTCCCAGTAAAAATCCAGTGAACATACGGGTTGAAATACTGCAGATACCCAGTAAAATTCCAGAGAACATACGGGTTGAAATGCTGCAGGTTCCCAGTAAAAATCCAGTGAACATACGGGTTGAAATGCTGCAGGTTCCCAGTAAAAATCCAGTGAACATACGGGTTGAAATACTGCAGGTTCCCAGTAAAAATCCAGTGAACATACGGGTTGAAATGCTGCAGGTATCCAGTAAAAATCCAGTGAACATACGGGTTGAAATGCTGCAGGTCCCAGTAAAAATCCAGTGAACATACGGGTTGAAATGCTGCAGGTTCCCAGTAAAAATCCAGTGAACATACAGGTTGAAATACTGCAGGTTCCCAGTAAAAATCCAGTGAACATACGGGTTGAAATACTGCCTTACTTATAGATACACACTACTTATACAGATATAACAACAGATACTCACATACCTTCATGTTGATGTGTCAGGTCATGTTTGCTGTGTAATGGTGTTATCAGCACCATGGCCTGTGGGAAACAAAACATACAGACACGAGGCAAAACTGTATTTACAATGTTCTGCACCAGATTCTGTCTTCATAATGAAGTCATTGTATTCTACTCTATGCATACAAGAGAAACATCGTAATGACACATTTACTACTCTGTGCAAGCGGTTTTATAAACTACTGTATACACTAACTAATGGATTAACTACAAGTGTTGTAAAAGATAAACATGACTATACAGCAGAACGCATACTACACCAGTCACCCTATCAGAAACTACAGCCCAACCTGACAATAAAGAGACCCATTCAAGGTCCCTGCCTTCCCAGTGAACTGCCATATTGACAGGACTCAAATGCAACAAGTTCTAAAATACCCTGTGTTCACAGTAGAACATCAGCTAACCCACAATGCCTGCCCACAAGGCAATTTAAGAGTCTAATGCATGCAGCTACCTGAACTGTCATGTACAACTGGCATGTAGTCTACCTGAGACTGAGATTGGGAGGGTACCTGACAGCCTACCTGAGACTGAGATTAGCAGGGTACCTGACAGCCTACCTGAGAGCTTGACAGAGTGTTTGAGGGGATCAGTTTGAGCAAGACAAGATACAAAATTGCTAATCTTGGTCACATAATGAGTAGTTATTTGGGTTGGACGGTGATTTGTGCAATGCTGCAATGTGCCTGTATTCATGTACCTGAGACTGGGAGGGCAGAGGAAGGGAAGCCTGTACCTGAGACTGGGAGGGCAGAGGAAGGGAAGCCTGTACCTGAGACTGGGAGGGCAGAGGAAGGGAAGCCTGTACCTGAGACTGGGAGGGCAGAGGAAGGGAAGCCTGTACCTGAGACTGGGAGGGCAGAGGAAGGGAAGCCTGTACCCGAGACTGGGAGGGCAGAGGAAGGGAAGCCTGTACCCGAGACTGGGAGGGCAGAGGAAGGGAAGCCTGTACCCGAGACTGGGAGGGCAGAGGAAGGGAAGCCTGTACCCGAGACTGGGAGGGCAGAGGAAGGGAAGCCTGTACCCGAGACTGGGAGGGTAGAGGAAGGGAAGCCTGTACCCGAGACTGGGAGGGTAGAGGAAGGGAAGCCTGTACCTGAGACTGGGAGGGCAGAGGAAGGGAAGCCTGTACCCGAGACTGGGAGGGCAGAGGAAGGGAAGCCTGTACCTGAGACTGGGAGGGCAGAGGAAGGGAAGCCTGTACCTGAGACTGGGAGGGCAGAGGAAGGGAAGCCTGTACCTGAGACTGGGAGGGCAGAGGAAGGGAAGCCTGTACCTGAGACTGGGAGGGCAGAGGAAGGGAAGCCTGTACCTGAGACTGGGAGGGCAGAGGAAGGGAAGCCTGTACCTGAGACTGGGAGGGCAGAGGAAGGGAAGCCTGTACCTGAGACTGGGAGGGCAGAGGAAGGGAAGCCTGTACCTGAGACTGGGAGGGGAGGGTAGAGGAAGGGAAGCCTGTACCTGAGACTGGGAGGGCAGAGGAAGGGAAGCCTGTACCTGAGACTGGGAGGGCAGAGGAAGGGAAGCCTGTACCTGAGACTGGGAGGGGAGGGTAGAGGAAGGGAAGCCTGTACCTGAGACTGGGAGGGGAGGGTAGAGGAAGGGAAGCCTGTACCTGAGACTGGGAGCGTAGAGGAAGGGAAGCCTTTACCTGAGACTGGGAGGGCAGAGGAAGGGAAGCCTGTACCTGAGACTGGGAGGGCAGAGGAAGGGAAGCCTGTACCTGAGACTGGGAGGGCAGAGGAAGGGAAGCCTGTACCTGAGACTGGGAGGGCAGAGGAAGGGAAGCCTGTACCTGAGACTGGGAGGGCAGAGGAAGGGAAGCCTGTACCTGAGACTGGGAGGGCAGAGGAAGGGAAGCCTGTACCTGAGACTGGGAGGGCAGAGGAAGGGAAGCCTGTACCTGAGACTGGGAGGGCAGAGGAAGGGAAGCCTGTACCTGAGACTGGGAGGGCAGAGGAAGGAAGCCTGTACCTGAGACTGGGAGGGAGGGTAGAGGAAGGGAAGCCTGTACCTGAGACTGGGAGGGCAGAGGAAGGGAAGCCTGTACCTGAGACTGGGAGGGCAGAGGAAGGGAAGCCTGTACCTGAGACTGGGAGGGGAGGGTAGAGGAAGGGAAGCCTGTACCTGAGACTGGGAGGGGAGGGTAGAGGAAGGGAAGCCTGTACCTGAGACTGGGAGCGTAGAGGAAGGGAAGCCTTTACCTGAGACTGGGAGGGCAGAGGAAGGGAAGCCTGTACCTGAGACTGGGAGGGCAGAGGAAGGGAAGCCTGTACCTGAGACTGGGAGGGCAGAGGAAGGAAGCCTGTACCTGAGACTGGGAGGGCAGAGGAAGGGAAGCCTGTACCTGAGACTGGGAGGGCAGAGGAAGGGAAGCCTGTACCTGAGACTGGGAGGGTAGAGGAAGGGAAGCCTGTACCTGAGACTGGGAGGGCAGAGGAAGGGAAGCCTGTACCTGAGACTGGGAGGGCAGAGGAAGGGAAGCCTGTACCTGAGACTGGGAGGGCAGAGGAAGGGAAGCCTGTACCTGAGACTGGGAGGGCAGAGGAAGGGAAGCCTGTACCTGAGACTGGGAGGGCAGAGGAAGGAAGCCTGTACCTGAGACTGGGAGGGAGGGTAGAGGAAGGAAGCCTGTACCTGAGACTGGGAGGGGAGGGTAGAGGAAGGGAAGCCTGTACCTGAGACTGGGAGGGCAGAGGAAGGGAAGCCTGTACCAGAGACTGGGAGGGCAGAGGAAGGAAAGCCTGTACCTGAGACTGGGAGGGCAGAGGAAGGGAAGCCTGTACCTGAGACTGGGAGGGCAGAGGAAGGGAAGCCTGTACCTGAGACTGGGAGGGGAGGGTAGAGGAAGGGAAGCCTGTACCTGAGACTGGGAGGGCAGAGGAAGGGAAGCCTGTACCTGAGACTGGGAGGGCAGAGGAAGGGAAGCCTGTACCTGAGACTGGGAGGGCAGAGGAAGGGAAGCCTGTACCTGAGACTGGGAGGGCAGAGGAAGGGAAGCCTGTACCTGAGACTGGGAGGGCAGAGGAAGGGAAGCCTGTACCTGAGACTGGGAGGGCAGAGGAAGGGAAGCCTGTACCTGAGACTGGGAGGGTAGAGGAAGGGAAGCCTGTACCCGAGACTGGGAGGGCAGAGGAAGGGAAGCCTGTACCCGAGACTGGGAGGGCAGAGGAAGGGAAGCCTGTACCCGAGACTGGGAGGGCAGAGGAAGGGAAGCCTGTACCTGAGACTGGGAGGGTAGAGGAAGGGAAGCCTGTACCTGAGACTGGGAGGGTAGAGGAAGGGAAGCCTGTACCTGAGACTGGGAGGGTAGAGGAAGGGAAGCCTGTACCTGAGACTGGGAGGGCAGAGGAAGGAAGCCTGTACCTGAGACTGGGAGGGCAGAGGAAGGGAAGCCTGTACCTGAGACTGGGAGGGCAGAGGAAGGGAAGCCTGTACCTGAGACTGGGAGGGCAGAGGAAGGGAAGCCTGTACCTGAGACTGGGAGGGCAGAGGAAGGGAAGCCTGTACCTGAGACTGGGAGGGCAGAGGAAGGGAAGCCTGTACCTGAGACTGGGAGGGCAGAGGAAGGGAAGCCTGTACCTGAGACTGGGAGGGCAGAGGAAGGGAAGCCTGTACCTGAGACTGGGAGGGCAGAGGAAGGGAAGCCTGTACCTGAGACTGGGAGGGTAGAGGAAGGGAAGCCTGTACCTGAGACTGGGAGGGCAGAGGAAGGGAAGCCTGTACCTGAGACTGGGAGGAGGGTAGAGGAAGGGAAGCCTGTACCTGAGACTGGGAGGGGAGGGTAGAGGAAGGGAAGCCTGTACCTGAGACTGGGAGGGGAGGGTAGAGGAAGGGAAGCCTGTACCTGAGACTGGGAGGGGAGGGTAGAGGAAGGGAAGCCTGTACCTGAGACTGGGAGGGGAGGGTAGAGGAAGGGAAGCCTGTACCTGAGACTGGGAGGGGAGGGTAGAGGAAGGGAAGCCTGTACCTGAGACTGGGAGGGCAGAGGAAGGGAAGCCTGTACCTGAGACTGGGAGGGCAGAGGAAGGGAAGCCTGTACCTGAGACTGGGAGGGCAGAGGAAGGAAGCCTGTACCTGAGACTGGGAGGGCAGAGGAAGGGAAGCCTGTACCTGAGACTGGGAGGGCAGAGGAAGGGAAGCCTGTACCTGAGACTGGGAGGGCAGAGGAAGGGAAGCCTGTACCTGAGACTGGGAGGGCAGAGGAAGGGAAGCCTGTACCTGAGACTGGGAGGGTAGAGGAAGGGAAGCCTGTACCTGAGACTGGGAGGGCAGAGGAAGGGAAGCCTGTACCTGAGACTGGGAGGGGAGGGTAGAGGAAGGGAAGCCTGTACCTGAGACTGGGAGGGGAGGGTAGAGGAAGGGAAGCCTGTACCTGAGACTGGGAGGGGAGGGTAGAGGAAGGGAAGCCTGTACCTGAGACTGGGAGGGCAGAGGAAGGGAAGCCTGTACCTGAGACTGGGAGGGCAGAGGAAGGGAAGCCTGTACCTGAGACTGGGAGGGCAGAGGAAGGGAAGCCTGTACCTGAGACTGGGAGGGCAGAGGAAGGGAAGCCTGTACCTGAGACTGGGAGGGCAGAGGAAGGGAAGCCTGTACCTGAGACTGGGAGGGCAGAGGAAGGGAAGCCTGTACCTGAGACTGGGAGGGCAGAGGAAGGAAGCCTGTACCTGAGACTGGGAGGGCAGAGGAAGGGAAGCCTGTACCTGAGACTGGGAGGGCAGAGGAAGGAAGCCTGTACCTGAGACTGGGAGGGCAGAGGAAGGGAAGCCTGTACCTGAGACTGGGAGGGCAGAGGAAGGGAAGCCTGTACCTGAGACTGGGAGGGCAGAGGAAGGGAAGCCTGTACCAGAGACTGGGAGGGCAGAGGAAGGAAAGCCTGTACCTGAGACTGGGAGGGCAGAGGAAGGGAAGCCTGTACCTGAGACTGGGAGGGCAGAGGAAGGGAAGCCTGTACCTGAGACTGGGAGGGCAGAGGAAGGGAAGCCTGTACCTGAGACTGGGAGGGCAGAGGAAGGGAAGCCTGTACCTGAGACTGGGAGGGCAGAGGAAGGGAAGCCTGTACCAGAGACTGGGAGGGTAGAGGAAGGGAAGCCTGTACCAGAGACTGGGAGGGTAGAGGAAGGGAAGCCTGTACCTGAGACTGGGAGGGTAGAGGAAGCCTTCTGCTCCCTGAGCCAGGTGTTCCTCTCCTCCTGGCCCCACTACCACGGCTCTCCTGAGGCTGTCTCCTCACCACGCTCCTGGCTGATCACAATAATATAGAATAATGCTAAATACATGTGCATTTACTACCAATGAGGTATAATCAAAATGTTCCATAATTATGTTTTTTTTTAAAGGAAATTGAATCGTCAGAGAAAAAAATAAATGGATGAAATCCCTAATAGAATTTTAGTTATCAGTGTCAAATGTGTACGATGTTGGGCAACTACAGGTCAAGTCATTCCTATTTCTTCTGAATCAGAGGGAAGATTTTTGGGACGGCAGGTAGCCTCGAGGTTAGAGCATTGGGCCAGACACTGTCTCAGGGGGAGTTGGGATATGGTGACCCTGGCCGTGACCCCACTCCCTGCGGGTGTCTCAGGCAGAGTTGGGATATGGTGACCCTGGCCGTGACCCCACTCCCTGTGGGTGTCTCAGGCGGAGTTGGGATATGGTGACCCTGGCCGTGACCCCACTCCCTGCGGGTGTCTCAGGCGGAGTTGGGATATGGTGACCCTGGCCGTGACCCCACTCCCTGCAGGTGTCTCAGGCGGAGTTGGGATATTATAGATACTCATTATTAATATTCATTATTAGTCAGTTGTACAACCGAATGCCTTCAACCAAAATGTGTCTTCCGCATTTAACCCAACCCCTCTGAATCAGAGAGGTGCGGGGGGGCTGCCTTAATCGACATCCACGTCTTCGGCGCCCGGGGAACAGTGGGTTAACTGCCTTGTTCTGACATGCACTGTCATCTGTGTGACCTTATATAGACAGGTGCCTTTCCAAATCATGTCCAATCAATTGAATTTACTACAAGTGGACTCTTTTTTTAAATACATTTGCAAAAATGTCTAAAAACCTAGTTTCACTTTGTCATTATGGGGTATTGTGTGTAGATTGATGAGGAAAAACATTAATTTAATACATTTTAGAATAAATCTGTAACGTAGTACATAATATAGGGAATAGGGTGCAATTTGAGACACAACCTAGGCTAAATATTCTTTGACCGTCTTACCATTGGTTGGGGAGAGGAAGAAGTCTCCCATCGTGGTGACGGCTTTGACTCCGTTGATCAGGCTGTCCCCATTGATAGTAACGCGAGGTAGGTTGGCACGTGCTTGAGGCAGGACAGTTATAGGGTCACCTAAAGAGACAAAACAGCAAGTCAGAGGTTCCTAGTTTCCCTCCCTGCTCCAGATTCTGTTATGGAAAAACCTGAGGTTTCTCGCCAAACTCTCCCAATACAAAAAAACATGACGTATCCCAAAAAGAACTACATTTTCACCATTATATAGATGCATTTCACCGGTGTAGTAATCCCATGTGTGGTGGTGAGTGGTACAGGTGGGCCAATGAAAACACAGCGTATCGATACAACTTAAGAAGAAGCTTTCCTAAGATTTTTTTTTTCATACCTAAAGAATCTCAAACAAAGTTACAAACTGGCAGCCACACAAAGAGAGTACTGTCCCGTCAAAGGGTTTCTGTTGGACTAGCCAACAGCACAAGGTGCAGTGAGTTCAGTGGGGAGGCTTTAGGTCACTGGGTCCTCAGTACTTTCCATGTAAAGAATGAGCAGCTTAAAATATATTTCCAATAGCAGGTGGATGACATCAGTCATAAAGTACATTAAAAATAACTAACTACTAGGGATGGAACGATTCAACATTACATAAATCGCCCCCCCGGGGTTCAAATGGTTAAACTGAGAGTGCATCAGAGCCTAAACCAAATTAAGCATGCATTGGTCAGAAAACAAATTCAAACTTCAGGAATCGACGGTTCACTGACGTTTTTAACTCGTATTGTTTCATTCTGAAAATACCTCATCTGAATTGATCACATCTTTACTAACGTTGCAGAAATGTACTTGAAAGCAGTATCCAGATCCGTCAGATGTAGTCATAGTATAGTAGCCATATCTAGGAAAACCAAAGTTCCAAAGGCTGGGCCTAATATAGTGTATAAGAGGTCATACCAGAAGTTTTGTAGTGATTCCTATGTTGTTGATGTAAATAATATCTGCTGGTCTGTGGTGTGTAATGAGGAGCAACCAGACGCTGCACTTGACACATTTATGAAATTACTTATTCCAGTTACTAATAACCATGCACCCATTAAGTAAATGACTGTAAAAACTGTTAAATCCCCGTGGATTGATGAGGAATTGAAACATTGTTATGGTTGAGAGGGACGAGGCAACAGGAATGGCAAATAAGTCTGGCAGCACAACCGATTGGCAAATGTACTGAAAATAGAGAATTCATGTGACTAAACTGAATAAAAATAATAAACTATACTATTAAAAAAAGATAAATGATATAAAGAATGAGAGTAAAAAGCTTTGGAGCACATTCAATTACATTTTGGGAAAAAAGGCAAACTCAGCTCCATCATTCATTGAACCAAAAGGCTCATTCATCACAAAACCCACTGATAATGCCAATTACTTACTGATTTTTTCATTGGCAAGATTAGCAAACTTAGGCATGACATGCCAGCAACAAACAGTGAGACTACATATCCAAGTATAACTGATCAAATTATGAAAGACAAGCATTGCATTGTAATTTTTAATTCCATAAAGTGAGTGTAGAAGAGGTGAAAAATTATTGTTGTCTATCAACAATGACAAGCAACCAGGGTCTGACAACTTGGATGGAAAATGACTGAGGATAATAGCAGACGATATTGCCACATCTTCAATCTAAGCCTACTAGAAAGTGTGCGCCCTCAGGCCTGGAGGGAAGCAAAAGTCATTCCACTACCTAAGAATATTAAAGCCCCCTTTACTGGCTCAAATAGCCGACCAATCAGCCTGTTACAAACCCTTAGTAAACTTCTGGGGGAAAAAAACGTGTTTGACCAGATACAATGCTATTTTACAGTAAACATATTGACAACAGACTTTCAGCACGCTTATAGGGAAGGACATGTTGAAAAAAAGCACAGCACTTACACAAATGACTGATGATTGGCTGAGAGAAATTGATGATAAAAAGATTGTGGGGGCTGTTTTGTTAGACTTCAGTGTGGCTAAAGACATTATCTATCCTAGTCCGCTGCTGGAAAAACTTCTGTTATGGCTTTACAACCCACTGCTATAATGTAGATAAAGATTCACCTGTCTAACAGAACACAGAGGGTGTTCTTTAAATGGAAGCCTCTCCAACATAATCCAGGTATAATCAGGAATTCCCCAGGGTAGCTGTCTAGGCCCCTTACTTTTAAACCTCAACTCTGTTATAATCTCCACCCGGCACAGCCAGAAGAGGACTGGCCAACCCTCATAGCCTGGTTCCTCTCTAGGTTTCTTCCTGGGTTCTGGCCTTTCTAGGGAGTTTTCCCTAGCCACCGTGCTTCTACACCTGCATTGCTTGCTGTTTGGGGTTTTAGGCTGGGTTTCTGTATAGAACTTGTGACATCAGCTGATGTAAGAAGGGCTTTATAAATAAATTTGATTGATTGAACTAAATCTTGTAATGAATAATGTGGAAATTGAGCAAGTTGAGGTGACTAAACTGCTTGGAGTAACCCTGGATTGTAAACTGTTATGGTCAAAACATATTGGTACAACAGTAGCTAAGATGGGGATAAGTCTGTCCATAATAAAGCAATGCTCTGCCTTCTTAACAACACTATCAACAAGGCAGGTCCTACAGGCCCTAGTTTTGTCACAACTGGACTACTGTTCAGTGGTGTGGTCAGGTGACACAGAGGAAAATTGCAATTGGCTGAGAACAGGGCAGCACGGCTGGCCCTTGGATGTACACAGAGAGCTAATATTAATAATATGCATGTCAATCTCTCCTGGCTCAAAGTGGAGGAGAGACTGTGAATACCCCACAAGACATGCCACCAGAGGTCTCTTCACAGTCCCCAAGTCCAGAACAGACTATGGGAGGCGCACAGTACTGCATAGAGCCATGACTACATGGAACTCTATTCCACATCAAGTAATTCATGCAAACAGTAAAATTTGATTTAAAAAAAACAGATACAAAATACACTTTATGGTACAGCGGGGAATGTGCACAGGCACAGGCACTGACACATGAATACACATGATAACATACGCACCATACTCACACGTACGCATGGATTTCGAGTTGTAGATATGTGGTAGTAGAATAGGGACCTGAATGTGTTGTAATGTTTTAAAATTGTATAACTGCCTTAATTTAGCTGGACCCCAGAAAGAGTCGTGGGGATCCATAAAAAAACCCCAGGAAGAGTAGCTGCTGCCTTGGCAGGAACTAATGGGGATCCATAATAAACCCCAGGAAGAGTAGCTGCTGCCTTGGCAGGAAGTAGTGGGGATCCTTAATAAACCCCAGGAAGAGTAGCTGCTGCCTTGGCAGGAAGTAGTGGGGATCCTTAATAAACCCCAGGAAACCGAATCGTTTCAAAGAAAAATGAATGGTTCCTGTATCGTACCAGATGCGTATCGAATCGTTCATGAAAGGAAAGATGCACACCCCTACTAACTATGCCGTACAACTTGAAAGCTCAAACTACAAGCTAAATGTGATGAAGTGGATCTAATTTGACTGGGATGCACATTAACGTCTGTGAAGGAACATTTAATGTTTGTGCTTTTCTAATAACCAATTCCACTGGGTTCGTGCAAGTGACTGATTGATTGTGCCTGGGAGGAATCCTCACGATCAGTAGAAGCAATTTGGCAGTACGCCCAGAACATTGTTTTGAGAACCGAAAGGGGTGTCTCAGTAACAAGGTTTCAGCTTGGAGAGAAGAAGCCTTGTGAGGTATTGGTCTGTCACATGCATGAACCAAACGTTAATGATGAATTAATTATGAATAATGATTAAGCTAAATCATGCAAATATAACTTGTCTGTGTAAGCAGTATATAAGAGAACTAACGGGACTGCCCCGGCAGAGCTCCTGACCGACGTGTACTATGGTGCATTAAGTGTGTTGGAATCTCTCCAGCTTGCTGATAATAAAGAATGATTCATTTAATATTGACTTCAGGTGTCCCTGGTGGTAATTTCCACGACACGTCCTTCTCAACTGGTGACAACAACACATGTATTAGAGACGTGAGGACCGGACAGTCTGATCAATCTACAGTACAGTACATTACCGTCCTTGGTGGCTAAGGCACTACGGACTCCATGCCAGAGCTGGGAAATCTCCTCGTCTGTGGGAGTACGGTCCAGACAGAGGCCTTTCTCATGGTACAGCAGCCCCCATCTGGCAGCCTCTCCCTGGGCGTCCTGCTGGCCTGACATGGGGGTGGCGTTGGATGGGTTGGAAATAACGCTGCTATCTGCCCTAATGACATGTGTACGGGTCTGGGACGGGGCGATGGTGTCCTTATTACACAAAGCCTCGTCTACAGGAAGACCTGCTTTAGTAGCAGCAGAGGTAGACTGATCCATGTTGTAAGGAGTCTTGGTGGTGTCATTAGTGTGATCCATGTTGTAAGGAGTCTTGGTGGTGTATGATACCACAGCATCCGTCTCTCTTGTGTGTGTGCTAGGCTCCATGGTTTCAGTGCGGGGCGGGGGACGAGGCACCATGACCTTTCCGTGGGTCACCCGGGCCACGTGGCTGCTGGCCTCCGTAGCAGACTGGGCTCTGATGACCGTGCCTTTTCTGGTGCGGGACGAAACAGGATCCATCCCTGCCCTGGCAGACCTCACTCTCCTGGGGACTCTGGGGCACCCGGTCCTCCCGCTGCTCCCCCGCTGGACCCTGACCTCCCTGGCTTCCACACTGGTCTCCCTGGCCTCCTGGGCTCTCTCCTGGACCCCCTGGTGCCCCTGCAGCCTGCTCTCCTGGACCCTGACATCTGCCCAGGCCTGCTTGGTAAAGTGATAGCCGGTGGAGGCCAGAGGGGTGTTGGTGGCCACCGTCTGGCCCTGACCCTGTTGGTGGTCTGATGATGCTGAGTGTTTATGTGGAGGTAGTGGATACTCAGAAACACACTTGTTGTTTGTTATAGGACTCCGTTTCATCTCCTCCTCTTCCTCCAGATTGACCTCGTCAAACCAGCGTATCTTCTTTCTGACCGTCTTGTTGCCCTCTGCATCCTTGCCTTTCCTTCTGGTCAGTTCCACACTATCTCTGATGGACATGGTGAATTGTTTGGTGAATATTAAATGCCTGCCGTTATACATACTAGAACAAGCGTTTCCTCCCGACACTCCGTATTTCGATTGCTTTTTAAGAATTCCCTTTATGCATCTGACTTCAGTGGCTTTACGATGATCCGTGGCCGTGCTGACAACAGCTGCAGGTGGAGGAGATGGAGGCGTATCTGGGAGGTGTGTTGGTGTTATTTCCACCTGCAGCCTCTTCAGGCCTTTAGGGAAGTCAGACCTGATATTACAATGACCCAACGTCTGACTGAGAGGGTCAGTGTTCTTAGACCTCCCGGCTTTGGGCTCAGAGTTGGACCCTGCTTTGGGCTCAGAGTTGGACCCTTTGTTGAGGTTGTTCATGGCATCTTCTACACTGGGTTTGCTCCTGTGTGACTGGTGGTGTGTGCTTTTTATTGGCTGAATGACGGCGGTGTCCTCTCGAGCCCCTGAGCTACTTTTAGTGTTATAACTGAGGATATGAGCATGGTTTGAGGAGGGGGCTTCACACAGAAGGACCTGTGTCGCCGACGGTTGTTTGGAATACTTGTCCTCCTGGTTTCTCACCTGTTGCCTAAATTCTAACTTTCTCTCTGGGGTCAAACAAGAGGACTCTAGCAGCGTTGTGTCTGGGGTAGCAGCCTTGGAGCACGCTACGACTCCTGATACTCTGTGGTCCCCCCTCAGATGGCTTTCCCTTTCCTGAGAGTGTTGGTCACCTTTATCTGAACGTATTGAGGAAGTATCTATAATCCCACTCAGAGTTAGCAGGCTGTGGTGACTGACACTGAGGAGTGGGGACTGGGTTACATTGTTACTCTGTGATGATGATGATTGGTCTGTACAACTCTGCCACCCAGGGGCCTGCGAGAGCTGGTGCAGCCTGCTGTTACAGTCTTCGACAGACTCCTCTGTCTGCCTTGGTCTGTGTGGCTGAGGGCTAGCATCAGCTTTGCCCTGTTGGAGTAGGAGGTTACCACTTAGGAAACTCTTTGTTGGTGGACAAAAGGACAAGTCAGAGGATGGACCATTGGGGTGTTTCTGGTGATCCAACCAAGAGCTCTGGACTCCTTGTATTGTGTGGTTTAAGCCATCCTCCATCTCCAAGCTATCCAGACTGGACAGGCTCTCTGACTGAGTGACTTGGTTCACATTATGATGCTGTAATAAAGAAGAGATAGTTTTGTTAGTTGATTCATTGATATTCGGGTAAAACAATTATTACAGATAAGAAACTATTTAAAAAGTACCAAGAACCCCAGAGGATTACCCATGAATGCATAAAAACACTTATTTTCAATGTGTTAATTCAACAATAGAAGAGATGCTGTGATAAATGTCATGATGGTAGGATATCCTTAATAATGTGCATAGCTACACTATATATACACAAACATATGTGGACACCCCTTTAAATGAGTGGATTCAGCTATTTCAGTCACACCTGTTGCGGACAGGTGTATAACATTGAGCACACAGCCATGCAATCTCCATAGACAAACATTGTCAGTAGAATGGCCTAACTGAAGAGCTCAGTGACTTTCAACGTGGCACTGTCATAGGATGCCACCTTTCCAGCAAGTCAGGTTGTAAAACTTCTGTCCTGCTAGAGCTGCCCCGGTCAACTGGAAGTACTATTATTGTGAAGTGGAAACTTCTAGGAGCAACAACGGCTCAGCCGGAAAGTGGTAGGCCACACAAGCTCACAGAACGGGACTGAAGCACGTAAAAATCGTCTGTCCCCGAGTTCCAAACTGCCTCTGGAAGCAACGTCAGCACAAGAACTGTTCGTCGGGAGCTTCATGAAATGGGTTTCCATGGCCGAGCAGCCGCACACAAGCCTAAGATCACCATGCGCAATGCCAAGCATCGGCTGAAGTGGTGCTGTCAGCATTTGGACTCTGGAGCAGTGGAAACTCGTTCTCTGGAGTGATGAATCACGCTTCAACAACCGGCAGTCCGACGGACAAATCTCGGTTTGGCAGAAGCCAGGAGAACGCTACCTGCCCGAATGCATAGTGCCAACTGTAAAGTTTGGTGGAGGAGGAATAATGGTCTGGGGCTGTTTTTCATGGTTCGGGCTAGGCCCCTTAGTTCCAGTGAATGGAAATCTTAACACTACAGCATACAATGACATTCTAGACGATTCTGTCCTTCCAACTTTGTAGCAACAGTTTGGGGAAGGCCCTTTCCTGTTTCAGCAGGACAATGCCCCCCGTGCACAAAGCGAGGTCCATACAGAAATGGTTTGCGGAGATTGGTGTGGAAGAACTGGACTGGCCTGCACAGAGCCCTGACCTCAACCCCATCGAACACCTTTGAACATTGGTGCAGTTTGGAAGGAGATGTTCAACCAGCAGGTGTCCACATACTTTTGGGTCATTGAGTGTATCTCAAGTATCTAGAGGCCCTGGGCCCAACGCACAGACATAGGTAACATTCCTGTGTGTGCGCAGCGGGGCCTCTGTCTGTTTGCTCAGTCTGGTGACGCAGGTCCAGGCAGTAGCAGCTACAGGCTAACAGTACACTACAGGGACCTTTTTACATCCACCTCCACAGCAACGCGTTCACAGCCACAGAGAAGAGACGTAACGGTTAGCTTTTCCAGAGTTATAATTCAACAAGGATTTTTTGAATTGAAACAACTCATTGATATAGGCTATACATGTAATAGAGATACGAAATGTACGTTTCAGAAGACATACGGGTAGTTTGCATGATTTAATAGGAGATAGTTGACCCACAATGCCTACCTGTGGACTGCTACAGGTGTCCCTGTCCCTCGGCTGTGTGTCTTGCAGCTCATTGAGGAACACCCTGTCCCTGTCCCTCGGCTGTGTGTCCTGCAGCTCATTGAGGAACACCCTGTCCCTGTCCCTCGGCTGTGTGTCCTGCAGCTCATTGAGGAACACCCTGTCCCTCTCCCTCTCCCTCGGCTGTGTGTCCTGCAGTTCGTCCCTGTCCCTCGGCTGTGTGTCCTGCAGCTTGTCCCTGTCCCTCGGCTGTGTGTCCTGGAGCTGGCTGAGGAACAGTAGCCTGTTTTTGAAGCTGCTGAAGGTTCTGTCCTGCATCAGTTTGCTGTAGGCCTCCAGGGCAGACAGGGTCCCCTGGTGGAGTGACGGGCTGGGTGTCGGGGGAGGCTTAGGGGATGAAGTGCAGCTCCTGTGTTTAAACCAGAGGATTAACCAGAGAAACATGCTGATGGTGATATGTAGTTGGTATAATAACATTAAATATAAATGCCAGTAAACTATAGGGTTGTTAACCTGATCCCAGATCAGTTTGTGCTCTTGCCAGCTCCTTTGCTGCCATTGTCAAGCCAAACATGACAAAGAGTGACAAAGAGTCTGTGGTATGATAGCACAAACAGACTGGGACTCAGGCTAGAAGATTACATTCATGAAAAGCCTGGACAAATTTCCAGATGGTGTCATGCAGTTGGTGTAATAACGTTAATAAATTAGACATTATAAATGTTTATAAAGCCATTATAATAGTTTATATGTGTTCATAGGGTAATGGTTATACGTGTGTATTTATGTTGGAATATTCATTTCTTACTAGTACACATAGTACTTGTAAACAGTTTAGGAATGCTATTATAGCAGACATTCTGACCTGTTGGGGGTGGTATAGGAACTCAAGGTCAAGGTGCCTTGTATGTGATTAAGTGCCTCCTCGATATTAAAGGTGCTCTTCCTGAAAGCTGCAATACAACCAAGATAAATGTCTGTTAATGTACCTTCTTGGTATAATTACAGTGCATTCGGAAAGTATTCAGACACCTTGACTTTTTTCCAAATTTTGTTACGTTACAGACTTATTCTAAAATGGATTAAAACAACAACAAAAAATCCTTGGCTATCTACACACAATACCCCATAATGACATCATCACAATACCCCATAATGACATCATCACAATACCCCATAATGACATCATCACAATACCCCATAATGACATCATCACAATACCCCATAATGACATCATCACAATACCCCATAATGACACCATCACAATACCCCATAATGACACCATCACAATACCCCATAATGACACCATCACAATACCCCATAATGACACCATCACAATACCCCATAATGACATCATCACAATACCTCATTATGACATCATCACAATACCCCATAAAGACATCATCACAATACCCCATAATGACATCACCACATACCCCATAATGACATCACAATACCCCATAATGACATCACAATACCCCATAATGACAAAGCAAAAAATTTTTTTTAAATGTTTGCAAATAAAAAAAGAATAAATATCATCATTTACATAAGTATTCAGACCCTTTACTCAGTACTTTGTTGAAGCACCTTTGGCAGCGATTACAGCCTCGAGTCTTCTTGGGTATGACGCTACATGCTTGGCACACCTGTATTTGGGGAGTTTCTCCTATTCTTCTCTGCAGATCCTCTCAAGCTATTTTCAGGTCTCTCCAGAGATAGATCGGGTTTAAGTCCGGGCTCTGGCTGGGCCACTCAAGGACATTCAGAGATGTTTCCCGAAGCCACTCCTGCGTTGTCTTGTCTATGTGCTTAGGGTCGTTGTCCTGTTGAACCTTCGCCCCAGTGAGGTCCTGAGCAAGTTTTCATCAAGAATCTTTTTTGCTCCGTTCATCTTTGCCTCGATTCTGACTAGTCTCCCAGTCCCAGCTGCTGAAAAACATCCCCACGGCATGATGCTTCCACCACCATGCTTCACCTTAGGGATGGTGCCAGGTTTCCTCCAGACGTGACGCTTGGCATTCAGGCCAGAGTTCAATCTTGGTTTCATCAGACCAGAGAATCTTGTTTCTCATGGTCTGAGAGTCCTTTAGTTGCCTTTTGGCAAACTCCAAGCGGGCTGTCATGAGCTTTTTACTGAAGAGTGGCTTCCGTGGGACACTACGATAAAGGCATATAGACAGGTATGTTCCTTTCCAAATCATGTCCAATCAACTGAATTTACCGCAAGTTAATCAAGTTGTAGAAACATGGATGATGATCAATGGAAACAGGATTCACCTGAGCTCAATTTCGAGTGTCATAGCAAAGGGGTCTGAATACTTATGTAAAATACATTTTAAAAATATATATATATTTATATATATATTTTTTTTTTTATAAATTAAAAACCTGTTTTTTCGCTTTGTCATTATGAGGTAAAAAAAATATTGAATCCATTTTAGAACGAGGCTGTAACGTAACAACATGTGGAAAAACGGAAGGGGTGTGAACACTTTCCGAACGTACTGTAGTGTGTGACTTATTCTACTCAGATATTTCCTCAAGAATGCATTATTACAGTTACAAACCACAAAGAGTAAAGTGGAGACCAGTAATTGTGTTTTTCAGCTTTGGGTTGTGCCACTGACATTGCCTGCGTCTCTGTGAGGGGGGCAGGTGTGCCCTCTGGAAGCGTTCGGTAGCATCCTGGACTCTCTGTTTACGCTGCTGCAGGATGTTCTCCCTCAGCCTCTGTTCCTGGACGTCCCACTGTTTCTTTCTCTCCTCCAGAACCCTGCATGGAGAACACAGAGAATACATTACAGACTGGTCCCAGATCTGTTCATCAACTCTTCTCTTATTATCATAGTCACAACGAGAATATATAGACTGGTCCCAGATCTGTTCATCAACTCTTCTCTTATTATCATAGTCACAACGAGAATATATAGACTGGTCCCAGATCTGTTCATCAACTCTTCTCTTATTATCATAGTCACAACGAGAATATATAGACTGGTCCCAGATCTGTTCATCAACTCTTCTCTTATTATCATAGTCACAACGAGAATATATAGACTGGTCCCAGATCTGTTCATCAACTCTTCTCTTATTATCATAGTCACAACGAGAATATATAGACTGGTCCCAGATCTGTTCATCAACTCTTCTCTTATTATCATAGTCACAACGAGAATATATAGACTGGTCCCAGATCTGTTCATCAACTCTTCTCTTATTATCATAGTCACAACGAGAATATATAGACTGGTCCCAGATCTGTTCATCAACCTCTTCTCTTATTATCATAGTCACAACGAGAATATATAGACTGGTCCCAGATCTGTTCATCAACTCTTCTCTTATTATCATAGTCACAACGAGAATATATAGACTGGTCCCAGATCTGTTCATCAACTCTTCTCTTATTATCATAGTCACAACGAGAATATATAGACTGGTCCCAGATCTGTTCATCAACTCTTCTCTTATTATCATAGTCACAACGAGAATATATAGACTGGTCCCAGATCTGTTCATCAACTCTTCTCTTATTATCATAGTCACAACGAGAATATATAGACTGGTCCCAGATCCATCAAGATTGATTGTAGTGAACTTTCTTTTTTTTTTTAAAGCCCCAAAGGAAACTGAGTCCATTCCTTGAGGTGCATTCTCAGCAGTCATTAAAACAGTTGAAGGAACCACTCCTGGGACAACTGGTTGGTTTAGAGTGGGAAAATTACATATCAGGCTTTTATGAACAAGAACTCACAATATTATAGAATATCTGCTATTTAACAGACAATTTTATCTAAAGCGACTGACAGTCATGTGTGGGAATCGAACCCACAACCTTTGACGATGCAGGCGCCATGCTCTATCGACTGAGCCACACAGGACACCTTGGTTTAGGGCTTAGAAAACAATATGATGATTTCTCCCAGGAAGACTTCTCTTGGCTATCCTGTGAACGCTCCTTCCAACTTCCAAATATTAAAGAAGTTGGCTACTGTCCATTAATCTCACACACACACACTTCAAGCTCATTAGGTAGTGTTGTCCTTAGAAACCCTAACGCTGACTTAATCCTCCTTCTGTCCTGTCAGTGGCTTCTGGAGCTCTCCACATTTATCCTACAAGGGTACAAATCAGGGATTGGACGGTGTGCGACCTGACAGGGTCACCACTCCAGTAGTCTAGTCAGACACCTGACAGGGTCACCACTCCAGTAGTCTAGTCAGACACCTGACAGGGTCACCACTCCAGTAGTCTAGTTGAATAACCTCTAGTTAGCTTTACAGTCACAGCGGATGTGTCCTCCTCTAGTTAGCTTTACAGTCACAGCGGATGTGTCCTCCTCTAGTTAGCTTTACAGTCACAGAGGATGTGTCCTCCTCTAGTTAGCTTTACAGTCACAGCGGATGTGTCCTCCTCTAGTTAGCTTTACAGTCACAGAGGATGTGTCCTCCTCTAGTTAGCTTTACAGTCACAGCGGATGTGTCCTCCTCTAGTTAGCTTTACAGTCACAGCGGATGTGTCCTCCTCTAGTTAGCTTTACAGTCACAGAGGATGTGTCCTCCTCTAATTAGCTTTACAGTCACAGCGGATGTGTCCTCCTCTAGTTAGCTTTACAGTCACAGCGGATGTGTCCTCCTCTAGTTAGCTTTACAGTCACAGCGGATGTGTCCTCCTCTAGTTAGCTTTACAGTCACAGCGGATGTGTCCTCCTCTAGTTAGCTTTACAGTCACAGCGGATGTGTCCTCCTCTAGTTAGCTTTACAGTCACAGCGGATGTGTCCCAAATGGAACCCTGACGTGACTCCCAAAAAACAAAGTTTACACCATTATATCGATCCATTAGGAAAATTACAGGGTGGCAGGGTAGCCTCGTGGTTAGAGCGTTGGGCCATTAACCGAAAGGTTGCTAGATTGAATCCCAGAACTGACAAGGTAAAATTCTGTCGTTCTGCCCCCTGAACAAGGCAGTTAACACACTGTTACCCAGTAGGCTGTCATTGTAAATAAGAATTTGCCTAGTTAAATAAAGGTTAAATAAAAAGAAACAAATAATTGACAAAGGTAGTGCACTAAATAGGGCAGAAATATGAGTTGTACTTGGACGGAGGGATGGACTGGAGGCAGGGGGCTAATGACGTGGTCCAGACCAAGGAGTACATGTACATATAACTCATTTTAATTAGGCTATGCTTTGAGACATGGCCTACGGTTGTTAGGTAGTAACCTGCCATGTGACAATGACCATAGTGGTTGGCAAGAGAGATCTGGGAACCAGGCAAGGAGTTGGCAAGACAGCACAAAACAGATCTGGGAACCAGGCTAGGAGTTGGCGAGACAGCACAAAACAGATCTGGGAACCAGGCTATGATTTAAGCAGAAGAACAGTAGGTAAAGAAACTTACTTCCTTCGCCGGTTGGTTTCCAGGGAGAAGCAGCGAGCTCGGACCCTGCATGACTTCTGTTCCTCCACCAGAACCTGCCGGTCATCTCCAAACACTCCTGTCCTGCTGGTTCTGACATCAGGCCCGGTTAAGGTGTTTATGCTGATTGTAGGTACAATTCATACACTAGAACAAAGACGTACATGCCTACTCTCATATGCAAACAAATAACCGACCCTACTTTTTTTTTTTTTGGCATGCAACAACAGCAGCACCTATTGCAACTAGTCTTGTGTTAAGCCTAGATTCAGCATAAACTCAATGTTTTATGTTGGCTAGGCCTAGTTGCAGAATGCAACATGTCAAAGTAGAATGTTTATAGTCAGAGCAATGTGAATTAATTCCAAACCCCAATGAGGCCTATTTAGATAAGAGTACAAAGGAGAAACAGGTATCAATCTAGCGAATGAATGAATGCCATAATATGTTGGTGTCAAATCGCCAACCCCATCCCTTATGGGGTTAATTGACACATAAACAAACGTTACAATAATTCCCTGTGATAATTCTTCTTTCGGTGTTCTGCCAGTCTGTCTGTCCCCCCCAAAAGGTCAACATTAGGAGCTAAAGTATCTAACTAGATGATTTGGTAACAGATACCAACCCGCCCAGGGTCATGTTCCCCTCTCAGCTAACGCTAGCCCGGCTAGATATATTAGCAAGGATACGAGTAGAACAAGTTGTCCTTCACAACTTGCATTCTAGGGAATAAAGCTTGACTAGTTTACCAAAACCACCCCCTCCCACAAAAAAAGTCTTCATTCGACCGGGAGTTTGTTATTTATCCCGGGATAAAACCCGAGCAGAGAGTCTAGATGAGACGACCCCGGCTAACGTCACGGTAACACTCACTCGCTGTTTTCCGTCGCCTTGTAATATCGACTCGGAAAACTGGCCAACTCTTGTATCTTGCAGGGTTTAAAAGAAAAAAGGATCACACATTTAATTAAACAAGTTGAAAGTGTTTTGTAGGTAAAAATGAATTTCCCCACCGCTGTCTGTGTACAAGCAGTCCGCCGTGGTGGCAACCCCGAGGACGCGCCTCCTTGACGACGGGAACACCGGGCTTTACCTTTTAACCAAGTCTTTTATTAAAGTCTTATTTACAATGACGGCCTACCTGGGGAACAGTGATCTCAAAGTTAGTTAACTGCCTTGTTCAGGGGGCAGAACGACAGATTTCTACCTTGTCACCTCGGGGGTGGGGGATTTGAACTTGCAACCTTTGGGTTACTAGTCCAACGGTCTAACCACTAGGCTACCCCGCCTCCCCCGTAATGTAGTCAGGCTACTTGTTGAAGATGGACTGACACACAGCGGTCAATTCTTATTCTTATTTTTTACTGTGCAGCCAGTGCACATATTGATATCAGTCCAGTTTAAACCTGATATTCCAATGGACATGATTCATTCTATGTTGAACCCATATAATTGGGTTGATCCAACCTAGCCTGTGGACCTAATCAACTAAACTGCACATAAAGATTTGATGTACATAATAGTCAAATGCATATTGCTATGGAAAGCAGTTTGCTACTACTAAGGGTGGGTTTTATTGCCATCCTCCCATCAGCTAGAATAGAGCTGGCTTGTATAGCAACCATGTTATTGCCTCTTGGCCAACCATGCTACTTTGTGTGTGTGTGGGTTTTTTTTTGTTCTGATCTCAAAGCTGCAATATGTCACTTTTTTTGGGGGCGACCAAATTCACATAGAAATGTGAGACGTAGATCTGTCGTTCCCATTGAACGCAAGTCGAAGAAGCTGTAGATCTGTTCTATGTGTAATATTTTTTATGCTTCTCGTTCTTATGTTTAGTTTTTTTTTGTCTTTTACTTTCGGTTTTGTAAACCAGCTTCAAACAACTCTAAGGCGTTAAATACAATATTTTGGCTTATTGAAAATATATTTCACAGCGGTTTAGATGGTACAATGATTATCTACTCTTTCAGTTTTGTCACAAACTGAAAATAGGCGAACTATAGGTTTCTTGGCAATTTCTCACATGGAATAGCCTTTATTTCTCAGAACAAGAATAGACTGACGAGTTTTAGAAGAAAGGTCTTTGTTTCTGGACATTTTGAGCCTGTACTCGAACCCACAAATGCTGATGCTCCAGATACTCACCTAGTCTAAATAAGTCCAGTGTTATTGCTTCTTTAATCAGGACAACAGTTTTCAGCTGTGCTAACATAATTGCAAAAGGGTTTTCTAATGATCAATTAGCCTTTTAAAATGATAAACTTGGATTAGCTAACACAACGTGCCATTGGAACACAGGAGTGATGGTTGCTGATAATGGGCTTCTATACGCCTACGTAGGTATTCCATAAAAAAAATCTGCCGCTTCCAGCTACAATAGTCATTTACAGCATTAACAATGTCTACACTGTATTTCTGATCAATTTGATGTTATTTTAATGTTCAACAAAACGTGCTTTTCTTTCAAAAACAAGGACATTTCTAAGTGACCCCAAACTGTTGAACAGTAGTGTACATGTATATTTTAGAACTATATACAATACAACCGAGGCGAAGGCGTTGCCATGCTTTTGGCTGTTAATCTGCTTCTGTTCTGTAGGTGGCACTGTGTGCTCTTTTCAAAGGAAGGGTTCCAATCTCTCAAAGGCCTTAGGATCCATGTGTACAGAGGTGGTCTTCCAGTGACTGGGATGACAACACAATTTGGGGGATGGGAGGAGGTTTTAGCAGGTGGGATATTGGAGAACAATTGAAGGTTTTCTCAGTCGCAGTGCAAATATCATGGCACAGCTAGCTATATAGACACTCAATTGTCATGGTATTTTTTTAACCTATAACAATCTAAACCGGGGTTCTACTAAGCTATGTGGAATTGTTTTAAGAAGGTCATACCAAGGAGCATTTTGTGAATTGATTTGGAATTTTAATACCCCTTGAAGTATTCCCCCCCCAAAAAATATGATACAATTATTTAATGAAATTTGGCCTTACTGCTATTAGCCCATACCAATGCATTGAATAAGTGATTCACTACATGGAACAACAGATCGTCCCCAAAAAAAAAGTAAAATAATGTTTTTTCTGAAGTGTCCTATATTTTTACGTGTATTTTTACATATATTTTAACCGCTTATTTTTTTTACTAAACGGTCTCCATTTCATGAAGCTCCCGAATAATAGTTATTGTGCTGACGTTGCTTCCAGAGGCGGTTTGGAACTCAGAGACAGAAGATTTTTACGTGCTTCAGCACTCGGCAGTGCCATTCTGTTTGTGTGGCCTACCACTTCTCGCAGCTGAGCCGTTGTTTCTCCTTGACGTTTCCACTTCACAGTAACAGAACTTACGGTTTTAGCAGGGCAGAAATTTGACGAACTGACTTGTTGGAAAGGTGAAAGTCACTGAGCTCTTCAGTAAGGCCATTCTACTGCCAATGTTTGTCTATGGAGATTGCATGGCTGTGGGCTCGATTTTATACACCTGTCATCGGTGTGGCTGAAGTAGCCGAATCCACTAATTTGAAGGGTGTCCACATAAATTTGTATACATAGTGTATGTGTTCGTGAGAGTCTCATCTACATCTTTCCATAGAGGGGTCATAATAGTTTGTAGGCCAAACGGTTCTGACGCTACAGACGATTTTGTGAGAAGCCCGATTTTCTGGTGGTCTGACAAACACCTCTCTAGCTCGTTCACCTTTCACCGCAGATGCGGAAGTGCGGCGGCGTCGGCGGATGTGGTGGAACGAGATGTCCAATGCAAAACATATATCTCCAGCTTAAATGGTCCGAGGTTAAGTAGGTTTTATATCAGATATTCAACAGACAATAGCTGTTAAATCTCTTGTTCACAATATCTTTTTGCCTTGACTGTCATAGAAACATGAAAACCAGTGAGAATTATTCCAAAATGGTCTGGTCTACTTTTACAACCTTTGATTTGCATAAAAAGTAAAGTGTTGATTTGTTAGAAATAATCCAATCATATAACAATGGTCATCAAAAAGAAAGGAGGACCAAGGCACTCTTCATATAATTAATTAAAATGCCTTTATTTGTATGGCATGTTCAATAGAAACAAAGTTTTAAAAATCCGACGCGTTTCGGCTACATGGCCTTCGTCAGGGAGTACAAAGAAATATGTCCTCTTTTAGAACAGCTTTTCCAATTAGCCCTAATTTGAAGAGGGAGTGGTTACAAAATTGATTAGACACACCTAGTAAGCAATACTATACACATTAAGTGAAATACTGTAGCTATGTTATCAATTTTTTTTTAACTCCAAGCTAGAAGTATCAGAACGCCTAGAAAGGTAGTTCTTACCTTAAATGTGACTGGGAGAAGTGTCACGAATAAGAATAAGAAAGCAACCTATTCCAAATCAAATCAAATGTTATTGTTCACATACACATGGTTAGCAGATGTTAATGCGAGTGTAGTGAAATGCTTGTGCTTCTAGTTCCGACCATGCAGTAGTATCTAACAAGTAATCTAACAATTTCACAACAACTACCTTATACACACAAGAGTAAAGGAATGAATACGAGTATGTACATATAAATATATGGATGAGCGATGGCTGACCGGCATAGGCAAGATGCAGTAGATGGTATAGAGTACAGTATATACATATGAGATGAGTAATGTAGGGTATGTAAACATGATATAAATGGTATTGTTTAAAGTGGCTAGTGATACATTTATTACATCCACTTTTTAATTATTAAAGTACACTAGAAAACAGCAAACATGGACAACATCAGTCTAAACTTAGCTGAGGGAAAAAGAGCAAAATGTCCACTAGATGGCAGCAGATGGACCTATCAACAACACTACAGGAAGGGTGAGAAATCCATATCTTCATTAAAACCAGGGTACTTATTGGCCTGGAGTTTGTCCATCCAAAAACCTTCCCTTTGGTTTAACTGTTTAAGACGGTCCCCTTTTCTAATGGAGGCCGGAACATGGTCAATACCCAGAGCTTGTAGGGAGGCAGGGTTGCCATGGTGTGAGGACTTGTAGTGCCTTGCCATGGGGTAGTCTTCATTACCTACCCTTATGGCGTACTTGTGTTCCGCTAAGCGGACTTGAAGGCGTCTCTTTGTCCGTCCAATGTAGAACACCTTGCACTGTGGACATTCCAATCTGTAGATGACATGAGTGGTTTTGCAGTTTATGAAATGCTTGATGTTATACTCCATTTTAGAAACTGTGTAAACCAAATACTTTTTCTGTGGAATATTTCTGCAATGGTTTCACTGTTTACATTTAAAAGAGCCCTTGGGTTTGTGGTCAAGCCAAGTCTTTTGAGAGTCACCAGGAAGATAGCTGTGGACTGATTTGTCATTAAGGGAAGGACGTCTCTTGAAGCTTATGACTGGTGGCTCTGGGAAGACTTGGCGTAGTAGCGTATCACTTTGGATAATTCCCCAATTATTTTTTAATTATTCTTTTAATGTTCCCTGCTTCAGGGCTGTATTTTGTAACAAAGTACATTCTTCTCTGATGTATCACGAGGCGCTCCCCTTCGCAACAAGTTCTCTCTGTCAAGTATTCCGGCCCTTATACCTGCATCTTTCAGGACCTGAGCGCTGTAGCCCCCAATTCAAGATGAGATTCTCCAATTCAGCAGATTTGACACTGTATTCTGTTTCCTGATTGCAAATTCTGCGGACTCTTTGGAATTGGCCATATGGAATGTTCTCTTTGAGCCTTTTGGGGTGAAAGCTGTCTGCCCTCAGAATGGTATTCCCATCTGTAGGCTTCCTAAAGATGGATGTGTGCAAACAACCTTTGTCATTTTTACTGATGTGGGATGGTGTATAAAGTAAGTAGAGAGAGGGACTTTGTAGTTGTGTATATTACTGCTGGTTGTTCAGTACAATAGTTCTATAGTTCTAGTTCTATACAGTTTAGTTCTATACAGTTCTTTGCAATTTGTTTATGCTCTATCCTGTAAGGTTACTGTATGTATATGTGCCTTCTTGCCCTGGTGTATTCATTTGGTATGTGATTATTCATCGCCTCTATTTTCTCCTGTCACAGAACCACTACCATTCTACTCTTCATGTCTGCCTGTGAATGTCCTTAAAGTATCCCGGTGTGTAACTCTGAAGTTGAATCATTCCCCATCTCCTCTGACCGGGGGGCGGGGCTAGAGGGTCACAGACCAACAAAATACGGAGATCCAGGTCAAATGGTGTGGATTTACTGATGTACATAATGAGATGATTTATAGGTTTTGTTTTAACATACTTCTAGAGACAACACTGGGTGACCTGTTCTTGAGACACCACAACCCTGAAGACCGCCACCTGGCTTCCACCACAACCCTGAAGACCTCCACCTGGCTGCCACCACAACCCTGAAGACCGCCACCTGGCCACCACAACCCTGAAGACCTCCACCTGGCTGCCACCACAACCCTGAAGACCGCCACCTGGCCACCACAACCCTGAAGACCTCCACCTGGCTGCCACCACAACCCTGAAGACCTCCACCTGGCTGCCACCACAACCCTGAAGACCTCCACCTGGCTGCCACCACAACCCTGAAGACCGCCACCTGGCCACCACAACCCTGAAGACCTCCACCTGGCTGCCACCACAACCCTGAAGACCTCCACCTGGCTGCCACCACAACCCTGAAGACCTCCACCTGGCTGCCACCACAACCCTGAAGACCTCCACCTGGCTGCCACCACAACCCTGAAGACCTCCACCTGGCTGCCACCACAACCCTGAAGACCTCCACCTGGCTGCCACCACAACCCTGAAGACCTCCACCTGGCTGCCACCACAACCCTGAAGACCTCAGCCGCAAAGTGGTAGGCCACACAAGCTCGCAGAACGGGACCGCTGAGTGCTGAAGTGCGTAGCGTCTAAAAATAGTCTGTCCTCGGTTGGAACACTCACTACCGAGTTCCAAACTGCCTCTGGAAGCAACATCAGCGCAAGAACTGTTCGTCGGGAGCTTCATGAAATGTGTTTCCATGGCCGAACAGACTGCACACAAGCCTAAGATCACCACATGCAATGCCAAGTGTCGGCTGGAAGGGTGTAAAGCTCGCACCATTGGTCTCTGGAGCAGTGGAAACACGTTCTCTGGAGTGATGAATCACGCTTCATCATCTGGCAGTCCGATGGATGAATCTGGGTTTGGCGGATGCCAGGAGAATGCTACCTCCCCCAATATATATAGTGCCAATTGTACGTTTTGGTGGAGGAGGAATAATGGTCTGGGGCAGGTTTCCATGGTTCGGGCTAGGCCCCTTAGTTCCTGTGAAGGGAAATCTTAACACTACAGCATACAGTGACATTCTAGATGATTCTTTGCTTCCAACTTTGTGGCAACAGTTTGGGGAAGGCCCTTTCCTATTTCAGCATGACAATGCCCCCGTGCACAAAGCGAGGTCCAAACAGAAATGGTTTGTCGAGATCGGTGTAGAAGAGCTTGACTGGTCTGCAGAGAGCCCTGACCTCAACCCCATCGAACACCTTTGGGATGAATTGGAACGCTGACTGCGAGCCAGGCCTAATCGCCCAACATCAGTGCCTAACCTCACTAATACTCTTGTGGCTGAATGGAACCAAGTCCTCACAGCAATGTTCCAACATCTAGTGGAAATGCTTCCCAGAAGAGGGGAGGCTGTTATAGCAGCAAAGGGGGTACCAACTCAATGTTAATGCCCCTGATTTGGACTGAGATGTTCAACGAGCAGGTGTCCACATAATGTTGGTCAAGTAGTGTGTATCTCTTGTGTTTGCGAGAGTCTCCTCTTTCCATAGAGAGGTCATTAATAGTTTGTAGCCCAAAACATTCGGCGTACAGACGTTTTTTGTGAGAAGACCGAATTTCCTAATGTCTCCTGGTCTGACAAACACCTCTGTAGCTCTGCCACTTTTCACTGCAGGTGCGGAAGGCCGACGTCAGTCGGTGGATTGAGACAAAAAAGAACTGATGTCTTAAACCGACAGATTTTTATGGGGATTTTATTGTCATACTAATCTGATTCTCACAGGCGTATGCATCAACTATATATTTTCAAATCATCGGTCGAATTCCGACCCTATAACAAAAGAGCAATGAGACAGTTTAATGCATCTAATGCAACGGCAGGTGTAGACCAACAGTGAAACGCTTACTTACGGACCCTTCCCAAAAATGCAGAGAGAAACATTTAACATTTTGTAGGAAACATTATGAGGAATGAGGAACAAATACACAATGAGCATTGATAACTTGGCTATATACATAGGGTACTGTCATGACGTGCCCTGGTGGGAGGATCATAGCCTCTCTCTCTCTCTCGCTCTCTCGCTCTCTCTCTCGTTTATGACAGTCGTAAATACTCTGCTTAAGGGTCTGTAGTATTGAGATTGGAATGTGGGACACAGAGAGAGACTTGGCCAAACTCCTAATCCCCAAAATGGGAGAATTAAACAATATTTCTACCTTTGAGAATGTGGGAATGGTTCGTGGACACTTAAGGGACAGTTGTGACGAGTGTGTTTCATTTGGTGATCTCATAAAGGACAGGAAACACACATAACTGTATCTCTTAAAGTGTACATTTCCCAGCTGTCAGGGTGACATCTAAATATTGTGAAACATATGTGACTAAACATGAAACTATTTGTGAAAAGATGTAATGTGATGTGAACCTTCTAAATGAGAGTATGGATTTTCGTATAAAGATTAACTAGTCAGTGGCCACACCCCCGTGACATCACATTAGGCGTCATAGAACCGCACCTTTTTCCACAGAGTATAAAACCCACTTCCTACAAAATATACATTAAGTCAGAGAACAGGTGCATCCTGTTTCCATTGATCAACCTTGAGATGTTTCTACAACTTTTATTTTATTTATTTAACCAGGAAGGGCTCATCTTTTTCAAGAGCGTCCTGGCCAAGATAGGCAGCACCAAGTCATTACAAAATTACAGACAAACAACGTAAAAAAACTACTAAGTAATCTAGTAAAAACCAGAGAATTCACCAGAGTATAACAAAATCATAAAACAGCAATTTTAAAAACATTGACAGGTCATGGAATCAGCCTCAAGATCCTTCATCAGTGATTTAAAAACACCAATCGGGACAAGTTCTTCCAATTTATAAGTATTTTGTAAGACGTTCCAAGAAGATGGCACAGAGTACATAAAAACCCTTTTACCAAATTCAGTTCGAACATTTGGAACAGTTAGCAGGATAAAGTCCAGCGATCGAAGAGAGTACCCACCACATTTCTGAACATTAAAAATGCCCAAATAAAAAGGTAGTAAACTCAAAATGGCTTTGTAAATTAAAGTATACCAGTGACTGAGCCTACGAGTGACTAGAAAAGGCCAGCCAACCCTGGTATATAAAGTGCAGTGGTGCGTAAGGGTTTTGCAGTTTAAAATAAATCTCAAAGCGCCATGGTAAAGGGTGTCAATTGATCTCAAACACTGAGCGGAAAACTTCAAATTTATTTGAAGAAATTATGGCAGATACAAATTAACAGTTGAAACAGTTATTCAATAGAATGCATCGGAGCCAATGTTTTAAGCTATTTGTGATACAATGTTGCACTTTATAGGCTACACCACGCCATGTGTATTTAATGCATGATAATGCTATACCTACAGTATATGTAGGTATATCGTTTAGGCACAGAGTTTCTAAACCCAGAGGCGCAACATCGCAAGACTTCCGGGGACGCTTGCGAAGCAGACAAAACAGAACAGGCCGGGGTTTGGGGTTTGAGAAGTCAATGCGATACATTCTTCCTTGGTTGTTCATGATAGATTCCCCTTCCCCCTTCCCCCATCGCGTACTTCTGAGTGGGAGACCTGCCTAGCTCACAAACTAGAATCAGGGCGCCCACTCCGACAAGGTTAACTGACTCACAGCCCCACACGGTGACATGATATCATAGACGTGACGTGCAAATGAGCGATAGAAAACAGGTCGCGCAAATGTCACCATTCTGATGTTTTTTGTGCGGCCGCCCCGTGACGCCCCCGGCAAGACGCCGCCCTACGTCGCTACTCAGGTCGCCTATACCTTAATCCGCCACCGTGGAAAGGTGAGATTCTCACAAAAATCACGGTGTTCTTCCACAAGTGTCACAAGACTCATCTGAAGGTTAAAAAAATTAAGTATTGAGGTAGTTTTGTTCCTAACAAAAAAAGGTGTTAAATATGTGTTTTTATATCTCCTAGATATAGGACAGACACTGATTCATTTTTTTTTTTACTGTCTTCTTTGCCATTTATCAATGTTATTCAATGCATTTATATGTGCTATCGTAGTAAAGGCCAAATTCAATGTTTTATCAAATCATTTTTTAAAATGTATTTTATACCTAAAGGGGTCCTACAGTTCTAAATCAAATAGCTAAATGATCCATGGTATGACCTTAAAACAATTCCATATGCTCCCCCCTTCCCCATTGATACATCATATTAAAAAACAATATTGTGTACATGTTCAATTTGGGAATTCCGGTTGCGATTTCCCATACTGAAGGGGGGGGGGGTGTATGCCTTTTACCCATGGGAATGACAGCTGAACTTCGGCCCTGAGCCCTATGTGAAAAAGTTGGCAAGTAGGCAATAAACATGGGGCGCTTCAAACTGGACCCCCGTTCCACAACGGTAATGAGTTGATTATCCTACTACAGCACACACACCATTATCGGTCAGGGTATGGACGCGCGTATTCTGCGCTCAGCGTCAGTCCATTCCAGCAGTGGACTTCGGAGGTTAGCAGCTTCTGTTGATGATCAGAGGGTTGAGATTGATGAGAAATGACTCACAGAAGACTTTATTTCAATGAAAGTGATTCAACAAAACGATGTTCTACCGAAGGAGATTCTGATAGAAATCATCCAGTGTTGAAGACCGACTCATCTGGTAACAGTAGCGCAAACTGCCACGGACACTACAAGAGGTGAGTGTCATATTTTCAGAGTTGGAACAACGATAGCCTTATTATACAGACAAAAAAAAAAAACATCATTCTGACCGTTACGCTTTGTTGTAGTAAGGCTATATCGATGGTTAGACAATGAAACAGGAAAATACAGTCATAGTTGTGCTATTAAATTGTTTTTAGTCTACAGTCCCCAAACGTATTTTTAGTCGATGTTTGGATAGTATCTGTGACCTCGTGGATTAAGAAAACCAGCGGATGTTAAGTAGCCTTTCTCCGTGTCCAAAGGGACCCAATGGAACATGAAATACATTGGACTCTATAGCCCAAGATGGACTGTTTAGGAGTGCATAACATTGACTGTCCATGAAATTGACTAATTGGACACTAGCTCTCGCTATTCATTTTGTTATGTCAGCCTACTTATCCAATGTATATCCTACTTTTCTATACTGAATAAAAATATAAATGCAACATGCAACAATTTCAAAATTTTAAATTAATTAGTTAGTTCCTAATCTATGGATTTCACATGACTGGACAGGGGCCGCAGGTAGCCTAGTGGTTAGAGCGTTGTGCCAGTAACCGAAATGCTGTCATTGTAAATAATAATTTGTTCTTAACTGACTTGCCCAGTTATGGAATAAAATGGGAGGGTATAGGCTCACCCACTGGGGAGCCAGGCCCAGCCAATCAGAATGAGTTTTTTCCCCACAAAAGGGCTTTATTCCAGACAGAAACACTCCTCTGTTTCATCAGCCGTCAAGGGTGGCTGGTCTCAGACGATCCCGCAGGTGATGAAGCCGGATGTGGAGGTCCTGGGCTGGTGGTCTGCGGTTGTGAGGCCAGTTGGACGTACTGTCAAATTCTCTAAAACAACGTTTGAGGTGGATTATGGTAGAAAAATGAACGTAAAATAATCTGGCAACAGCTCTGGTGGACATTCCTGCGGTCAGCATACCAATTGCACGCTCCCTCAACTTGAGACATCAGTGGCGTTGTGTTGTGTGACAAAACTGCACATTTTAGAGTGGCCTTTTATTGTCCCCAGCACAAGGTGCACCTGTGTAATGATCATGATGTTTAATCAGCTTCTTGATATGCCTCACCTGTCGGGTGGATGGTAAAGGAGAAATGCTCACTAACAGGGATGGAAACAAATAAGCTTTCTGTGCTTATGGAAAATGTCTGGGATCTTTTATTTCAATTCATAAAACATGGGACCAACACTTTACATATTGCGTTTATATTTTTTGTTCAGTGCAATACATTGTAATGGAACAGGCAGAGAGCAGGGTTTGAACCCTCAACCTTCTGGCACCGAATCCCAGTGCTCCATCGACCGTACCACAGACATATGCTCAAGAGTCAGAGGCTATATGTACGTTTTATAAACCAGAGTCAATACAGGACCTTCAGAAAGTATTCACACCCCTTAACCTATTCCACATGTTGTTGTGTTCCACGTCTTCAGTGCCCGGGGGAACAGTGGGTTAACTGCCTTGCTCAGGGCCAGAAACACCGATTTTTCTTTCTTTATTTTAATTTTTTTTTAATTTTTCTTTTTACATTTTTTTTTACCTTGTCATCCTCCGGGTCTTTAACTCGTTTAGAATAGTCTGAGGAGAGCATCCCAGACGCGTCAACTTCTCTTTCGCCGCTCTGAGAATTTCCTGATAACGTAGCGTGGTGACCACGATGGGCCGCGGTCTGCTCTTTCTGCTGTCTTCTGGGCGGGCCTGTGGGGACTCTGCGGGCCTGTGGGGACTCTGCGTTTCTCTGGGGACTCTGCGGGCCTGTGGGGACTCTGCGGGCCTGTGGGGACTCTGCGGGCCTGTGGGGACTCTGTATCTTAAGTGGAATTCCAGCATATTCAGGATTTCCCTCTGTAGGAACTGTATCGTGTCTTTTCTCTTCTGCCGTCTTAGCAACACCTACGATTTTTAATATTACGGCGACACCCCCTGTTATCCAAATGATCAACGTGGTCCCGTAATTTCTGCAGTTCCTTCGATGGGGCTCCTGTTCTACACAGCCGTCCTCGTCGAGACTCGGTTACCCTAGTAACAGTTTTGTCTTACATCAGCTTGAAAATCTGTGGCAAGAATTGAAAATGTCTGTCTAGCAATGATCAACAACCAACTTAACACTTAAGAGTTTAACTATATATTTTTAGGAATAATGTGCAAATATTGTACAATCCAGGTGTGCAAAGCTCCTTAGAGACTTACCCAGAAAGACTCCCAGCTGTAATCACTGCTAAAGGTGATTCTAACATGCATTGACTCTGGGGTGTGAATACTTATGTAAATGAGATATTTCTGTATGTAATTCTCAATACGTTTTCGAACGTTTCTAGAAACATGTTTTCACTTTGTCATTACGGAGTGTAGTGTAGAAATGGGTGAGAGAAAAAGCAACAACGTAATCCATGTTGAATTCAGGCTGTAACACAGTAACATGTGGAATATATATCAAGGGGTATGAAGACTTTCTGAAGGTGCTGTACTTCCAAACGTATTCTTCCATTACACATTAGACAGGCCGGGTGTGCATATGACCAAATATAGTTGGTCTACGCTAGGTTTCTTATAGCCGGAGTGCTTGTATTATCATGCCAACTCCTTGACATATATATTTCCAAATGGAAAAACATGTTGGCTTGACAAGGAGCAATGGAGTTAGCAAGAGCACAATCAGATCAGGGAGCAGGCTAGGATCTGGGACCAGGCACAGATCAGGGAGCAGGCTAGGATCTGGGACCAGGCACAGATCAGGGAGCAGGCTAGGATCTGGGACCAGGCACAGATCAGGGAGCAGGCTAGGATCTGGGACCAGGCTCAGATCAGGGAGCAGGCTAGGATCTGGGACCAGGCTCAGATCAGGGAGCAGGCTAGGATCTGGGACCAGTCAGCTACCACAGGACTTGACCAATCCCCTATTAGAGTCCTGAGTTAATTCTGGTCAGGTCTAATGGACTGGGCTTCTGATTAGAGCACAAAACTAATTCCTGGTCAGGTCACTTGATCAGGAAAAACTTAAATCCATAATTATGACGCATGATGAACAAATTGTGTGTGACCGGCTGCTCAAATGGAGAAATCAGCCAAAAAAATAGAATAAAAGATAAGTATTAAGTATTACAGGGACTAGACAGTACAGGGCCAGGCTATATCAGTATTACAGGGACTAGACAGTACAGGGCCAGGCTATATCAGTGTTACAGGGACTAGACAGTACAGGGCCAGGCTACATCAGTATTACAGGGACTAGACAGTACAGGGCCAGGCTATATCAGTATTACAGGGACTAGACAGTACAGGGCCAGGCTATATCAGTGATAAAGGGACTAGACAGTACAGGGCCGGGCTACATCAGTATTACAGGGACTAGACAGTACAGGGCCAGGCTATATCAGTGATACAGGAACTAGACAGTACAGGGCCATGCTATATCAGTGATACAGGGACTAGACAGTACAGGGCCAGGCTATATCAGTGATACAGGAACAAGACAGTACAGGGCCAGGCTATATCAGTGATACAGGAACTAGACAGTACAGGGCCAGGCTATATCAGTGATACAGGGACTAGACAGTACAGGGCCAGGCTATATCAGTGATACAGGAACAAGACAGTACAGGGCCAGGCTATATCAGTGATACAGGAACTAGACAGTACAGGGCCAGGCTATATCAGTGATACAGGGACTAGACAGTACAGGGCCAGGCTATATCAGTGATACAGGGACTAGACAGTACAGGGCCAGGCTATATAAGTGATACAGGGACTAGACAGTACAGGGCCAAGATATATCAGTAATACAGGGACTAGACAGTACAGGGCCAGGCTATATCAGTATTACAGGGACTAGACAGTACAGGGCCAGGCTATATCAGTGATACAGGGACTAGACAGTACAGGGCCAGGCTATATCAGTATTACAGGGACTAGACAGTACAGGGCCAGGCTATATCAGTGATACAGGGACTAGACAGTACAGGGCCAGGTTATATCAGTAATACAGGGACTAAACAGTGCAGGGCCAGGCTATATCAGTATTACAGGGATTAGACAGTACAGGGCCAGGCTATATCAGTGATAAAGGGACTAGACAGTACAGGGCCGGGCTACATCAGTATTACAGGGACTAGACAGTACAGGGCCAGGCTATATCAGTGATAGAGGAACTAGACAGTACAGGGCCAGGCTATATCAGTGATACAGGAACTAGACAGTACAGGGCCAGGCTATATCAGTGATACAGGGACTAGACAGTACAGGGCCAGGCTATATCAGTGATACAGGAACTAGACAGTACAGGGCCAGGCTATATCAGTGATACAGGAACTAGACAGTACAGGGCCAGGCTATATCAGTGATACAGGGACTAGACAGTACAGGGCCAGGCTATATAAGTGATACAGGGACTAGACAGTACAGGGCCAAGATATATCAGTAATACAGGGACTAGACAGTACAGGGCCAGGCTATATCAGTAATACAGGGACTAGACAGTACAGGGCCAGGTTATATCAGTAATACAGGGACTAGACAGTACAGGGCCGGGCTATATCAGTATTACAGGGACTAGACAGTACAGGGCCAGGCTATATCAGTGATAAAGGGACTAGACAGTACAGGGCCGGGCTACATCAGTATTACAGGGACTAGACAGTACAGGGCGAGGCTATATCAGTGATACAGGAACTAGACAGTACAGGGCCAGGCTATATCAGTGATACAGGAACTAGACAGTACAGGGCCAGGCTATATCAGTGATACAGGGACTAGACAGTACAGGGCCAGGCTATATCAGTAATACAGGGACTAGACAGTACAGGGCCAGGCTATATCAGTGATACAGGAACTAGACAGTACAGGGCCAGGCTATATCAGTGATACAGGGACTAGACAGTACAGGGCCAGGCAATATAAGTCATACAGGGACTAGACAGTACAGGGCCAAGATATATCAGTAATACAGGGACTAGACAGTACAGGGCCAGGCTATATCAGTAATACAGGGACTAGACAGTACAGGGCCAGGCTATATCAGTATTACAGGGACTAGACAGTACAGGGCCAGGCTATATCAGTAATACAGGGACTAGACAGTACAGGGTCAGGCTATATCAGTAATACAGGGACTAGACAGTACAGGGCCAGGCCATATCAGTAATACAGGGACTAGACAGTGCAGGGCCAGGCTATATCAGTAATACAGGGACTAGACAGTACAGGGCCAGGCTACATCAGTATTACAGGGACTAGACAGTACAGGGCCAGGCTATATCAGTGATACAGGAACTAGACAGTACAGGGCCAGGCTACATCAGTATTACAGGGACTAGACAGTACAGGGCCAGGCTATATCAGTAATACAGGGACTAGACAGTACAGGGCCAGGCTATATCAGTATTACAGGGACTAGACAGTACAGGGCCAGGCTATATCAGTATTACAGGGACTAGACAGTACAGGGCCAGGCTATATCAGTAATACAGGGACTAGACAGTACAGGGCCAGGCTATATCAGTATTACAGGGACTAGACAGTACAGGGCCAGGCTATATCAGTATTACAGGGACTAGACAGTACAGGGCCAGGCTATATCAGTATTACAGGGACTAGACAGTACAGGGCCAGGCTATATCAGTATTACAGGGACTAGACAGTACAGGGCCAGGCTATATCAGTGATACAGGGACTAGACAGTACAGGGCCAGGCTATATCAGTATTACAGGGACTAGACAGTACAGGGCCAGGCTATATCAGTATTACAGGGACTAGACAGTACAGGGCCAGGCTATATCAGTGATACAGGGACTAGACAGTACAGGGCCAGGCTATATCAGTATTACAGGGACTAGACAGTACAGGGCCAGGCTATATCAGGAATACAGGGACTAACCAGTACAGGGCCAGGCTATATCAGTAATACAGGGACTAGACAGTACAGGGCCAGGCTATATCAGTGATACAGGGACTAGACAGTACAGGGCCAGGCTATATCAGTGATACAGGGACTAGACAGTACAGGGCCAGGTTATATCAGTAATACAGGGACTAAACAGTGCAGGGCCAGGATATATAAGTATTACAGGGACTAGACAGTACAGGGCCAGGCTATATCAGTGATAAAGGGACTAGACAGTACAGGGCCGGGCTACATCAGTATTACAGGGACTAGACAGTACAGGGCCAGGCTATATCAGTGATACAGGAACTAGACAGTACAGGGCCAGGCTATATCAGTGATACAGGAACTAGACAGTACAGGGCCAGGCTATATCAGTGATACAGGGACTAGACAGTACAGGGCCAGGCTATATCAGTGATACAGGAACTAGACAGTACAGGGCCAGGCTATATCAGTGATACAGGAACTAGACAGTACAGGGCCAGGCTATATCAGTGATACAGGGACTAGACAGTACAGGGCCAGGCTATATAAGTGATACAGGGACTAGACAGTACAGGGCCAGGCTATATCAGTAATACAGGGACTAGACAGTACAGGGCCAGGCTATATCAGTGATACAGGAACTAGACAGTACAGGGCCAGGCTATATCAGTGATACAGGGACTAGACAGTACAGGGCCAGGCTATATAAGTGATACAGGGACTAGACAGTACAGGGCCAAGATATATCAGTAATACAGGGACTAGACAGTACAGGGCCAGGCTATATCAGTAATACAGGGACTAGACAGTACAGGGCCAGGCTATATCAGTATTACAGGGACTAGACAGTACAGGGCCAGGCTATATCAGTAATACAGGGACTAGACAGTACAGGGTCAGGCTATATCAGTAATACAGGGACTAGACAGTACAGGGCCAGGCCATATCAGTAATACAGGGACTAGACAGTGCAGGGCCAGGCTATATCAGTAATACAGGGACTAGACAGTACAGGGCCAGGCTACATCAGTATTACAGGGACTAGACAGTACAGGGCCAGGCTATATCAGTGATACAGGAACTAGACAGTACAGGGCCAGGCTACATCAGTATTACAGGGACTAGACAGTACAGGGCCAGGCTATATAAGTGATACAGGGACTAGACAGTACAGGGCCAGGCTATATCAGTATTACAGGGACTAGACAGTACAGGGCCAGGCTATATCAGTGATACAGGGACTAGACAGTACACGGCCAGGCTACATCAGTATTACAGGGACTAGACAGTACAGGGCCAGGCTATATCAGTGATACAGGGACTAGACAGTACAGGGCCAGGCTATATCAGTGATACAGGGACTAGACAGTGCAGTGCCAGGCTATATAAGTGATACAGGGACTAGACAGTACAGGGCCAGGCAACATCAGTATTACAGGGACTAGACAGTACAGGCCCAGGCTATATCAGTGATACAGGAACTAGACAGTACAGGGCCAGGCTATATCAGTGATACAGGGACTAGACAGTACAGGGCCAGGCTATATAAGTGATACAGGGACTAGAAAGTACAGGGCCAAGATATATCAGTAATACAGGGACTAGACAGTACAGGGCCAGGCTATATCAGTAATACAGGGACTAGACAGTACAGGGCCAGGCTATATCAGTAATACAGGGACTAGACAGTACAGGGCCAGGCTATATCAGTATTACAGGGACTAGACAGTACAGGGCCAGGCTATATCAGTATTACAGGGACTAGACAGTACAGGGCCAGTCTGCGATAGCGAAACAGTCCTGTAGCTTAGCAATCCGCTTCATTGGACTACTTCCGTATTGAGTGCGCCACTGGTATGTCCTGTTTTGAGGCTTTTGCTTGTAAGCAGGAATCAGGAGGATATAGTATGGTCTGTCTATATATATATATATATATATATAGATAGATAGATAGTGTTATGATCAGATTTGTCAAATGGAGGGAGAGCTTTGTATGCGTTTCCTACTGGTAGAAATGAGAAGACCCACATAAAAAAAAAAACCCATAGGATATTACAGTCCTCGAACGGCGCTCTCCAACCTGTTCCGCATGACAATGAACAAACACAGAGAGCATTTGCACAAACAGACTGGATCAGACCAGTGAAGTCCTGGGTGTTGAACTCCAATGTATTCTGAGTGGGAGGTAGAACCATCCATCCTGGCCTAACCACCATTCGTCCATCTGTCTTCCTCCATACGGAAGCAGTAGTCTTACCTCGCTACCTCAAACACAATTATGTCAATTATGTAATTTCTAAATGCGATTATCTCAGTGAGATGGTACATCTAGTCGGTCTGTCTTTAAGTGAACTAATTTCCTTCCCAAAGTGCAGTAAATAATTCAACGAATGTTCCTACTGCTTTTGTTGTGACATACGTACCCTTATATCATGGAGATTGATGATGGATATACTCAGCTTGGAGTTCCTTGACCATTGCAGTAATTACATGTGTTTGACCACAGCTTTCCAGTATCCTGGGTACAAAACTCCTGGGTTTTGAACATTTTTTTCTTTCAAGCATGTTTGGTGTGTTCATACATGAGGAGGAGAGGAGAGAGACTAGAGGAGAGAACAAGAGGAGGAGAGGAGAGAGACTAGAGGAGAGAACAAGAGGGGAGAGGAGTGGAGAGACTAGAGGAGAGAACAAGAGGGGAGAGGAGTGGAGAGACTAGAGGAGAGAACAAGAGGGGAGAGGAGAGGAGAGACTAGAGGAGAGAACAAGAGGAGGAGAGGAGTGGAGAGACTAGAGGAGAGAACAAGAGGGGAGAGGAGTGGAGAGAGACTAGAGGAGAGAACAAGAGGGGAGAGGAGTGGAGAGACTAGAGGAGAGAACAAGAGGGGAGAGGAGAGGAGAGACTAGAGGAGAGAACAAGAGGAGGAGAGGAGTGGAGAGACTAGAGGAGAGAACAAGAGGGGAGAGGAGTGGAGAGAGACAAGAGGGGAGAGGAGTGGAGAGAGACTAGAGGAGAGAACAAGAGGGGAGAGGAGAGGAGAGACTAGAGGAGAGAACAAGAGGGGAGAGGAGTGGAGAGAGACTAGAGGAGAGAACAAGAGGAGGAGAGGAGTGGAGAGACTAGAGGAGAGAACAAGAGGGGAGAGGAGTGGAGAGACTAGAGGAGAGAACAAGAGGAGGAGAGGAGTGGAGAGACTAGAGGAGAGAACAAGAGGGGAGAGGAGAGGAGAGACTAGAGGAGAGAACAAGAGGGGAGAGGAGTGGAGAGAGACTAGAGGAGAGAACAAGAGGGGAGAGGAGAGAGACTAGAGGAGAGAACAAGAGGGGAGAGGAGTGGAGAGAGACTAGAGGAGAGAACAAGAGGGGAGAGGAGTGGAGAGACTAGAGGAGAGAACAAGAGGGGAGAGGAGTGGAGAGAGAATAGAGGAGAGAACAAGAGGGGAGAGGAGTGGAGAGAGACTAGAGGAGAGAACAAGAGGGGAGAGGAGTGGAGAGAGACTAGAGGAGAGAACAAGAGGGGAGAGGAGTGGAGAGACTAGAGGAGAGAACAAGAGGGGAGAGGAGTGGAGAGAGAATAGAGGAGAGAACAAGAGGAGGAGAGGAGTGGAGAGACTAGAGGAGAGAACAAGAGGGGAGAGGAGTGGAGAGACTAGAGGAGAGAACAAGAGGGGAGAGGAGGGAGAGAGAATAGAGGAGAGAACAAGAGGGGAGAGGAGTGGAGAGAGACTAGAGGAGAGAACAAGAGGGGAGAGGAGTGGAGAGACTAGAGGAGAGAACAAGAGGGGAGAGGAGTGGAGAGACTAGAGGAGAGAACAAGAGGAGGAGAGGAGTGGAGAGAGACTAGAGGAGAGAACAAGAGGGGAGAGGAGTGGAGAGAGACTAGAGGAGAGAACAAGAGGGGAGAGGAGTGGAGAGAGACTAGAGGAGAGAACAAGAGGGGAGAGGAGTGGAGAGACTAGAGGAGAGAACAAGAGGGGAGAGGAGTGGAGAGAGAATAGAGGAGAGAACAAGAGGGGAGAGGAGTGGAGAGAGACTAGAGGAGAGAACAAGAGGGGAGAGGAGAGGAGAGACTAGAGGAGAGAACAAGAGGGGAGAGGAGTGGAGAGACTAGAGGAGAGAACAAGAGGGGAGAGGAGTGGAGAGACTAGAGGAGAGAACAAGAGGGGAGAGGAGAGGAGAGACTAGAGGAGAGAACAAGAGGAGGAGGGGAGTGGAGAGAGACTAGAGGAGAGAACAAGAGGGGAGAGGAGTGGAGAGACTAGAGGAGAGAACAAGAGGAGGAGAGGAGTGGAGAGACTAGAGGAGAGAACAAGAGGAGGAGAGGAGTGGAGAGACTAGAGGAGAGAACAAGAGGGGAGAGGAGTGGAGAGACTAGAGGAGAGAACAAGAGGGGAGAGGAGAGGAGAGACTAGAGGAGAGAACAAGAGGAGGAGGGGAGTGGAGAGAGACTAGAGGAGAGAACAAGAGGGAGAGGAGTGGAGAGACTAGAGGAGAGAACAAGAGGAGGAGAGGAGTGGAGTGGGGGGAGAGGTGAAAGGAAAAAGGTGGAGAGGAGAGAATAGAGGGGAGAGGAGAGGAGAGAATAGAGGAGAGGAGAGAATAGAGGAGGGGAGGGGAGGGGAGAGGAGGGAGGGAGGGAGAGAATAGAGGAGGGGAGGGGAGAGAATAGAGGAGAGGAGAGAATAGAGGAGGGGAGGGGAGAGAATAGAGGGGAGAGGAGGGAGGGAGAGAATAGGGGAGGGGAGAATAGAGGATGAGAGGAGAGGAGGAGGGGAGGGGAGAAGAGAGAATAGAGGAGAGGAGAGGAGGTGGAGAGGACAAGAGACTATCGCTCATACACATAGTGATAGTAGTGAATGTGAGTCCATATACTGTGGGTGGGGAGTCCTGATTCAGTCTCTGATCACCAGCTACTGTCCATCTACAGTACATAGTCCTCAGGTCTGGACTGGCAGACTTAGTCTGTGTCCCAAAAGGCACCCTATTTGTCAAAAGTAGTGCACTATAGGGAATAGGGTGTCACGCCCTGATCTGTTTCACCTGTCCCTGTGATTGTCTCCACCCCCTCCAGGTGTCGCTTATTTTCCCCAGTGTGTTTATCCCTGTGTTTCCTGTCTCTCTGTGCCAGTCCGTCTTGTATGTAGGTCAAGTCAACCAGTGTGTTTTTCCCCGTACTCCTTGTGCTATTCTCTTTATGAAAGTCTTCCCGGTTTTGACCCCTGCCTGACTCTGGACTACTTTCCCGCCTGCCTGATCATCCTGCCCTGGCCTTGATTCTGCCTGCCCTGGCCTTGATTCTGCCTGCCCTGACCTTGATTCTGCCTGCCCTGACCTTGATTCTGCCTGCCCTGGCCTTGATTCTGCCTGCCCTGACCTTGATTCTGCCTGCCCTGACCTTGATTCTGCCTGCCCTGGCCTTGATTCTGCCTGCCCTGGCCTTGATTCTGCCTGCCCTTCGGTACCTTTTGGACTCTGAACTGGTTTTGACCCTTTTGCCTGTCCACCACCATTCTCTTACCCTATTGGATTAATAAACATTGTAAGACTCCAACCATCTGTGTCCTGTGTCTGCATCTGGGTCTCGCCTTGTGTCATGACCGACCCAGCAGACCTGGACCAGCTCCGCCAAGCTGTGTCCCAGCAGGGAGCCACCGTTGGGAGACATCAGGAGTTGCTACAGGGCCTTTTGGAAGGGCTCAGTTCCTTGACGGAACGCCACGACCATGGGTTAAAGGCTATTATGGATCAAATCAGGGAGTTAGCTCAGGCTGTCTGCCACCTCTGGAAAAAAAAAAAACAATCACCCAGTATTTTTTCCCCTATCTGTGGTGAGTTGGTACAGCCTATCCCGGTTCCCGTGAATCCCGCTTACCTCCTCCGGAGCGATATTCGGGGAATCCTGGTGCCTGCCGGGGGTTTCTTTCTCAGTGCTTGCTTATTTTTGAGCTACAGCCATCTTTGTTTTCTTCAGACCGTTTGAAGATAGCGTATATAATTATATTTGTCGGGAAGGGCGCTGTCCTGGGCTACGGCAGTTTGGGAACAACAATCTGGCATTTGCGGTCATTTGGAGGAATTCATGGCAGAGGTGAGACGTTTTTAAGTCTCGGTATCCGGGAAAGGTGTTGGCTGCCGAGAGTGCCTGGAATCCGGAGTCTCTTTTACATACTTTCTGCACGGATTATCTGAGGAGGTAAAGGATGAATAATAACTGTTGTCTGTACTGTGGAGGAGCAGGACATTTTATAGCTACCTGCCCTATTAGGAAACCCTCGTCCCTAGTGGGTACCAGTACTATGGTGAGTCAGACTGGGAGTTCCCTAATTCCCATCACCCGCACACCCCTTTTTGTGCTTGTGCTGTGGGGAGAGCAATCTAAGTCTCTCCGAGTGCTCATTGACTCTGGGGATGATGAATGTCTTATGGATGCCACAATAGCTTCGGAGCTTGGTATTCCCTCTCAGCCTCTCTGTCCCCATGGATGCTAGGGCTGGACGGCTGCTCAATAGGGGAAGTCACCCACAGTACTGTGCCCGTTCAATTACGGGTTTCTGGTAACCACAGTGAGACCATACAGTTCCTCCTCATTGCATCTCCCCATGTTCTGGTTGTTTTGTGATGTTCCTGGCTACAAAAACACAATCCTGTGATTGACTGGACCATAAGCTTCATCCTGGGTTGGAGTCCATTTTGCCATTCCCACTGCCTTCAAGCAGCACAGCCTGCGCCCGTGCATTGACTACCGTGGACTTAACGATATCACTGTCAAAAATCGTTACCCCCTACCTCTCCTCTCCTCAGCGTTTGAACCTCTCCAGGGGGCTACCATGTTTTCCAAGTTGGACCTTCGGAATGCCTACCACCTGGTTCGGAATACGCAAGGGGGATGAGTGGAAGACAGCCTTCAACACAGCCAGTGGACATTATGAGTACCAGGTCATTCCATTTGGACTCACTAACGCCCCCGCTGTCTTCCAGGCTTTAGTCAATGATGTGCTTCGGGACATGCTAAACCGGTTTGTGTTCGTCTACCTGGACGACATCCAGTTTTTTTCCCGATCTGCCCAAGAACATGTACTCCATGTCAGACAGGTCTTTCAGCGCCTCCTGGAGAACCAACTGTTCGTGAAAGCCAGGAAGTGTGAGTTCCACCACTCTTCTATCACCTTTCTGGGATATGTCATTGCTGAGGGCAATGTTCAGATGGATCCTGGAAAGGTGAAAGCAGTGGTGGATTGGCCTCAACCAACATCCAGGGTGCAGTTGCAACGGTTTCTTGGTTTTGCAAACTTCTACTGCCATTTCATGCAGCCCCCCTCTCAGCACTCACCTCCCCCAAGGTACCGTTCAAATGGTCTCCAGCTGTCGACGAAGCCTTTGTGGACATGAAGCATCGGTTCACAACAGCACCCATCCTCATCCATCCGGACCCCTCGCGTCAATTTGTGGTGGAAGTGGATGCTTCGGATGTTGGAGTGGGGGCCATCCTCTTCCAGCGATCTGCCCAGGACCAGAAGCTTCATCCCTGTGCATTCCTGTCCCATCGTCTCAATCATGCTGAGAGGAACTACGATGTAGGCAACCGAGAACTCCTGGCGATGAAGATGGCGTTGGAGGAGTGGCGGTACTGGCTGGAAAGAGCAGAACAGCCATTCCTGGTCTGGACCGACCATAAAAACTTGGAACGTCTCTGCTTTCGTCACCGCATGCACTGTGTGTGCTCAAAACAAGACTCCACGGCAAGCTCCTTCTGGCTTCCTGCAGCCACTACCGGTTCCTCATCGTCCCTGGTCTCCTATATCTCTGGACTTTGTCACTGGGCTCCCTCCGTCTGATGGCAACACTGTCATTCTGACGGTAGTCGACCAGTTCTCCAAGGCCACCCATTTCATCCCTCTCCCCAAACTACCTTCTGTCAAGGAGACGGCTCAACTTACGGTGCAGCATGTCTTCCGGATCCATGGACTCCCGTGGTCTCCGATTGGGGCCCTCGTCTCAGTTCTGGAAGGCATTCTGTACCCTTATTGGGTTGTCAGGCCAGCATGTCATCCGGATTCCATCCTCAAACTAACGGTCAGTCGGAGCGAGCCAACCAAGACCTGGAGACCACCTTAAGGTGCCTGGTCTCAACCAACCCCACTACCTGGAGACGTCAACTGGTCTGGGTGGAGTATGCCCGGGACACACTTCCCAGTTCTGTCACGGGACTCTCCCCTTTTCGGGTGCTCCATGGGGTATCAGCCTCCACTCTTCCCTGAACAAGATCAGGAGGTCAGCGTACCCACGGCCCAGATGTTTGTCCGCCGTTGTCAACGTACCTGGAGAAGAGCCAGGGCGGCTATTCTCAAGACCAACTCCTGTTATCGTCGTCAAGCGGACCGTCGCCGGACCCCAGCTCCCCGCTACCGCATTGGGCAGAGGGTATGGCTTTTCTCTTGGGATCTGCCCCTTCGGGTAGAGTCCCGCAAGCTGTCTCCCCGGTTCATTGGTCATTTTCCCATCTCCAGGGTCCTGAGTTCCACTGCTGTCCGTCTTGTGTTACCCCGTATACCCTCCGTATTCACCCTACCTTCCATGTGTGTAGAATTAAGCCTGTGTCTCACTGTCCTTTGTCTTCTGTCTCCAGGCCCATCCCTCCCCCCCGGGTTATCGGTGGCCAGCCAGCGTATACGGTGAGACGCCTCCTGAAGGTTCAACCACGGGGCAGGGGTTTCCAGTACCTGGTTGACTGGGAGGGTTATGGCCCGGAGGAGAGGTGCTGGGTCCCGGCTAAAGACATCTTGGACCCGGCCCTCATTGCCGATTTCCACCGCCGACTCCCTGGTCAGCCAGGTATGCGCCCAGGTAGGACACCAGGTAGCGTCCCTGGGGGGGTGGGGGTGGTACTGTCACACCCTGATCTGTTTCACCTGTTCCTGTGGTGGTCTCCACCTCCTCCAGGTGTCGCTTGTTTTCCCCAGTGTATTTATCCTTGTGTTTTGATAATGCCTGCCCTTCGGTACCTTTTGGACTCTGAACTGGTTTTGACCCTTTTGCCTGTCCACCACCATTCTCTTACCCTATTGGATTAATAAACATTGTAAGACTCCAAACATCTGTCTCCTGTGTCTGCATGTGGGTCTCGCCTTGTGTCATGATATAGGGTGCCATTTCAAATACATCCTAGTGCTGCCCACCCCCCCATTAAACAATTAACATGACAATTGGTTACACAGAGCCTGAGCAGAGAGGTTTGAACATAAGTTACATTTAAAAGTCTACGATATAAACATATAGTTACTGATAGAAGGCTGTAGTATGAACATACAGTTAGAAGGCTGCATTTTGAACACACAGTTAGAAGGCTGCTGTAGGAACATACAGTTAGAAGGCTGCAGTAGGAACATACAGTTAGAAGGCTGCAGTATGAACACACAGTTACTGTTAGAAGGCTGCAGTATGAACACACAGTTACTGTTAGAAGGCTGCAGTATGAACACACAGTTACTGTTAGAAGGCTGCAGTATGAACACACAGTTACTGTTAGAAGGCTGCAGTATGAACACACAGTTACTGTTAGAAGGCTGCAGTATGAGTGGACAGTTACTGTTAGAAGGCTGCAGTATGAACATACAGTTAGAAGGCTGCGGTATGAACACACAGTTACTGTTAGAAGGCTGCAGTATGAACACACAGTTACTGTTAGAAGGCTGCAGTATGAACACACAGTTACTGTTAGAAGGCTGCAGTATGAACACACAGTTACTGTTAGAAGGCTGCAGTATGAACACACAGTTACTGTTAGAAGGCTGCAGTATGAACATACAGTTACTGTTAGAAGGCTGCAGTATGAACACACAGTTACTGTTAGAAGGCTGCAGTATGAACACACAGTTTCTGTTAGAAGGCTGCAGTATGAACATACAGTTACTGTTAGAAGGCTGCAGTATGAGTGGACAGTTACTGTTAGAAGGCTGCAGTATGAACATACAGTTACTGTTAGAAGGCTGCAGTATGAACAAACAGTTACTGTTAGAAGGCTGCAGTATGAACACACAGTTACTGTTAGAAGGCTGCAGTATGAGTGGACAGTTACTGTTAGAAGGCTGCAGTATGAACATACAGTTACTGTTAGAAGGCTGCAGTATGAGATACAGTTACTGTTAGAAGGCTGCAGTATGAACATACAGTTAGAAGGCTGCAGTATGAACACACAGTTACTGTTAGAAGGCTGCAGTATGAACACACAGTTACTGTTAGAAGGCTGCAGTATGAACACACAGTTACTGTTAGAAGGCTGCAGTATGAACATACAGTTACTGTTAGAAGGCTGCAGTATGAGTGGACAGTTACTGTTAGAAGGCTGCAGTATGAACATACAGTTACTGTTAGAAGGCTGCAGTATGAACAAACAGTTACTGTTAGAAGGCTGCAGTATGAACACACAGTTACTGTTAGAAGGCTGCAGTATGAGTGGACAGTTACTGTTAGAAGGCTGCAGTATGAACATACAGTTACTGTTAGAAGGCTGCAGTATGAGATACAGTTACTGTTAGAAGGCTGCAGTATGAACATACAGTTAGAAGGCTGCAGTATGAACACACAGTTACTGTTAGAAGGCTGCAGTATGAACACACAGTTACTGTTAGAAGGCTGCAATATGAACACACAGTTACTGTTAGAAGGCTGCAGTATGAACATACAGTTACTGTTAGAAGGCTGCAGTATGAGTGGACAGTTACTGTTAGAAGGCTGCAGTATGAACATACAGTTACTGTTAGAAGGCTGCAGTATGAACACACAGTTACTGTTAGAAGGCTGCAGTATGAGTGGACAGTTACTGTTAGAAGGCTGCAGTATGAACATACAGTTACTGTTAGAAGGCTGCAGTATGAGATACAGTTACTGTTAGAAGGCTGCAGTATGAACATACAGTTAGAAGGCTGCAGTATGAACACACAGTTACTGTTAGAAGGCTGCAGTATGAACACACAGTTACTGTTAGAAGGCTGCAGTATGAACACACAGTTACTGTTAGAAGGCTGCAGTATGAACATACAGTTACTGTTAGAAGGCTGCAGTATGGAGTGGACAGTTACTGTTAGAAGGCTGCAGTATGAACATACAGTTACTGTTAGAAGGCTGCAGTATGAACAAACAGTTACTGTTAGAAGGCTGCAGTATGAACACACAGTTACTGTTAGAAGGCTGCAGTATGAGTGGACAGTTACTGTTAGAAGGCTGCAGTATGAACATACAGTTACTGTTAGAAGGCTGCAGTATGAGATACAGTTACTGTTAGAAGGCTGCAGTATGAACATACAGTTAGAAGGCTGCAGTATGAACACACAGTTACTGTTAGAAGGCTGCAGTATGAACACACAGTTACTGTTAGAAGGCTGCAGTATGAACACACAGTTACTGTTAGAAGGCTGCAGTATGAACATACAGTTACTGTTAGAAGGCTGCAGTATGAGTGGACAGTTACTGTTAGAAGGCTGCAGTATGAACATACAGTTACTGTTAGAAGGCTGCAGTATGAACAAACAGTTACTGTTAGAAGGCTGCAGTATGAACATACAGTTACTGTTAGAAGGCTGCAGTATGAGTGGACAGTTACTGTTAGAAGGCTGCAGTATGAACATACAGTTACTGTTAGAAGGCTGCAGTATGAGATACAGTTACTGTTAGAAGGCTGCAGTATGAACATACAGTTAGAAGGCTGCAGTATGAACACACAGTTACTGTTAGAAGGCTGCAGTATGAACACACAGTTACTGTTAGAATGCTGCAGTATGAACATACAGTTACTGTTAGAAGGCTGCAGTATGAACATACAGTTACAGTTAGAAGGCTGCAGTATGAACATACAGTTACAGTTAGAAGGCTGCAGTATGAACATACAGTTACAGTTAGAAGGCTGCAGTATGAACATACAGTTACTGTTAGAAGGCTGCAGTATGAACATACAGTTACAGTTAGAAGGCTGCAGTATGAACATACAGTTACAGTTAGAAGGCTGCAGTATGAACATACAGTTACTGTTAGAAGGCTGCAGTATGAACATACAGTTACTGTTAGAATGCTGCAGTATGAACATACAGTTACTGTTAGAAGGCTGCAGTATGAACATACAGTTACTGTTAGAAGGCTAAAGTATGAACATACAGTTACAGTTAGAAGGCTGCAGTATGAACATACAGTTACAGTTAGAAGGCTGCAGTATGAACATACAGTTACTGTTAGAAGGCTGCAGTATGAACATACAGTTACTGTTAGAAGGCTGCAGTATGAACATACAGTTAGAAGGCTGCAGTATGAACATACAGTTACTGTTAGAAGGCTGCAGTATGAACACACAGTTACTGTTAGAAGGCTGCAGTATGAACAAACAGTTACTCTTAGAAGGCTGCAGTATGAGTGGACAGTTACTGTTAGAAGGCTGCAGTATGAGATACAGTTACTGTTAGAAGGCTGCAGTATGAACACACAGTTACTGTTAGAAGGCTGCAGTATGACCATACAGTTAGAAGGCTGCAGTATGAACACACAGTTACTGTTAGAAGGCTGCAGTATGAACACACAGTTACTGTTAGAATGCTGCAATATGAACATACAGTTACTGTTAGAAGGCTACAGTATGAACACACAGTTACTGTTAGAAGGCTGCAGTATGAGTGGACAGTTACTGTTAGAAGACTGCAGTATGAACATACAGTTACTGTTAGAAGGCTGCAGTATGAACATACAGTTACTGTTAGAAGGCTGCATTATGAACATACAGTTAGAAGGCTGCATTATGAACACACAGTTAGAAGGCTGCAATATGAACATACAGTTAGAAGGCTGCAGTATGAACATACAGTTAGAAGGCTGCATTATGAACATACAGTTAGAAGGCTGCAGTATGAACATACAGTTAGAAGGCTGCAGTATGAACATACAGTTAGAAGGCTGCAGTATGAACATTCAGTTAGAAGGCTGCAATATGAACATACAGTTAGAAGGCTGCAGTATGAACATACAGTTACTGTTAGAAGGCTGCAGTATGAACACACAGTTACTGTTAGAAGGCTGCAGTATGAACACACAGTTACTGTTAGAAGGCTGCAGTATGAACATACAGTTACTGTTAGAAGGCTGCAGTATGAGTGGACAGTTACTGTTAGAAGGCTGCAGTATGAACATACAGTTACTGTTAGAAGGCTGCAGTATGAACAAACAGTTACTGTTAGAAGGCTGCAGTATGAACACACAGTTACTGTTAGAAGGCTGCAGTATGAGTGGACAGTTACTGTTAGAAGGCTGCAGTATGAACATACAGTTACTGTTAGAAGGCTGCAGTATGAGATACAGTTACTGTTAGAAGGCTGCAGTATGAACATACAGTTAGAAGGCTGCAGTATGAACACACAGTTACTGTTAGAAGGCTGCAGTATGAACACACAGTTACTGTTAGAAGGCTGCAATATGAACACACAGTTACTGTTAGAAGGCTGCAGTATGAACATACAGTTACTGTTAGAAGGCTGCAGTATGAACATACAGTTACTGTTAGAAGGCTGCAGTATGAACAAACAGTTACTGTTAGAAGGCTGCAGTATGAACACACAGTTACTGTTAGAAGGCTGCAGTATGAGTGGACAGTTACTGTTAGAAGGCTGCAGTATGAACATACAGTTACTGTTAGAAGGCTGCAGTATGAGATACAGTTACTGTTAGAAGGCTGCAGTATGAACATACAGTTAGAAGGCTGCAGTATGAACACACAGTTACTGTTAGAAGGCTGCAGTATGAACACACAGTTACTGTTAGAAGGCTGCAGTATGAACACACAGTTACTGTTAGAAGGCTGCAGTATGAACATACAGTTACTGTTAGAAGGCTGCAGTATGAGTGGACAGTTACTGTTAGAAGGCTGCAGTATGAACATACAGTTACTGTTAGAAGGCTGCAGTATGAACAAACAGTTACTGTTAGAAGGCTGCAGTATGAACACACAGTTACTGTTAGAAGGCTGCAGTATGGACAGTTACTGTTAGAAGGCTGCAGTATGAACATACAGTTACTGTTAGAAGGCTGCAGTATGAGATACAGTTACTGTTAGAAGGCTGCAGTATGAACATACAGTTAGAAGGCTGCAGTATGAACACACAGTTACTGTTAGAAGGCTGCAGTATGAACACACAGTTACTGTTAGAAGGCTGCAGTATGAACACACAGTTACTGTTAGAAGGCTGCAGTATGAACATACAGTTACTGTTAGAAGGCTGCAGTATGTGGACAGTTATTGTTAGAAGGCTGCAGTATGAACATACAGTTACTGTTAGAAGGCTGCAGTATGAACAAACAGTTACTGTTAGAAGGCTGCAGTATGAACACACAGTTACTGTTAGAAGGCTGCAGTATGAGTGGACAGTTACTGTTAGAAGGCTGCAGTATGAACATACAGTTACTGTTAGAAGGCTGCAGTATGAGATACAGTTACTGTTAGAAGGCTGCAGTATGAACACAGTTACTGTTAGAAGGCTGCAGTATGAACACACAGTTACTGTTAGAAGGCTGCAGTATGAACACACAGTTACTGTTAGAAGGCTGCAGTATGAACACACAGTTACTGTTAGAAGGCTGCAGTATGAACATACAGTTACTGTTAGAAGGCTGCAGTATGAACATACAGTTACTGTTAGAAGGCTGCAGTATGAACATACAGTTACTGTTAGAAGGCTGCAGTATGAACATACAGTTACTGTTAGAAGGCTGCAGTATACTGTTAGAAGGCTGCAGTATGAACATACAGTTACTGTTAGAAGGCTGCAGTATGAGTGGACAGTTACTGTTAGAAGGCTGCAGTATGAACATACAGTTACTGTTAGAAGGCTGCAGTATGAGATACAGTTACTGTTAGAAGGCTGCAGTATGAACATACAGTTAGAAGGCTGCAGTATGAACACACAGTTACTGTTAGAAGGCTGCAGTATGAACACACAGTTACTGTTAGAATGCTGCAGTATGAACATACAGTTACTGTTAGAAGGCTGCAGTATGAACATACAGTTACAGTTAGAAGGCTGCAGTATGAACATACAGTTACAGTTAGAAGGCTGCAGTATGAACATACAGTTACAGTTAGAAGGCTGCAGTATGAACATACAGTTACTGTTAGAAGGCTGCAGTATGAACATACAGTTACAGTTAGAAGGCTGCAGTATGAACATACAGTTACAGTTAGAAGGCTGCAGTATGAACATACAGTTACTGTTAGAAGGCTGCAGTATGAACATACAGTTACTGTTAGAATGCTGCAGTATGAACATACAGTTACTGTTAGAAGGCTGCAGTATGAACATACAGTTACTGTTAGAAGGCTAAAGTATGAACATACAGTTACAGTTAGAAGGCTGCAGTATGAACATACAGTTACAGTTAGAAGGCTGCAGTATGAACATACAGTTACTGTTAGAAGGCTGCAGTATGAACATACAGTTACTGTTAGAAGGCTGCAGTATGAACATACAGTTAGAAGGCTGCAGTATGAACATACAGTTACTGTTAGAAGGCTGCAGTATGAACACACAGTTACTGTTAGAAGGCTGCAGTATGAACAAACAGTTACTGTTAGAAGGCTGCAGTATGAGTGGACAGTTACTGTTAGAAGGCTGCAGTATGAGCACACAGTTACTGTTAGAAGGCTGCAGTATGAACACACAGTTACTGTTAGAAGGCTGCAGTATGACCATACAGTTAGAAGGCTGCAGTATGAACACACAGTTACTGTTAGAAGGCTGCAGTATGAACACACAGTTACTGTTAGAATGCTGCAATATGAACATACAGTTACTGTTAGAAGGCTACAGTATGAACACACAGTTACTGTTAGAAGGCTGCAGTATGAGTGGACAGTTACTGTTAGAAGACTGCAGTATGAACATACAGTTACTGTTAGAAGGCTGCAGTATGAACATACAGTTACTGTTAGAAGGCTGCATTATGAACATACAGTTAGAAGGCTGCATTATGAACACACAGTTAGAAGGCTGCAATATGAACATACAGTTAGAAGGCTGCAGTATGAACATACAGTTAGAAGGCTGCATTATGAACATACAGTTAGAAGGCTGCAGTATGAACATACAGTTAGAAGGCTGCAGTATGAACATACAGTTAGAAGGCTGCAGTATGAACATACAGTTAGAAGGCTGCAGTATGAACATACAGTTAGAAGGCTGCAATATGAACATACAGTTAGAAGGCTGCAATATGAACATACAGTTAGAAGGCTGCAGTATGAACATACATTTAGAAGGCTGCAGTATGAACATACAGTTAGAAGGCTGCATAATGAACATACAGTTAGAAGGCTGCAGTATGAACATACAGTTAGAAGGCTGCAGTATGAACATACAGTTTGAAGGCTGCATAATGAACATACAGTTAGAAGGCTGCAGTATGAACATACAGTTACTGTTAGGAGGCTGCAGAATGAACATACAGTTAGAAGGCTGCAGTATGAACATACAGTTACAGTTAGAAGGCTGCAGTATAAACGTACAGTTACTGTTAGAAGGCTGCAGTATGAACACACAGTTACTGTTAGAAGGCTGCAGTATGAACACACAGTTACTGTTAGAAGGCTGCAGTATGAACACACAGTTACTGTTAGAAGGCTGCAGTATGAGTGGACAGTTACTGTTAGAAGGCTGCTGTATGAACATACAGTTAGAAGGCTGCAGTATGAACATACAGTTAGAAGGCTGTACTATGAAAACACAATTAGAGTTAGAAGGCTGCAGTATGAACACACAGTTACTGTTAGAAGGCTGCAGTATGAACACACAGTTACTGTTAGAAGGCTGCAGTATGAACACACAGTTACTGTTAGAAGGCTGCAGTATGAACATACAGTTACTGTTAGAAGGCTGCAGTATGAACATACAGTTAGAAGGCTGCAGTATGAACATACAGTTAGAAGGCTGCAGTATGAACATACAGTTACTGTTAGAAGGCTGCAGTATGAACACACAGTTACTGTTAGAAGGCTGCAGTATGAACAAACAGTTACTGTTAGAAGGCTGCAGTATGAGTGGACAGTTACTGTTAGAAGGCTGCAGTATGAGATACAGTTACTGTTAGAAGGCTGCAGTATGAACACACAGTTACTGTTAGAAGGCTGCAGTATGAACATACAGTTAGAAGGCTGCAGTATGAACACACCGTTACTGTTAGAAGGCTGCAGTATGAACACACAGTTACTGTTAGAATGCTGCAATATGAACATACAGTTACTGTTAGAAGGCTGCAGTATGAACACACAGTTACTGTTAGAAGGCTGCAGTATGAGTGGACAGTTACTGTTAGAAGACTGCAGTATGAACATACAGTTACTGTTAGAAGGCTGCAGTATGAACATACAGTTACTGTTAGAAGGCTGCATTATGAACATACAGTTAGAAGGCTGCATTATGAACACACAGTTAGAAGGCTGCAATATGAACATACAGTTAGAAGGCTGCAATATGAACATACAGTTAGAAGGCTGCATTATGAACATACAGTTAGAAGGCTGCAGTATGAACATACAGTTAGAAGGCTGCAGTATGAACATACAGTTAGAAGGCTGCAGTATGAACATACAGTTAGAAGGCTGCAGTATGAACATACAGTTAGAAGGCTGCAATATGAACATACAGTTAGAAGGCTGCAATATGAACATACAGTTAGAAGGCTGCAGTATGAACATACATTTAGAAGGCTGCAGTATGAACATACAGTTAGAAGGCTGCATAATGAACATACAGTTAGAAGGCTGCAGTATGAACATACAGTTAGAAGGCTGCAGTATGAACATACAGTTTGAAGGCTGCATAATGAACATACAGTTAGAAGGCTGCAGTATGAACATACAGTTACTGTTAGGAGGCTGCAGTATGAACATACAGTTAGAAGGCTGCAGTATGAACATACAGTTACAGTTAGAAGGCTGCAGTATAAACGTACAGTTACTGTTAGAAGGCTGCAGTATGAACACACAGTTACTGTTAGAAGGCTGCAGTATGAACACACAGTTACTGTTAGAAGGCTGCAGTATGAACACACAGTTACTGTTAGAAGGCTGCAGTATGAGTGGACAGTTACTGTTAGAAGGCTGCTGTATGAACATACAGTTAGAAGGCTGCAGTATGAACATACAGTTAGAAGGCTGTACTATGAAAACACAATTACAGTTAGAAGGCTGCAGTATGAACACACAGTTACTGTTAGAAGGCTGCAGTATGAACACACAGTTACTGTTAGAAGGCTGCAGTATGAACACACAGTTACTGTTAGACGGCTGCAGTATGAGTTGACAGTTACAGTTAGAAGGCCGCAGTATGAACACACAGTTACTGTTAGAAGGCTGCAGTATGAACATACAGTTAGAAGGCTGCAGTATGAACACACATTTACAGTTGAAGGCTGCAGTATGAACACAGTTGCTTTTAGAAGGCTGCAGTATGAACATACAGTTAGAAGGCTGCAGTATGAACACACAGTTAGAAGGCTGCAGTATGAACACACATTTACAGTTGAAGGCTGCAGTATGAACACACAGTTACTTTTAGAAGGCTGCAGTATGAACACACAGTCACTGTTAGAAGACTGCAGTATGAACATACAGTTGAAGGCTGCAGTATGAACACACATTTACTGTTGAAGGCTGCAGTATGAACACACAGTTACTTTTAGAAGGCTGCAGTATGAACATACAGTTAGAAGGCTGCAGTATGAACACACATTTACAGTTGAAGGCTGCAGTATGAACACACAGTTACTTTTAGAAGGCTGCAGTATGAACATACAGTTAGAAGGCTGCAGTATGAACACACAGTTACTTTTAGAAGGCTGCCGTATGAGATACAGTTACTGTTAGAAGGCTGCAGTATGAACACACAGTTACAGTTGAAGGCTGCAGTATGAACACACAGTTACAGTTGAAGGCTGCAGTATGAACACACAGTTACTTTTAGAAGGCTGCAGTATGAACACACATTTACAGTTAGAATGCTGCAGTATGAACACACAGTTACTTTTAGAAGGCAGCAGTATGAACACACAGTTACAGTTAGAAGGCTGCAGTATGAGTGGATAGTTATAGTTTGAAGGCTGCAGTATGAACACACAGTTATAAACCAGGCTCTCAAACTCTTTCTGACCTTAGAGTCCAGAATACCATAAACCAGCCTCTCAAACTCTCTCTGACCTGAGAGTCCAGGCTACCATAAACTAGCCTCTCAAACTCTCTCTGACCCGAGAGTCCAGGCTACCATAAACTAGCCTCTCAAACTCTCTCTGACCTGAGAGTCCAGGCTACCATAAACCAGCCTCTCTAACTCTCTCTGACCTGAGAGTCCAGGCTACCATAAACCAGCCTCTCTAACTCTCTCTGTATGTTTTGCATGTTCAGATGGATCAATGAGGACCGTCACACCATGCTACGACAGACGCTGGTCAAGACACGGAGGCTGGGCATGCGGGGGCCGGCCTACATGTTCAGTGCCCGCTCAGCTAGCCTATCCCTGACCGAGGAGCGCTTCCTGGATGCGGCAGTGTACGGCAACATCCCAGTGGTCCGCAAGATGCTGGAGGAACTTCCTGAACTCAACGTCAACTGTGTGGACTACATGGGCCAGAATGCATTGCAGCTGGCGGTGGCTAATGAGCACCTAGAGGTTACGGAGCTGTTACTGAATAAGGATAATCTGGCCAGGATAGGGGATGCTCTACTGTTGGCTATTAGTAAAGGATACATCAGGATAGTGGAGGCCATATTGAGTCATAGGGCCTTCGCAGACACACAGAGGTTCGTCAACAGTCCTGGCCAAGCAGAGACACAAGATGACTTCTTTTCCTATGACGAGGATGGTACACGGTTCTCTCATGACATCACCCCCATCATCCTGGCCTCTCACTGCCATGAGTACGAGGTAGTACACATCCTCCTGAGGAAGGACGCCCGTATCGAGCGGCCACACGACCACCTCTGTAAGTGTGGCACCTGCAGCTACCACCAGAAGCATGACTCGTTCAGCCACTCTCGGTCCCGTATCAACGCCTATAAAGGGCTGGCCAGCCCAGCCTACATGTCTCTCTCTAGCAAAGACCCTGTGATGGCTGCCCTGGAGCTGAGCAACGAGCTGGCTGTCCTGGCTAACATCGAGAAGGAGTTTAAGGTACTGCAATGGGAGCATGACTCACCCCATCAAGTAATTCAGTTATATGTCAAAGTTATGTCCTTGCTAATGAAATTGGGAGGGATATGTTTATTAACAGTCCTTGATTAAAATGTATACAGCTGGTTTTCCGGACGCAGGTTAAACCTACTCCTAGCCTAAAAATGACACTCTATTGGAAGTGTTTTTTAATATCTTGGGCTACACAATTTCCGTTGGGAAAACTGGCCTATAAGGTTATTGCAATTGTTCTTGTAATCTATTTGCTGTGGCTGCATCCCCTTTTAAACCACACCTTTTCCCCCGAGAGAGAGAAAGGAGTGATCATCATGAATCATTTATTTTATTCTATTATATTATGAATAATTACACAGCCATTTCATGCAGCCTTCTATAGCTTTCCTGTATGTCTAGAGTAATATCTCCATGGGAACAGCTTTCCTGTATGTCTAGAGTAATATCTCCATGGGAACAGCTTTCCTGTTTGTCTAGAGTAATATCTCCATGGGAACAGCTTTCCTGTATGTCTAGAGTAATATCTCCATGGGAACAGCTTTCCTGTATGTCTAGAGTAATACACTACATTACCAAAAGTATATGGACACCTGCCCGTCAAATATCATGGACATTAATATGGAGTTGGTCCATCCTTTGCTACTATAACAGCCTCCCCTCTTCTGGGAAGGCTTTCCACTAGATGTTGGAACATTGCTGCAGGGGACTTGCTTCCATTCAGCCACAAGAGCATTAGTGAGCTTGGACACTGATGTTTGGCGATTAGGCCTGGCTTGCAGTCGGCGTTCCAATTCACCCAAAATGTGTTTGATTGGGTTGAGGTCAGGGCTCTGTCAAGTTCTTCCACACCAATCTCGACAATACATTTCTGTATGGACATCACCGATAAATCCACAATAATTGATCATTTCAATAAGCATTTTTCTATGGCTGGCCATGCTTTCCACTTGGGTACCCCTACCCCGGTCAACAGCCCTGTACCCCCCACAGCAACTTGCCCAAACCTCCCCCATTTCTCCTTCACATCCAGATAGCTGATGTTCTGAAAGAGTTGCAAAATCTGGACCCCTACAAATCAGCTGGACTAGACAATCTGGACCCTCTCTTTCTAAAATTATCTGCCGCAATTGTTGCAACCCCTATTACTAGCCTGTTCAACCTCTCTTTCGTATCGTCTGAGATCCCCAAAGATTGGAAAGCTGCCGCGGTCATCCCCCTCTTCAAAGGGGGAGACACTAGACCCAAACAGTTACAGACCTATATCTATCCTACCCTGTCTTTCTAAGGTCTTCGAAAGCCAAGTTAACAAACAGATCACCGACCATTTCGAATCCCACCGTACCTTCTCTGTTATGCAATCTGGTTTCTGAGCTGGTCATGGGTGCACCTCAGCCACGCTCAAGGTCCTAAACGACATCATAACCGCCATCGATAAGAGACAATACTGTGCAGCTCTATTCATCGACCTAGCCACATTCTTATCGGCAGACTCAACAGCCTTGGTTTCTCAAATGACTGCCTCGCCTGGTTCACCAACTACTTCTCAGATAGAGTTCAGTGTGTCAAATCGGAGGGCCTGTTGTCCGGACCTCTGGCAGTCTCTATGGGGGTGCCACAGGGTTCAATTCTCAGGTCGAATCTTTTCTCTGTATACATCAATGATGTCGCTCTTGCTGCTGGTGATTCTCTGATTCACCTCTACGCAGATGACACCGTTCTGTATACTTTTGGCCCTTCTTTGGACACTGTGTTAACTAACCTCCAGACGAGATACAATGACATACAACTCTCCTTCCATGGCCTCCAACTGCTCTTAAACACAAGTAAAACTAAATGCATGCTCTTCAACCGATCGCTGCCCGCACCTGCCCGCCCGTCCAGCATCACTACTCTGGACGGTTCTGACTTAGATTATGTGGACAATTACAAATACCTAGGTGTCTGGTTAGACTGTAAACACTCCTTCCAGACTCACATTAAGCATCTCCAATCCAAAATTAAATCTAGAATCGGTTTCCTATTTCGCAAACAAAGCATCCTTCACTCATGCTGCCAAACATACCCTCGTAAAACTGACCATCCTACCGATCCTCGACTTCGGCGATGTAATTTACAAAATAGCCTCCAATACTATACTTAACAAATTGGATGCCGTCTACCACAGTGCCATCCGTTTTGTCATCAAAGCCCCATGTACTACTGACCACTGCGACCTGTATGCTCTCGTTGGCTGGCCCTCGCATCATACTCGTCGCCAAACCCACTGGCTCCAGGTCCCTGTTAGGTAAAGCCCCGCCTTATCTCAGCTCACTGGTCACCATAGCAGCACCCACCCGTAGCACGTGCTCCAGCAGGTATATCTCACTGGTCACCCCCAAAGCCAATTCCTCCTTTGGCTGCCTTTCCTTCCAGTTCTCTGCTGCCAATGACTGGAACGAACTACAAAAATCACTAAAACTGGAGACGCATATCTCCCTAACCAGCTTTAAGCACCAGCTGTCAGAGCAGCTCACAGACCCCTGCACCTGTATATAGCCCATCTGTAAATAGCCCACCCAACTACCTCATCCCCTACTGTATTCATTTATTTATCTTGTTCCTTTGCACCCCAGTATTTCTACATTGCACATTCATCTACTGCACATCTACCATTCCAGTGTTAAAATGCTATACTGTAATTACTTTGCCACCGTGGCCTATTTATCACCTTACCTTCCTTATCTTACCTTTTTTGCACACATTGTATATAGATTTTCTACTGTATTATTGACTGTATGTTTGTTTACTCCAATGTGTAACTCTGTGTTGTTGTATGTGTCAAACTGCCTTGCTTTATCTTGGCCAGGTCGCAGTTGTAAATGAGAACTTGTTCTCAACTGGCCTACCTGGTTAAATAAAGGTGAAATAAATAAATAAATAATACCCCTCCATATATCCCTCATAGTACCCCTCTATACACCTCTCCATATACCCATTCATATATCCCTCCATATACCCCTCTATACACCTCTCCATATACCCCTCTATACACCTCTCCATATACCCATCCATATATCCCTCCATCTACCATAACATATATAAGGTGGCCAAAGGAGGAATAGGCTTTGGGGATGACCAGTGAAATATACCTGCTGGAGCGCGTGCTGCGGGTGGGTGCTGCTATGGTGACCAGTGAGCTTGATAAGGTGGGGCTTTACCTAGCAAAGACTTATAGATGACCTGGAGCCAGTGGGTTTGGCGACGAATATGAAGCGAGTGCCAGCCAACGAGAGCATACAGGTCGCAGTGGTGGGTAGTATATGGGGCTTTGGTGACAAAACGAATGGCACTGTGATAGACTGCATCCAATTTGCTGAGTAGAGCGTTGGAAGCTATTTTATGAATGACTTAGCCAAAGTCAAGGATCGGTAGGACAGTCAGTTTTACGAGGGTATGTTTGGCAGCATGAGTGAAGGAGGCTTTGTTGCGAAATAGGAAGCCGATTCTAGATTTTATTTTATATTATAGTGGATCTATCGGTGGTGACAGCGTTTCCTATCCTCAGTGCAGTGGGCAGGTGGGAGAAGGTGCTCTTATTCCCATTGGACTTTACAGTGTCCCAGAACTTTTTTGAGTTTGTGTAACAGGAAGCAAATTTCTGCTTAAAATAGCTAGCATTAGCTTTCCTAGCTGCATGCTAGGACATCCGGGTTGGCAGAGTGTGCTAAAGCAGTGAATAAAACAAACTTAGGGAGGAGGCTTCTAATGTTAACATGCATGAAACCAAGACTTTTACGGTTACAGAAGTCAACAAATGAGAGGGCCTGGGGAATAGGAGTGGAGCTAGACACTGCAGGGCCTGGATTAACCTCTATATCACCAGAGGAACAGAGGAGGAGTAGGATGAGGGTACAGCTAAAGGCTATAAGAACTTGTCGTCTAGGACGTCCTGAACAGAGAGTAAAAAGAACACGTTTCAGAGGGCGATAACATAGATTTAAGGCATAATGTACAGACAAAGGTATAGTAGGATATGAATACAGTGGAGGTAAACCTAGGCATTGAGTGATGATGAGAGAGATATTGTCTCTAGAAACATCATTTAAACCAGGTGATGTAATCGCATGTGTGGGTGGTGGAACTGAAGGGTTGGATAAGGTATATTGAGCAGGGCCAGAACAGCAATGGACAAGGCATATTGACATTGAGGAGAGGCATGCTTAGCTGAGTAATCATAATGGTCCAGTGAGTAGTGAGGCTGGTTGGGGACACGGCGAATCAGGCAGCTAGCCGGGGGTAGCAAGCTAGCAAGCGTCTATCAAGCTAGCGGAAGTCGGAGGAAGTCTGTTTATAGCCTCCTTGTGCGTTTCCGCCGGTAGACCAGTCGTGATGGGTTATTGGGGTTCCGCGTGGTGAAGGAGACCAGGCCAATTGGCAAAAAAGGTAATAGTCTAAGAAATTGTCCGATGGACCTATTTAGCTAGCAGCCGATATGACAGATAACGTTAGGGGGCCGCAGTTAGCAGATGGGCCTTCAGGTGACGTTGCGACGGAGGGGCCAGTTGAAGATCGGGCAGTAGTCCAGTAATGTTAACATACCCTACAGTACTCATCTCATATGTATATACTGTACTCTATACCATCTACTGCATCTTGCCTATTTCGTTCGGCCATCGCTCATCCATATATTCATATATACATATTCTTATTCATTCCTTTACACTTGTGTGTATTAGGTAGTTGTTGTGAAATGGTAGGATTACTTGTTAGATATTACAGTATGGTCGGAACTAGAAGCACAAGCAATTCGCTACACTCGCGTCTGCTAACCATGTGTATGTGACCAATAATTGATTTGATTTGATCCATAATAAACCCTAGGAAGAGTAGATGCTGCCTTGGCAGGAACTAATGGAGATCCATAATAAACCCCAGGAAGAGTAGCTGCTGCCTTGGCAGGAACTAATGGAGATCCATAATAAACCCCAGGAAGAGTAGCTGCTGCCTTGGCAGGAACTAATGGAGATCCATAATAAACCCCAGGAAGAGTAGCTGCTGCCTTGGCAGGAACTAATGGAGATCCATAATAAACCCCAGGAAGAGTAGCTGCTGCCTTGGCAGGAACTAATGGACATCCATAATAAACCCCAGGAAGAGTAGCTGCTGCCTTGGCAGGAACTAATGGACATCCATAATAAACGCCAGGAAGAGTAGCTGCTGCCTTGGCAGGAACTAATGGAGATCCATAATAAACCCCAGGAAGAGTAGCTGCTGCCTTGGCAGGAACTAATGGAGATCCATAATAAACCCCAGGAAGAGTAGCTGCTGCCTTGGCAGGAACTAACAGGGATCCATAATAAACCCCAGGAAGAGTAGCTGCTGCCTTGGCAGGAACTAATGGAGATCCATAATAAACCCCAGGAAGAGTAGCTGCTGCCTTGGCAGGAACTAATGGAGATCCATAATAAACCACAGGAAGAGTAGCTGCTGCCTTGGCAGGAACTAATGGAGATCCATAATAAACCCAGGAAGAGGATCTGCTGCCTTGGCAGGAACTAACGGGGATCCATAATAAACCCAAGGAAGTGGAGCTGCTGCCTTGGCAGGAACTAATGGAGATCCATAATAAACCCCAGGAAGAGTAAATGCTGCCTTGAGGAACTAATGGGGATCCATAATAAACCCCAGGAAGAGTAGCTGCTGCCTTGGCAGGAACTAACAGGGATCCATAAGAAACCCCGGGAAGAGTAGCTGCTGCCTTGGCAGGAACTAACAGGGATCCATAATAAACCCCAGGAAGAGTAGCTGCTGCCTTGGCAGGAACTAATGGAGATCCATAATAAACCCCAGGAAGAGTAGCTGCTGCCTTGGCAGGAACTAATGGAGATCCATAATAAACCACAGGAAGAGTAGCTGCTGCCTTGGCAGGAGCTAATGGAGATCCATAATAAACCCAGGAAGAGGATCTGCTGCCTTGGCAGGAACTAACGGGGATCCATAATAAACCCAAGGAAGTGGAGCTGCTGCCTTGGCAGGAACTAATGGAGATCCATAATAAACCCCAGGAAGAGTAGCTGCTGCCTTGAGGAACTAATGGGGATCCATAATAAACCCCAGGAAGAGTAGCTGCTGCCTTGGCAGGAACTAACAGGGATCCATAAGAAACCCCGGGAAGAGTAGCTGCTGCCTTGGAAGGAACTAATGGAGATCCATAATAAACCCCAGGAAGAGTAGCTGCTGCCTTGGCAGGAACTAACAGGGATCCATAATAAACCCCATGAAGAGTAGCTACTGCCTTGGCAGGAACTAACAGGGATCCATAATAAAACCCAGGAAGAGTAGCTGCTGCCTTGGAAGGAACTAATGGGGATCCATAATAAACCCCAGGAAGAGTAGCTGCTGCCTTGCCAGGAACTAATGGAGATCCATAATAAACCCCAGGAAGAGTAGCTGCTGCTTTGGCAGGAACTCATGGAGATCCATAATAAACCCCAGGAATTGTAACTGCTGCCTTGGCAGGAACTAATGGAGATCCATAATAAACCCAGGAAGAGGAGCTGCTGCCTTGGCAGGAACTAATGCAGATCCATAATAAACCCCAGGAAGAAAAGCTGCTGCCTTGGCAGGAACTAATGGAGATCCATAATAAACCCCAGGAAGAGTAGCTGCTGCCTTGGCAGGAACTAACGGGGATCCATAATAAACCCAAGGAAGTGGAGCTGCTGCCTTGGCAGGAACTAATGGAGATCCATAATAAACCCCAGGAAGAGTAGCTGCTGCCTTGAGGAACTAATGGGGATCCATAATAAACCCCAGGAAGAGTAGCTGCTGCCTTGGCAGGAACTAACAGGGATCCATAAGAAACCCCGGGAAGAGTAGCTGCTGCCTTGGCAGGAACTAATGGAGATCCATAATAAACCCCAGGAAGAATAGCTGCTGCCTTGGAAGGAACTAATGGAGATCCATAATAAAACCCAGGAAGAGTAGCTGCTGCCTTGGCAGGAACTAATGGAGATCCATAATAAACCCCAGGAAGAGTAGCTGCTGCCTTGGCAGGAACTAATGGAGATCCATAATAAACCCCAGGAAGAGTAGCTGCTGCCTTGGCAGGAACTAACAGGGATCCATAATAAACCCCAGGAAGATTAGCTGCTGCCTTGGCAGGAACTAATGGAGATCCATAATAAACCCCAGGAAGAGTAGCTGCTGCCTTGGCAGGAACTAACAGGGATCCATAATAAACCCCAGGAAGAGTAGCTGCTGCCTTGGCAGGAACTAATGGAGATCCATAATAAACCCCAGGAAGAGTAGCTGCTGCCTTGGCAGGAACTAATGGAGATCGATAATAAACCCAAGGAAGAGTAGCTGCTGCCTTGGCAGGAACTAATGGAGATCGATAATAAACCCAAGGAAGAGTATCTGCTGCCTTGGCAGGAACTAATGGAGATCCATAATAAACCCCAGGAAGAGTAGCCGCTGCCTTGGCAGGAACTAATGGAGATCCATAATAAACCCCAGGAAGAGTAGCTGCTGCCTTGGAAGGAACTAATGGAGATCCATAATAAACCCCATGAAGAGTAGCTACTGCCTTGGCAGGAACTAACGGGGAACCATAATAAACCCCAGGAAGAGTAGCTGCTGCCTTGGCAGGAACTAATGGAGATCCATAATATACCCCAGGAAGAATAGCTGCTGCCTTGGCAGGAACTAATGGAGATCCATAATAAACCCCTGGAAGAGTAGCTGCTGCCTTGAGGAACTAATGGAGATCCATAATAAACCCCTGGAAGAGTAGCTGCTGCCTTGAGGAACTAACAGGGATCCATAATAAACCCCATGAAGAGTAGCTACTGCCTTGGCAGGAACTAACAGGGATCCATAATAAAACCCAGGAAGAGTAGCTGCTGCCTTGGCAGGAACTAATGGAGATCCATAATAAACCCCAGGAAGAGTAGCTGCTGCCTTTGCAGGAACTAATGGAGATCCATAATAAACCCCAGGAAGAGTAGCTGCTGCCTTGGCAGGAACTAACAGGGATCCATAATAAACCCCAGGAAGAGTAGCTGCTGCCTTGTCAGGAACTAATGGAGATCCATAATAAACCCCAGGAAGAGTAGCTGCCTTGGCAGGAACTAATGGAGATCAATAATAAACCCCAGGAAGAGTAGCTGCTGCCTTGGCAGGAACTAATGGAGATCCATAATAAACCCCAGGAAGAGTAGCTGCTGCCTTGGCAGGAACTAATGGAGATCCATAATAAACCCCAGGAATAGTAGCTGCTGCCTTGGCAGGAACTAACAGGGATCCATAATAAACCCCAGGAAGAGTAGCTGCTGCCTTGGCAGGAACTAATGGAGATCCATAATAAACCCCAGGAAGAGTAGCTGCTGCCTTGGCAGGAACTAATGGAGATCGATTATAAACCCAAAGAAGAGTAGCTGCTGCCTTGGCAGGAACTAATGGAGATCCATAATAAACCCCTGGAAGAGTAGCTGCTGCCTTGAGGAACTAATGGGGATCCATAATAAACCCCAGGAAGAGTAGCTGCTGCCTTGGCAGGAACTAACAGGGATCCATAATAAACCCCAGGAAGAGTAGCTGCTGCCTTGGCAGGAACTAATGGAGATCCATAATAAACCCCAGGAAGAGTAGCTGCTGCCTTGGCAGGAACTAATGGAGATCCATAATAAACCCTAGGAAGAGTAGCTGCTGCCTTGAGGAACTAATGGGGATCCATAATAAACCAAAGGAAGAGTAGCTGCTGCCTTGGCAGAAACTAATGTGGATCCATAATAAACCCCAGGAAGAGTAGCTGCTGCCATGGAAGGAACTAATGGAGATCCATAATAAACCCCAGGAAGAGTAGCTGCTGCCTTGGCAGGAACTAACAGGGATCCATATTAAACCCCAGGAAGAGTAGCTGCTGCCTTGGCAGGAACTAATGGAGATCCATAGTAAACCCCAGGAAGAGTAGCTGCTGCCTTGGCAGGAACTAACAGGGATCCATAATAAACCCCAGGAAGAGTAGCTGCTGCCTTGGCAGGAACTAATGGAGATCCATAATATACCCCAGGAAGAATAGCTGCTGCCTTGGCAGGAACTAATGGAGATCGATAATAAACCCAAGGAAGAGTAGCTGCTGCCTTGGCAGGAACTAATGGAGATCGATAATAAACCCAAGGAAGAGTATCTGCTGCCTTGGCAGGAACTAATGGAGATCCATAATAAACCCCAGGAAGAGTAGCCGCTGCCTTGGCAGGAACTAATGGAGATCCATAATAAACCCCAGGAAGAGTAGCTGCTGCCTTGGAAGGAACTAATGGAGATCCATAATAAACCCCAGGAAGAGTAGCTGCTGCCTTGGCAGGAACTAACAGGGAACCATAATAAACCCCAGGAAGAGTAGCTGCTGCCTTGGCAGGAACTAATGGAGATCCATAATATACCCCAGGAAGAATAGCTGCTGCCTTGGCAGGAACTAATGGAGATCCATAATAAACCCCTGGAAGAGTAGCTGCTGCCTTGAGGAACTAATGGAGATCCATAATAAACCCCTGGAAGAGTAGCTGCTGCCTTGAGGAACTAACAGGGATCCATAATAAACCCCATGAAGAGTAGCTACTGCCTTGGCAGGAACTAACAGGGATCCATAATAAAACCCAGGAAGAGTAGCTGCTGCCTTGGCAGGAACTAATGGAGATCCATAATAAACCCCAGGAAGAGTAGCTGCTGCCTTGGCAGGAACTAATGGAGATCCATAATAAACCCCAGGAAGAGTAGCTGCTGCCTTGGCAGGAACTAACAGGGATCCATAATAAACCCCAGGAAGAGTAGCTGCTGCCTTGTCAGGAACTAATGGAGATCCATAATAAACCCCAGGAAGAGTAGCTGCCTTGGCAGGAACTAATGGAGATCAATAATAAACCCCAGGAAGAGTAGCTGCTGCCTTGGCAGGAACTAATGGAGATCCATAATAAACCCCAGGAAGAGTAGCTGCTGCCTTGGCAGGAACTAATGGAGATCCATAATAAACCCCAGGAAGAGTAGCTGCTGCCTTGGCAGGAACTAACAGGGATCCATAATAAACCCCAGGAAGAGTAGCTGCTGCCTTGGCAGGAACTAATGGAGATCCATAATAAACCCCAGGAAGAGTAGCTGCTGCCTTGGCAGGAACTAATGGAGATCGATTATAAACCCAAAGAAGAGTAGCTGCTGCCTTGGCAGGAACTAATGGAGATCCATAATAAACCCCTGGAAGAGTAGCTGCTGCCTTGAGGAACTAATGGGGATCCATAATAAACCCCAGGAAGAGTAGCTGCTGCCTTGGCAGGAACTAACAGGGATCCATAATAAACCCCAGGAAGAGTAGCTGCTGCCTTGGCAGGAACTAATGGAGATCCATAATAAACCCCAGGAAGAGTAGCTGCTGCCTTGGCAGGAACTAATGGAGATCCATAATAAACCCCTGGAAGAGTAGCTGCTGCCTTGAGGAACTAATGGGGATCCATAATAAACCAAAGGAAGAGTAGCTGCTGCCTTGGCAGGAACTAATGGAGATCCATAGTAAACCCCAGGAAGAGTAGCTGCTGCCTTGGCAGGAACTAACAGGGAACCATAATAAACCCCAGGAAGAGTAGCTGCTGCCTTGGCAGGAACTAATGGAGATCCATAATATACCCCAGGAAGAATAGCTGCTGCCTTGGCAGGAACTAATGGAGATCCATAATAAACCCCTGGAAGAGTAGCTGCTGCCTTGAGGAACTAATGGAGATCCATAATAAACCCCTGGAAGAGTAGCTGCTGCCTTGAGGAACTAACAGGGATCCATAATAAACCCCATGAAGAGCTGCTGCCTTGAGGAACTAATGGGGATCCATAATAAACCCCAGGAAGAGTAGCTGCTGCCTTGGCAGGAACTAATGGAGATCCATAATAAACCCCAGGAAGAGTAGCTGCTGCCTTGGCAGGAACTAATGGAGATCCATAATAAACCCCAGGAAGAGTAGCTGCTGCCTTGGCAGGAACTAACAGGGATCCATAATAAACCCCATGAAGAGTAGCTGCTGCCTTGTCAGGAACTAATGGAGATCCATAATAAACCCCAGGAAGAGTAGCTGCTTTGGCAGGAACTAATGGAGATCAATAATAAACCCAAGGAAGAGTAGCTGCTGCCTTGGCAGGAACTAATGGAGATCCATAATAAACCCCAGGAAGAGTAGCTGCTGCCTTGGCAGGAACTAATGGAGATCCATAATAAACCCCAGGAAGAGTAGCTGCTGCCTTGGCAGGAACTAATGGAGATCCATAATAAACCCCAGGAAGAGTAGCTGCTGCCTTGGCAGGAACTAACAGGGATCCATAATAAACCCCAGGAAGAGTAGCTGCTGCCTTGGCAGGAACTAATGGAGATCCATAATAAACCCCAGGAAGAGTAGCTGCTGCCTTGGCAGGAACTAACAGGGATCCATATTAAACCCCAGGAAGAGTAGCTGCTGCCTTGGCAGGAACTAATGGAGATCCATAATAAACCCCAGGAAGAGTAGCTGCTGCCTTGGCAGGAACTAACAGGGAACCATAATAAACCCCAGGAAGAGTAGCTGCTGCCTTGGCAGGAACTAATGGAGATCCATATTATACCCCAGGAAGAATAGCTGCTGCCTTGGCAGGAACTAATGGAGATCCATAATAAACCCCTGGAAGAGTAGCTGCTGCCTTGAGGAACTAATGGAGATCCATAATAAACCCCTGGAAGAGTAGCTGCTGCCTTGAGGAACTAACAGGGATCCATAATAAACCCCATGAAGAGTAGCTACTGCCTTGGCAGGAACTAATGGAGATCCATAATAAACCCCAGGAAGAGTAGCTGCTGCCTTGGCAGGAACTAATGGAGATCCATAATAAACCCCAGGAAGAGTAGCTGCTGCCTTGGCAGGAACTAACAGGGATCCATAATAAACCCCAGGAAGAGTAGCTGCTGCCTTGGCAGGAACTAATGGAGATCCATAATAAACCCCAGGAAGAGTAGCTGCTGCCTTGGCAGGAACTAATGGAGATCGATTATAAACCCAAGGAAGAGTAGCTGCTGCCTTGGCAGGAACTAATGGAGATCCATAATAAACCCCTGGAAGAGTAGCTGCTGCCTTGGCAGGAACTAATGGAGATCCATAATAAACCCCAGGAAGAGTAGCCGCTGCCTTGGCAGGAACTAATGGAGATCCATAATAAACCCCAGGAAGAGTAGCTGCTGCCTTGGCAGGAACTAATGGAGATCGAAAATAAACCCAAGGAAGAGTAGGTGCTGCCTTGGCAGGAACTAATGGAGATCCATAATAAACCCCAGGAAGAGTAGCTGCTGCCTTGGCAGGAACTAACAGAGATCCATAATAAACCCCGGGAAGAGTAGCTGCTGCCTTGGCAGGAACTAACAGGGATCCATTATAAACCCCAGGAAGAGTAGCTGCTGCCTTGGCAGGAACTAACAGGGATCCATAATAAACCCTAGGAAGAGTAGCTGCTGCCTTGGCAGGAACTAATGGAGATCCATAATAAACCCCAGGAAGAATAGCTGCTGCCTTGGCAGGAACTAATGGAGATCCATAATAAACCCCTGGAAGAGTAGCTGCTGCCTTGAGGAACTAATGGGGATCCATAATAAACCCCAGGAAGAGTAGCTGCTGCCTTGGCAGGAACTAACAAGGATCCATAAGAAACCCCGGGAAGAGTAGCTGCTGCCTTGGCAGGAACTAATGGAGATCCATAATAAACCCCAGGAAGAATAGCTGCTGCCTTGGAAGGAACTAGTGGAGATCCATAATAAACCCCAGGAAGAGTACCTGCTGCCTTGGCAGGAACTAACAGGGATCAATAATAAACCCCATGAAGAGTAGCTACTGCCTTGGCAGGAACTAACGGGGATCCATAATAAAACCCAGGAAGAGTAGCTGCTGCCTTGGCAGGAACTAATGGAGATCCATAATAAACCCCTGGAAGAGTAGCTGCTGCCTTGAGGAACTAACAGGGATCCATAATAAACCCTAGGAAGAGTAGCTGCTGCCTTGGCAGGAACTAATGGAGATCCATAATAAACCCCAGGAAGAATAGCTGCTGCCTTGGCAGGAACTAATGGAGATCCATAATAAACCCCTGGAAGAGTAGCTGCTGCCTTGAGGAACTAATGGGGATCCATAATAAACCCCAGGAAGAGTAGCTGCTGCCTTGGCAGGAACTAACAAGGATCCATAAGAAACCCCGGGAAGAGTAGCTGCTGCCTTGGCAGGAACTAATGGAGATCCATAATAAACCCCAGGAAGAATAGCTGCTGCCTTGGAAGGAACTAGTGGAGATCCATAATAAACCCCAGGAAGAGTACCTGCTGCCTTGGCAGGAACTAACAGGGATCAATAATAAACCCCATGAAGAGTAGCTACTGCCTTGGCAGGAACTAACGGGGATCCATAATAAAACCCAGGAAGAGTAGCTGCTGCCTTGGCAGGAACTAATGGAGATCCATAATAAACCCCTGGAAGAGTAGCTGCTGCCTTGAGGAACTAACAGGGATCCATAATAAACCCTAGGAAGAGTAGCTGCTGCCTTGGCAGGAACTAATGGAGATCCATAATAAACCCCAGGAAGAATAGCTGCTGCCTTGGCAGGAACTAATGGAGATCCATAATAAACCCCTGGAAGAGTAGCTGCTGCCTTGAGGAACTAATGGGGATCCATAATAAACCCCAGGAAGAGTAGCTGCTGCCTTGGCAGGAACTAATGGAGATCCATAATAAACCCCTGGAAGAGTAGCTGCTGCCTTGAGGAACTAATGGGGATCCATAATAAACCCCAGGAAGAGTAGCTGCTGCCTTGGCAGGAATTAACAAGGATCCATAAGAAACCCGGGAAGAGTAGCTGCTGCCTTGGCAGGAACTAATGGAGATCCATAATAAACCCCAGGAAGAATAGCTGCTGCCTTGGAAGGAACTAGTGGAGATCCATAATAAACCCCAGGAAGAGTACCTGCTGCCTTGGCAGGAACTAACAGGGATCAATAATAAACCCCATGAAGAGTAGCTACTGCCTTGGCAGGAACTAACGGGGATCCATAATAAAACCCAGGAAGAGTAGCTGCTGCCTTGGCAGGAACTAATGGAGATCCATAATAAACCCCAGGAAGAGTAGCTGCTGCTTTGGCAGGAACTAATGGAGATCCATAATAAACCCCAGGAAGAGTAGCTGCTGCCTTGGCAGGAACCAATGGAGATCCATAATAAACCCCAGGAAGAGTAGCTGCTGCCTTGGCAGGAACTAATGGGGATCCATAATAAACCCCAGGAAGAGTAGCTGCTGCCTTGGCAGGAACTAATGGAGATCCATAATAAACCCCAGGAAGAGTACCTGCTGCCTTGGCAGGAACTAATGGAGATCCATAAAAAAACCCAGGAAGAGTAGCTGCTGCCTTGGCAGGAACTAATGGGGATCCATAATAAACCCCAGGAAGAGTAGTTGCTGCCTTGGCAGGAACTAAAGGAGATCCATAATAAACCCCAGGAAGAGTACCTGCTGCCTTGGCAGGAACTAATGGAGATCGATAATAAACCCAAGGAAGAGTATCTGCTGCCTTGGCAGGAACTAATGGAGATCCATAATAAACCCCAGGAAGAATAGCTGCTGCCTTGGCAGGAACTAATGGAGATCCATAATAAACCCCTGGAAGAGTAGCTGCTGCCTTGAGGAACTAATGGGGATCCATAATAAACCCCAGGAAGAGTAGCTGCTGCCTTGGCAGGAACTAATGGAGATCCATAATAAACCCCTGGAAGAGTAGCTGCTGCCTTGAGGAACTAATGGGGATCCATAATAAACCCCAGGAAGAGTAGCTGCTGCCTTGGCAGGAATTAACAAGGATCCATAAGAAACCCCGGGAAGAGTAGCTGCTGCCTTGGCAGGAACTAATGGAGATCCATAATAAACCCCAGGAAGAATAGCTGCTGCCTTGGAAGGAACTAGTGGAGATCCATAATAAACCCCAGGAAGAGTACCTGCTGCCTTGGCAGGAACTAACAGGGATCAATAATAAACCCCATGAAGAGTAGCTACTGCCTTGGCAGGAACTAACGGGGATCCATAATAAAACCCAGGAAGAGTAGCTGCTGCCTTGGCAGGAACTAATGGAGATCCATAATAAACCCCAGGAAGAGTAGCTGCTGCTTTGGCAGGAACTAATGGAGATCCATAATAAACCCCAGGAAGAGTAGCTGCTGCCTTGGCAGGAACCAATGGAGATCCATAATAAACCCCAGGAAGAGTAGCTGCTGCCTTGGCAGGAACTAATGGGGATCCATAATAAACCCCAGGAAGAGTAGCTGCTGCCTTGGCAGGAACTAATGGAGATCCATAATAAACCCCAGGAAGAGTACCTGCTGCCTTGGCAGGAACTAATGGAGATCCATAAAAAAACCCAGGAAGAGTAGCTGCTGCTTTGGCAGGAACTAATGGAGATCCATAATAAACCCCAGGAAGAGTAGCTGCTGCCTTGGCAGGAACCAATGGAGATCCATAATAAACCCCAGGAAGAGTAGCTGCTGCCTTGGCAGGAACTAATGGGGATCCATAATAAACCCCAGGAAGAGTAGCTGCTGCCTTGGCAGGAACTAATGGAGATCCATAATAAACCCCAGGAAGAGTAGCTGCTGCCTTGGCAGGAACTAATGGAGATCGATAATAAACCCAAGGAAGAGTATCTGCTGCCTTGGCAGGAACTAATGGAGATCCATAATAAACCCCAGGAAGAGTAGCTGCTGCCTTGGCAGGAACTAATGGAGATCCATAATAAACCCCAGGAAGAGTAGCCGCTGCCTTGGCAGGAACTAATGGAGATCCATAATAAACCCCAGGAAGAGTAGCTGCTGCCTTGGCAGGAACTAATGGAGATCGAAAATAAACCCAAGGAAGAGTAGGTGCTGCCTTGGCAGGAACTAATGGAGATCCATAATAAACCCCAGGAAGAGTAGCTGCTGCCTTGGCAGGAACTAACAGAGATCCATAATAAACCCTGGGAAGAGTAGCTGCTGCCTTGGCAGGAACTAACAGGGATCCATTATAAACCCCAGGAAGAGTAGCTGCTGCCTTGGCAAGAACTAACAGGGATCCATAATAAACCCTAGGAAGAGTAGATGCTGCCTTGGCAGGAACTAATGGGGATCCTTAATAAACCAAAGGAAGAGTAGCTGCTGCCTTGGCAGAAACTAATGTGGATCCATAATAAACCCCAGGAAGAGTAGCTGCTGCCTTGGAAGGAACTAATGGAGATCCATAATAAACCCCAGGAAGAGTAGCTGCTGCCTTGGCAGGAACTAACAGAGATCCATATTAAACCCCAGGAAGAGTAGCTGCTGCCTTGGCAGGAACTAATGGAGATCCATAATAAACCCCAGGAAGAGTAGCTGCTGCCTTGGCAGGAACTAACAGGGAACCATAATAAACCCCAGGAAGAGTAGCTGCTGCCTTGGCAGGAACTAATGGAGATCCATAATATACCCCAGGAAGAATAGCTGCTGCCTTGGCAGGAACTAATGGAGATCCATAATAAACCCCTGGAAGAGTAGCTGCTGCCTTGAGGAACTAATGGAGATCCATAATAAACCCCTGGAAGAGTAGCTGCTGCCTTGAGGAACTAACAGGGATCCATAATAAACCCCATGAAGAGTAGCTACTGCCTTGGCAGGAACTAACAGGGATCCATAATAAAACCCAGGAAGAGTAGCTGCTGCCTTGGCAGGAACTAATGGAGATCCATAATAAACCCCAGGAAGAGTAGCTGCTGCCTTGGCAGGAACTAATGGAGATCCATAATAAACCCCAGGAAGAGTAGCTGCTGCCTTGGCAGGAACTAACAGGGATCCATAATAAACCCCAGGAAGAGTAGCTGCTGCCTTGTCAGGAACTAATGGAGATCCATAATAAACCCCAGGAAGAGTAGCTGCCTTGGCAGGAACTAATGGAGATCAATAATAAACCCAAGGAAGAGTAGCTGCTGCCTTGGCAGGAACTAATGGAGATCCATAATAAACCCCAGGAAGAGTAGCTGCTGCCTTGGCAGGAACTAATGGAGATCCATAATAAACCCCAGGAAGAGTAGCTGCTGCCTTGGCAGGAACTAACAGGATCCATAATAAACCCCAGGAAGAGTAGCTGCTGCCTTGGCAGGAACTAATGGAGATCCATAATAAACCCCAGGAAGAGTAGCTGCTGCCTTGGCAGGAACTAATGGAGATCGATTATAAACCCAAGGAAGAGTAGCTGCTGCCTTGGCAGGAACTAATGGAGATCCATAATAAACCCCTGGAAGAGTAGCTGCTGCCTTGAGGAACTAATGGGGATCCATAATAAACCCCAGGAAGAGTAGCTGCTGCCTTGGCAGGAACTAACAGGGATCCATAATAAACCCCAGGAAGAGTAGCTGCTGCCTTGGCAGGAACTAATGGAGATCCATAGTAAACCCCAGGAAGAGAAGCTGCTGCTTTGGCAGGAACTAATGGAGATCCATAATAAACCCCAGGAAGAGTAGCTGCTGCCTTGGCAGGAACCAATGGAGATCCATAATAAACCCCAGGAAGGGTAGATGCTGCCTTGGCAGGAACTAATGGGGATCCATAATAAACCCCAGGAAGAGTAGCTGCTGCCTTGTCAGGAACTAATGGAGATCCATAATAAACCCCAGGAAGAGTAGCTGCTGCCTTGAGGAACTAATGGGGATCCATAATAAACCCCAGGAAGAGTAGCTGCTGCCTTGGCAGGAATTAACAAGGATCCATAAGAAACCCCGGGAAGAGTAGCTGCTGCCTTGGCAGGAACTAATGGAGATCCATAATAAACCCCAGGAAGAATAGCTGCTGCCTTGGAAGGAACTAGTGGAGATCCATAATAAACCCCAGGAAGAGTACCTGCTGCCTTGGCAGGAACTATCAGGGATCAATAATAAACCCCATGAAGAGTAGCTACTGCCTTGGCAGGAACTAACGGGGATCCATAATAAAACCCAGGAAGAGTAGCTGCTGCCTTGGAAGGAACTCATGGGGATCCATAATAAACCCCAGGAAGAGTAGCTGCTGCCTTGGCAGGAACTAATGGAGATCCATAATAAACCCCAGGAAGAGTAGCTGCTGCTTTGGCAGGAACTAATAGAGATCCATAATAAACCCCAGGAAGAGTAGCTGCTGCCTTGGCAGGAACTAATGGAGATCGAAAATAAACCCAAGGAAGAGTAGGTGCTGCCTTGGCAGGAACTAATGGAGATCCATAATAAACCCCAGGAAGAGTAGCTGCTGCCTTGGCAGGAACTAACAGAGATCCATAATAAACCCCGGGAAGAGTAGCTGCTGCCTTGGCAGGAACTAACAGGGATCCATTATAAACCACAGGAAGAGTAGCTGCTGCCTTGGCAAGAACTAACAGGGATCCATAATAAACCCTAGGAAGAGTAGATGCTGCCTTGGCAGGAACTAATGGGGATCCATAATAAACCAAAGGAAGAGTAGCTGCTGCCTTGGCAGAAACTAATGTGGATCCATAATAAACCCCAGGAAGAGTAGCTGCTGCCTTGGAAGGAACTAATGGAGATCCATAATAAACCCCAGGAAGAGTAGCTGCTGCCTTGGCAGGAACTAACAGGGATCCATATTAAACCCCAGGAAGAGTAGCTGCTGCCTTGGCAGGAACTAATGGAGATCCATAATAAACCCCAGGAAGAGTAGCTGCTGCCTTGGCAGGAACTAACAGGGAACCATAATAAACCCCAGGAAGAGTAGCTGCTGCCTTGGCAGGAACTAATGGAGATCCATAATATACCCCAGGAAGAATAGCTGCTGCCTTGGCAGGAACTAATGGAGATCCATAATAAACCCCTGGAAGAGTAGCTGCTGCCTTGAGGAACTAATGGAGATCCATAATAAACCCCTGGAAGAGTAGCTGCTGCCTTGAGGAACTAACAGGGATCCATAATAAACCCCATGAAGAGTAGCTACTGCCTTGGCAGGAACTAACAGGGATCCATAATAAAACCCAGGAAGAGTAGCTGCTGCCTTGGCAGGAACTAATGGAGATCCATAATAAACCCCAGGAAGAGTAGCTGCTGCCTTGGCAGGAACTAATGGAGATCCATAATAAACCCCAGGAAGAGTAGCTGCTGCCTTGGCAGGAACTAACAGGGATCCATAATAAACCCCAGGAAGAGTAGCTGCTGCCTTGTCAGGAACTAATGGAGATCCATAATAAACCCCAGGAAGAGTAGCTGCCTTGGCAGGAACTAATGGAGATCAATAATAAACCCAAGGAAGAGTAGCTGCTGCCTTGGCAGGAACTAATGGAGATCCATAATAAACCCCAGGAAGAGTAGCTGCTACCTTGGCAGGAACTAATGGAGATCCATAATAAACCCCAGGAAGAGTAGCTGCTGCCTTGGCAGGAACTAACAGGGAACCATAATAAACCCCAGGAAGAGTAGCTGCTGCCTTGGCAGGAACTAATGGAGATCCATAATATACCCCAGGAAGAATAGCTGCTGCCTTGGCAGGAACTAATGGAGATCCATAATAAACCCCTGGAAGAGTAGCTGCTGCCTTGAGGAACTAATGGAGATCCATAATAAACCCCTGGAAGAGTAGCTGCTGCCTTGAGGAACTAACAGGGATCCATAATAAACCCCATGAAGAGTAGCTACTGCCTTGGCAGGAACTAACAGGGATCCATAATAAAACCCAGGAAGAGTAGCTGCTGCCTTGGCAGGAACTAATGGAGATCCATAATAAACCCCAGGAAGAGTAGCTGCTGCCTTGGCAGGAACTAATGGAGATCCATAATAAACCCCAGGAAGAGTAGCTGCTGCCTTGGCAGGAACTAACAGGGATCCATAATAAACCCCAGGAAGAGTAGCTGCTGCCTTGTCAGGAACTAATGGAGATCCATAATAAACCCCAGGAAGAGTAGCTGCCTTGGCAGGAACTAATGGAGATCAATAATAAACCCAAGGAAGAGTAGCTGCTGCCTTGGCAGGAACTAATGGAGATCCATAATAAACCCCAGGAAGAGTAGCTGCTGCCTTGGCAGGAACTAATGGAGATCCATAATAAACCCCAGGAAGAGTAGCTGCTGCCTTGGCAGGAACTAACAGGGATCCATAATAAACCCCAGGAAGAGTAGCTGCTGCCTTGGCAGGAACTAATGGAGATCCATAATAAACCCCAGGAAGAGTAGCTGCTGCCTTGGCAGGAACTAATGGAGATCGATTATAAACCCAAGGAAGAGTAGCTGCTGCCTTGGCAGGAACTAATGGAGATCCATAATAAACCCCTGGAAGAGTAGCTGCTGCCTTGAGGAACTAATGGGGATCCATAATAAACCCCAGGAAGAGTAGCTGCTGCCTTGGCAGGAACTAACAGGGATCCATAATAAACCCCAGGAAGAGTAGCTGCTGCCTTGGCAGGAACTAATGGAGATCCATAGTAAACCCCAGGAAGAGAAGCTGCTGCTTTGGCAGGAACTAATGGAGATCCATAATAAACCCCAGGAAGAGTAGCTGCTGCCTTGGCAGGAACCAATGGAGATCCATAATAAACCCCAGGAAGGGTAGATGCTGCCTTGGCAGGAACTAATGGGGATCCATAATAAACCCCAGGAAGAGTAGCTGCTGCCTTGTCAGGAACTAATGGAGATCCATAATAAACCCCAGGAAGAGTAGCTGCTGCCTTGAGGAACTAATGGGGATCCATAATAAACCCCAGGAAGAGTAGCTGCTGCCTTGGCAGGAATTAACAAGGATCCATAAGAAACCCCGGGAAGAGTAGCTGCTGCCTTGGCAGGAACTAATGGAGATCCATAATAAACCCCAGGAAGAATAGCTGCTGCCTTGGAAGGAACTAGTGGAGATCCATAATAAACCCCAGGAAGAGTACCTGCTGCCTTGGCAGGAACTATCAGGGATCAATAATAAACCCCATGAAGAGTAGCTACTGCCTTGGCAGGAACTAACGGGGATCCATAATAAAACCCAGGAAGAGTAGCTGCTGCCTTGGAAGGAACTAATGGGGATCCATAATAAACCCCAGGAAGAGTAGCTGCTGCCTTGGCAGGAACTAATGGAGATCCATAATAAACCCCAGGAAGAGTAGCTGCTGCTTTGGCAGGAACTAACAGAGATCCATAATAAACCCCAGGAAGAGTAGCTGCTGCCTTGGCAGGAACTAATGGAGATCGAAAATAAACCCAAGGAAGAGTAGGTGCTGCCTTGGCAGGAACTAATGGAGATCCATAATAAACCCCAGGAAGAGTAGCTGCTGCCTTGGCAGGAACTAACAGAGATCCATAATAAACCCCGGGAAGAGTAGCTGCTGCCTTGGCAGGAACTAACAGGGATCCATTATAAACCACAGGAAGAGTAGCTGCTGCCTTGGCAAGAACTAACAGGGATCCATAATAAACCCTAGGAAGAGTAGATGCTGCCTTGGCAGGAACTAATGGAGATCCATAATAAACCAAAGGAAGAGTAGCTGCTGCCTTGGCAGAAACTAATGTGGATCCATAATAAACCCCAGGAAGAGTAGCTGCTGCCTTGGAAGGAACTAATGGAGATCCATAATAAACCCCAGGAAGAGTAGCTGCTGCCTTGGCAGGAACTAACAGGGATCCATATTAAACCCCAGGAAGAGTAGCTGCTGCCTTGGCAGGAACTAATGGAGATCCATAATAAACCCCAGGAAGAGTAGCTGCTGCCTTGGCAGGAACTAATGGAGATCCATAATAAACCCCTGGAAGAGTAGCTGCTGCCTTGAGGAACTAACAGGGATCCATAATAAACCCCATGAAGAGTAGCTACTGCCTTGGCAGGAACTAACAGGGATCCATAATAAAACCCAGGAAGAGTAGCTGCTGCCTTGGCAGGAACTAATGGAGATCCATAATAAACCCCAGGAAGAGTAGCTGCTGCCTTGGCAGGAACTAATGGAGATCCATAATAAACCCCAGGAAGAGTAGCTGCTGCCTTGGCAGGAACTAACAGGGATCCATAATAAACCCCAGGAAGAGTAGCTGCTGCCTTGTCAGGAACTAATGGAGATCCATAATAAACCCCAGGAAGAGTAGCTGCCTTGGCAGGAACTAATGGAGATCAATAATAAACCCAAGGAAGAGTAGCTGCTGCCTTGGCAGGAACTAATGGAGATCCATAATAAACCCCAGGAAGAGTAGCTGCTGCCTTGGCAGGAACTAATGGAGATCCATAATAAACCCCAGGAAGAGTAGCTACTGCCTTGGCAGGAACTAACGGGGATCCATAATAAAACCCAGGAAGAGTAGCTGCTGCCTTGGAAGGAACTAATGGAGATCCATAATAAAACCCTGGAAGAGTAGCTGCTGCCTTGAGGAACTAATGGGGATCCATAATAAACCCCAGGAAGAGTAGCTGCTGCCTTGGCAGGAACTAATGGAGATCCATAATAAACCCCTGGAAGAGTAGCTGCTGCCTTGAGGAACTAATGGGGATCCATAATAAACCCCAGGAAGAGTAGCTGCTGCCTTGGCAGGAACTAACAGGGATCAATAATAAACCCCATGAAGAGTAGCTACTGCCTTGGCAGGAACTAACGGGGATCCATAATAAAACCCAGGAAGAGTAGCTGCTGCCTTGGCAGGAACTAATGGAGATCCATAATAAACCCTAGGAAGAGTAGCTGCTGCCTTGGCAGGAACTAATGGAGATCCATAATAAACCCCAGGAAGAGTAGCCGCTGCCTTGGCAGGAACTAATGGAGATCCATAATAAACCCCAGGAAGAGTAGCTGCTGCCTTGGCAGGAACTAATGGAGATCGAAAATAAACCCAAGGAAGAGTAGGTGCTGCCTTGGCAGGAACTAATGGAGATCCATAATAAACCCCAGGAAGAGTAGCTGCTGCCTTGGCAGGAACTAACAGAGATCCATAATAAACCCCGGGAAGAGTAGCTGCTGCCTTGGCAGGAACTAACAGGGATCCATTATAAACCCCAGGAAGAGTAGCTGCTGCCTTGGCAGGAACTAACAGGGATCCATAATAAACCCTAGGAAGAGTAGATTCTGCCTTGGCAGGAACTAATGGGGATCCATAATAAACCAAAGGAAGACTAGCTGCTGCCTTGGCAGAAACTAATGTGGATCCATAATAAACCCCAGGAAGAATAGCTGCTGCCTTGGAAGGAACTAATGGAGATCCATAATAAACCCCAGGAAGAGTAGCTGCTGCCTTGGCAGGAACTAACAGGGATCCATATTAAACCCCAGGAAGAGTAGCTGCTGCCTTGGCAGGAACTAATGGATATCCATAATAAACCCCAGGAAGAGTAGCTGCTGCCTTGGCAGGAACTAACAGGGAACCATAATAAACCCCAGGAAGAGTAGCTGCTGCCTTGGCAGGAACTAATGGAGATCCATAATATACCCCAGGAAGAATAGCTGCTGCCTTGGCAGGAACTAATGGAGATCCATAATAAACCCCTGGAAGAGTAGCTGCTGCCTTGAGGAACTAATGGAGATCCATAATAAACCCCTGGAAGAGTAGCTGCTGCCTTGAGGAACTAACAGGGATCCATAATAAACCCCATGAAGAGTAGCTACTGCCTTGGCAGGAACTAACAGGGATCCATAATAAAACCCAGGAAGAGTAGCTGCTGCCTTGGCAGGAACTAATGGAGATCCATAATAAACCCCTGGAAGAGTAGCTGCTGCCTTGAGGAACTAATGGAGATCCATAATAAACCCCTGGAAGAGTAGCTGCTGCCTTGAGGAACTAACAGGGATCCATAATAAACCCCATGAAGAGTAGCTACTGCCTTGGCAGGAACTAACAGGGATCCATAATAAAACCCAGGAAGAGTAGCTGCTGCCTTGGCAGGAACTAATGGAGATCCATAATAAACCCCAGGAAGAGTAGCTGCTGCCTTGGCAGGAACTAATGGAGATCCATAATAAACCCCAGGAAGAGTAGCTGCTGCCTTGGCAGGAACTAACAGGGATCCATAATAAACCCCAGGAAGAGTAGCTGCTGCCTTGTCAGGAACTAATGGAGATCCATAATAAACCCCAGGAAGAGTAGCTGCCTTGGCAGGAACTAATGGAGATCAATAATAAACCCAAGGAAGAGTAGCTGCTGCCTTGGCAGGAACTAATGGAGATCCATAATAAACCCCAGGAAGAGTAGCTGCTGCCTTGGCAGGAACTAATGGAGATCCATAATAAACCCCAGGAAGAGTAGTTGCTGCCTTGGCAGGAACTAACAGGGATCCATAATAAACCCCAGGAAGAGTAGCTGCTGCCTTGGCAGGAACTAATGGAGATCCATAATAAACCCCTGGATGAGTAGCTGCTGCCTTGGCAGGAACTAACAGGGATCCATAATAAACCCTAGGAAGAGTAGATTCTGCCTTGGCAGGAACTAATGGGGATCCATAATAAACCAAAGGAAGACTAGCTGCTGCCTTGGCAGAAACTAATGTGGATCCATAATAAACCCCAGGAAGAATAGCTGCTGCCTTGGAAGGAACTAATGGAGATCCATAATAAACCCCAGGAAGAGTAGCTGCTGCCTTGGCAGGAACTAACAGGGATCCATATTAAACCCCAGGAAGAGTAGCTGCTGCCTTGGCAGGAACTAATGGAGATCCATAATAAACCCCAGGAAGAGTAGCTGCTGCCTTGGCAGGAACTAACAGGGAACCATAATAAACCCCAGGAAGAGTAGCTGCTGCCTTGGCAGGAACTAATGGAGATCCATAATATACCCCAGGAAGAATAGCTGCTGCCTTGGAAGGAACTAATGGAGATCCATAATAAACCCCAGGAAGAGTAGCTGCTGCCTTGGCAGGAACTAACAGGGATCCATATTAAACCCCAGGAAGAGTAGCTGCTGCCTTGGCAGGAACTAATGGAGATCCATAATAAACCCCAGGAAGAGTAGCTGCTGCCTTGGCAGGAACTAACAGGGAACCATAATAAAACCCAGGAAGAGTAGCTGCTGCCTTGGCAGGAACTAATGGAGATCCATAATATACCCCAGGAAGAATAGCTGCTGCCTTGGCAGGAACTAATGGAGATCCATAATAAACCCCTGGAAGAGTAGCTGCTGCCTTGAGGAACTAATGGAGATCCATAATAAACCCCTGGAAGAGTAGCTGCTGCCTTGAGGAACTAACAGGGATCCATAATAAACCCCATGAAGAGTAGCTACTGCCTTGGCAGGAACTAACAGGGATCCATAATAAAACCCAGGAAGAGTAGCTGCTGCCTTGGCAGGAACTAATGGAGATCCATAATAAACCCCAGGAAGAGTAGCTGCTGCCTTGGCAGGAACTAATGGAGATCCATAATAAACCCCAGGAAGAGTAGCTGCTGCCTTGGCAGGAACTAACAGGGATCCATAATAAACCCCAGGAAGAGTAGCTGCTGCCTTGTCAGGAACTAATGGAGATCCATAATAAACCCCAGGAAGAGTAGCTGCCTTGGCAGGAACTAATGGAGATCAATAATAAACCCAAGGAAGAGTAGCTGCTGCCTTGGCAGGAACTAATGGAGATCCATAATAAACCCCAGGAAGAGTAGCTGCTGCCTTGGCAGGAACTAATGGAGATCCATAATAAACCCCAGGAAGAGTAGCTGCTGCCTTGGCAGGAACTAACAGGGATCCATAATAAACCCCAGGAAGAGTAGCTGCTGCCTTGGCAGGAACTAATGGAGATCCATAATAAACCCCAGGAAGAGTAGCTGCTGCCTTGGCAGGAACTAATGGAGATCGATTATAAACCCAAGGAAGAGTAGGTGCTGCCTTGGCAGGAACTAATGGAGATCCATAATAAACCCCTGGAAGAGTAGCTGCTGCCTTGAGGAACTAATGGGGATCCATAATAAACCCCAGGAAGAGTAGCTGCTGCCTTGGCAGGAACTAACAGGGATCCATAATAAACCCCAGGAAGAGTAGCTGCTGCCTTGGCAGGAACTAATGGAGATCCATAATAAACCCCAGGAAGAGTAGCTGCTGCCTTGGCAGGAACTAATGGAGATCCATAATAAACCCCAGGAAGAGTAGTTGCTGCCTTGGCAGGAACTAACAGGGATCCATAATAAACCCCAGGAAGAGTAGCTGCTGCCTTGGCAGGAACTAATGGAGATCCATAATAAACCCCTGGAAGAGTAGCTGCTGCCTTGGCAGGAACTAACAGGGATCCATAATAAACCCTAGGAAGAGTAGATTCTGCCTTGGCAGGAACTAATGGGGATCCATAATAAACCAAAGGAAGACTAGCTGCTGCCTTGGCAGAAACTAATGTGGATCCATAATAAACCCCAGGAAGAATAGCTGCTGCCTTGGAAGGAACTAATGGAGATCCATAATAAACCCCAGGAAGAGTAGCTGCTGCCTTGGCAGGAACTAACAGGGATCCATATTAAACCCCAGGAAGAGTAGCTGCTGCCTTGGCAGGAACTAATGGAGATCCATAATAAACCCCAGGAAGAGTAGCTGCTGCCTTGGCAGGAACTAACAGGGAACCATAATAAACCCCAGGAAGAGTAGCTGCTGCCTTGGCAGGAACTAATGGAGATCCATAATATACCCCAGGAAGAATAGCTGCTGCCTTGGCAGGAACTAATGGAGATCCATAATAAACCCCTGGAAGAGTAGCTGCTGCCTTGAGGAACTAATGGAGATCCATAATAAACCCCTGGAAGAGTAGCTGCTGCCTTGAGGAACTAACAGGGATCCATAATAAACCCCATGAAGAGTAGCTACTGCCTTGGCAGGAACTAACAGGGATCCATAATAAAACCCAGGAAGAGTAGCTGCTGCCTTGGCAGGAACTAATGGAGATCCATAATAAACCCCAGGAAGAGTAGCTGCTGCCTTGGCAGGAACTAATGGAGATCCATAATAAACCCCAGGAAGAGTAGCTGCTGCCTTGGCAGGAACTAACAGGGATCCATAATAAACCCCAGGAAGAGTAGCTGCTGCCTTGTCAGGAACTAATGGAGATCCATAATAAACCCCAGGAAGAGTAGCTGCTGCCTTGGCAGGAACTAATGGAGATCAATAATAAACCCAAGGAAGAGTAGCTGCTGCCTTGGCAGGAACTAATGGAGATCCATAATAAAACCCCAGGAAGAGTAGCTGCTGCCTTGGCAGGAACTAATGGAGATCCATAATAAACCCCAGGAAGAGTAGCTGCTGCCTTGGCAGGAACTAACAGGAGATCCATAATAAACCCCAGGAAGAGTAGCTGCTGCCTTGGCAGGAACTAATGGAGATCCATAATAAACCCCAGGAAGAGTAGCTGCTGCCTTGGCAGGAACTAATGGAGATCCATAATAAACCCCTGGAAGAGTAGCTGCTGCCTTGAGGAACTAATAGGGATCCATAATAAACCAAAGGAAGAGTAGCTGCTGCCTTGGCAGAAACTAATGTGGATCCATAATAAACCCCAGGAAGAGTAGCTGCTGCCTTGGAAGGAACTAATGGAGATCCATAATAAACCCCAGGAAGAGTAGCTGCTGCCTTGGCAGGAACTAACAGGGATCCATAATAAACCCCAGGAAGAGTAGCTGCTGCCTTGGCAGGAACTAATGGAGATCCATAGTAAACCCCAGGAAGAGTAGCTGCTGCCTTGGCAGGAACTAACAGGGAACCATAATAAACCCCAGGAAGAGTAGCTGCTGCCTTGGCAGTAACTAATGGAGATCCATAATAAACCCCAGGAAGAGTAGCTGCTGCCTTGGCAGGAACTAATGGAGATCCATAATAAACCCCTGGAAGAGTAGCTGCTGCCTTGAGGAACTAATGGAGATCCATAATAAACCCCTGGAAGAGTAGCTGCTGCCTTGAGGAACTAACAGGATCCATAATAAACCCCAGGAAGAGTAGCTGCTGCCTTGGCAGGAACTAATGGAGATCCATAATAAAACCCAGGAAGAGTAGCTGCTGCCTTGGCAGGAACTAATGGAGATCCATAATAAACCCCAGGAAGAGTAGCTGCTGCCTTGGCAGGAACTAATGGAGATCCATAATAAACCCCAGGAAGAGTAGCTGCTGCCTTGGCAGGAACTAACAGGGATCCATAATAAACCCCAGGAAGAGTAGCTGCTGCCTTGTCAGGAACTAATGGAGATCCATAATAAACCCCAGGAAGAGTAGCTGCTGCCTTGGCAGGAACTAATGGAGATCAATAATAAACCCAAGGAAGAGTAGCTGCTGCCTTGGCAGGAACTAATGGAGATCCATAATAAACCCCAGGAAGAGTAGCTGCTGCCTTGGCAGGAACTAATGGAGATCCATAATAAACCCCAGGAAGAGTAGCTGCTGCCTTGGCAGGAACTAACAGGGATCCATAATAAACCCCAGGAAGAGTAGCTGCTGCCTTGGCAGGAACTAATGGAGATCCATAATAAACCCCAGGAAGAGTAGCTGCTGCCTTGGCAGGAACTAATGGAGATCGATTATAAACCCAAGGAAGAGTAGGTGCTGCCTTGGCAGGAACTAATGGAGATCCATAATAAACCCCTGGAAGAGTAGCTGCTGCCTTGAGGAACTAATGGGGATCCATAATAAACCCCAGGAAGAGTAGCTGCTGCCTTGGCAGGAACTAACAGGGATCCATAATAAACCCCAGGAAGAGTAGCTGCTGCCTTGGCAGGAACTAATGGAGATCCATAATAAACCCCAGGAAGAGTAGCTGCTGCCTTGGCAGGAACTAATGGAGATCCATAATAAACCCCAGGAAGAGTAGTTGCTGCCTTGGCAGGAACTAACAGGGATCCATAATAAACCCCAGGAAGAGTAGCTGCTGCCTTGGCAGGAACTAATGGAGATCCATAATAAACCCCTGGAAGAGTAGCTGCTGCCTTGGCAGGAACTAACAGGGATCCATAATAAACCCTAGGAAGAGTAGATTCTGCCTTGGCAGGAACTAATGGGGATCCATAATAAACCAAAGGAAGACTAGCTGCTGCCTTGGCAGAAACTAATGTGGATCCATAATAAACCCCAGGAAGAATAGCTGCTGCCTTGGAAGGAACTAATGGAGATCCATAATAAACCCCAGGAAGAGTAGCTGCTGCCTTGGCAGGAACTAACAGGGATCCATATTAAACCCCAGGAAGAGTAGCTGCTGCCTTGGCAGGAACTAATGGAGATCCATAATAAACCCCAGGAAGAGTAGCTGCTGCCTTGGCAGGAACTAACAGGGAACCATAATAAACCCCAGGAAGAGTAGCTGCTGCCTTGGCAGGAACTAATGGAGATCCATAATATACCCCAGGAAGAATAGCTGCTGCCTTGGCAGGAACTAATGGAGATCCATAATAAACCCCTGGAAGAGTAGCTGCTGCCTTGAGGAACTAATGGAGATCCATAATAAACCCCTGGAAGAGTAGCTGCTGCCTTGAGGAACTAACAGGGATCCATAATAAACCCCATGAAGAGTAGCTACTGCCTTGGCAGGAACTAACAGGGATCCATAATAAAACCCAGGAAGAGTAGCTGCTGCCTTGGCAGGAACTAATGGAGATCCATAATAAACCCCAGGAAGAGTAGCTGCTGCCTTGGCAGGAACTAATGGAGATCCATAATAAACCCCAGGAAGAGTAGCTGCTGCCTTGGCAGGAACTAACAGGGATCCATAATAAACCCCAGGAAGAGTAGCTGCTGCCTTGTCAGGAACTAATGGAGATCCATAATAAACCCCAGGAAGAGTAGCTGCCTTGGCAGGAACTAATGGAGATCAATAATAAACCCAAGGAAGAGTAGCTGCTGCCTTGGCAGGAACTAATGGAGATCCATAATAAACCCCAGGAAGAGTAGCTGCTGCCTTGGCAGGAACTAATGGAGATCCATAATAAACCCCAGGAAGAGTAGCTGCTGCCTTGGCAGGAACTAACAGGGATCCATAATAAACCCCAGGAAGAGTAGCTGCTGCCTTGGCAGGAACTAATGGAGATCCATAATAAACCCCAGGAAGAGTAGCTGCTGCCTTGGCAGGAACTAATGGAGATCCATAATAAACCCCTGGAAGAGTAGCTGCTGCCTTGAGGAACTAATAGGGATCCATAATAAACCAAAGGAAGAGTAGCTGCTGCCTTGGCAGAAACTAATGTGGATCCATAATAAACCCCAGGAAGAGTAGCTGCTGCCATGGAAGGAACTAATGGAGATCCATAATAAACCCCAGGAAGAGTAGCTGCTGCCTTGGCAGGAACTAACAGGGATCCATAATAAACCCCAGGAAGAGTAGCTGCTGCCTTGGCAGGAACTAATGGAGATCCATAGTAAACCCCAGGAAGAGTAGCTGCTGCCTTGGCAGGAACTAACAGGGAACCATAATAAACCCCAGGAAGAGTAGCTGCTGCCTTGGCAGGAACTAATGGAGATCCATAATATACCCCAGGAAGAATAGCTGCTGCCTTGGCAGGAACTAATGGAGATCCATAATAAACCCCTGGAAGAGTAGCTGCTGCCTTGAGGAACTAATGGAGATCCATAATAAACCCCTGGAAGAGTAGCTGCTGCCTTGAGGAACTAACAGGGATCCATAATAAACCCCATGAAGAGCTACTGCCTTGGCAGGAACTAACAGGGATCCATAATAAAACCCAGGAAGAGTAGCTGCTGCCTTGGCAGGAACTAATGGAGATCCATAATAAACCCCAGGAAGAGTAGCTGCTGCCTTGGCAGGAACTAATGGAGATCCATAATAAACCCCAGGAAGAGTAGCTGCTGCCTTGGCAGGAACTAACAGGGATCCATAATAAACCCCATGAAGAGTAGCTGCTGCCTTGTCAGGAACTAATGGAGATCCATAATAAACCCCAGGAAGAGTAGCTGCCTTGGCAGGAACTAATGGAGATCAATAATAAACCCAAGGAAGAGTAGCTGCTGCCTTGGCAGGAACTAATGGAGATCCATAATAAACCCCAGGAAGAGTAGCTGCTGCCTTGGCAGGAACTAATGGAGATCCATAATAAACCCCAGGAAGAGTAGCTGCTGCCTTGGCAGGAACTAATGGAGATCCATAATAAACCCCAGGAAGAGTAGCTGCTGCCTTGGCAGGAACTAACAGGGATCCATAATAAACCCCAGGAAGAGTAGCTGCTGCCTTGGCAGGAACTAATGGAGATCCATAATAAACCCCAGGAAGAGTAGCTGCTGCCTTGGCAGGAACTAACAGGGATCCATATTAAACCCCAGGAAGAGTAGCTGCTGCCTTGGCAGGAACTAATGGAGATCCATAATAAACCCCAGGAAGAGTAGCTGCTGCCTTGGCAGGAACTAACAGGGAACCATAATAAACCCCAGGAAGAGTAGCTGCTGCCTTGGCAGGAACTAATGGAGATCCATAATATACCCCAGGAAGAATAGCTGCTGCCTTGGCAGGAACTAATGGAGATCCATAATAAACCCCTGGAAGAGTAGCTGCTGCCTTGAGGAACTAATGGAGATCCATAATAAACCCCTGGAAGAGTAGCTGCTGCCTTGAGGAACTAACAGGGATCCATAATAAACCCCATGAAGAGTAGCTACTGCCTTGGCAGGAACTAACAGGGATCCATAATAAAACCCAGGAAGAGTAGCTGCTGCCTTGGCAGGAACTAATGGAGATCCATAATAAACCCCAGGAAGAGTAGCTGCTGCCTTGGCAGGAACTAATGGAGATCCATAATAAACCCCAGGAAGAGTAGCTGCTGCCTTGGCAGGAACTAACAGGGATCCATAATAAACCCCAGGAAGAGTAGCTGCTGCCTTGGCAGGAACTAATGGAGATCCATAATAAACCCCAGGAAGAGTAGCTGCTGCCTTGGCAGGAACTAATGGAGATCCATAATAAACCCCAGGAAGAGTAGCTGCTGCCTTGGCAGGAACTAATGGAGATCCATAATAAACCCCAGGAAGAGTAGCTGCTGCCTTGGCAGGAACTAATGGAGATCCATAATAAACCCCAGGAAGAGTAGCTGCTGCCTTGGCAGGAACTAATGGAGATCCATAATAAACCCCAGGAAGAGTAGCTGCTGCCTTGGCAGGAACTAATGGAGATCCATAATAAACCCCAGGAAGAGTAGCTGCTGCCTTGGCAGGAACTAACAGGAGATCCATAATAAACCCCAGGAAGAGTAGCTGCTGCCTTGGCAGGAACTAATGGAGATCCATAATAAACCCCAGGAAGAGTAGCTGCTGCCTTGGCAGGAACTAATGGAGATCCATAATAAACCCCAGGAAGAGTAGCTGCTGCCTTGGCAGGAACTAATGGAGATCCATAATAAACCCCAGGAAGAGTAGCTGCTGCCTTGGCAGGAACTAATGGAGATCCATAATAAACCCCAGGAAGAGTAGCTGCTGCCTTGGCAGGAACTAATGGAGATCCATAATAAACCCCAGGAAGAGTAGCTGCTGCCTTGGCAGGAACTAATGGAGATCCATAATAAACCCCAGGAAGAGTAGCTGCTGCCTTGGCAGGAACTAATGGAGATCCATAATAAACCCCAGGAAGAGTAGCTGCTGCCTTGGCAGGAACTAACAGGGATCCATAATAAACCCCAGGAAGAGTAGCTGCTGCCTTGGCAGGAACTAATGGAGATCCATAATAAACCCCAGGAAGAGTAGCTGCTGCCTTGGCAGGAACTAATGGAGATCCATAATAAACCCCAGGAAGAGTAGCTGCTGCCTTGGCAGGAACTAATGGAGATCCATAATAAACCCCAGGAAGAGTAGCTGCTGCCTTGGCAGGAACTAATGGAGATCCATAATAAACCCCAGGAAGAGTAGCTGCTGCCTTGGCAGGAACTAATGGAGATCCATAATAAACCCCAGGAAGAGTAGCTGCTGCCTTGGCAGGAACTAATGGAGATCCATAATAAACCCCAGGAAGAGTAGCTGCTGCCTTGGCAGGAACTAATGGAGATCCATAATAAACCCCAGGAAGAGTAGCTGCTGCCTTGGCAGGAACTAATGGAGATCCATAATAAACCCCAGGAAGAGTAGCTGCTGCCTTGGCAGGAACTAATGGATCCATAATAAACCCCAGGAAGAGTAGCTGCTGCCTTGGCAGGAACTAATGGAGATCCATAATAAACCCCAGGAAGAGTAGCTGCTGCCTTGGCAGGAACTAATGGAGATCCATAATAAACCCCAGGAAGAGTAGCTGCTGCCTTGGCAGGAACTAATGGAGATCCATAATAAACCCCAGGAAGAGTAGCTGCTGCCTTGGCAGGAACTAACAGGGATCCATAATAAACCCCAGGAAGAGTAGCTGCTGCCTTGGCAGGAACTAATGGAGATCCATAATAAACCCCAGGAAGAGTAGCTGCTGCCTTGGCAGGAACTAATGGAGATCCATAATAAACCCCAGGAAGAGTAGCTGCTGCCTTGGCAGGAACTAATGGAGATCCATAATAAACCCCAGGAAGAGTAGCTGCTGCCTTGGCAGGAACTAACAGGAGATCCATAATAAACCCCAGGAAGAGTAGCTGCTGCCTTGGCAGGAACTAATGGAGATCCATAATAAACCCCAGGAAGAGTAGCTGCTGCCTTGGCAGGAACTAATGGAGATCCATAATAAACCCCAGGAAGAGTAGCTGCTGCCTTGGCAGGAACTAATGGAGATCCATAATAAACCCCAGGAAGAGTAGCTGCTGCCTTGGCAGGAACTAATGGAGATCCATAATAAACCCCAGGAAGAGTAGCTGCTGCCTTGGCAGGAACTAATGGAGATCCATAATAAACCCCAGGAAGAGTAGCTGCTGCCTTGGCAGGAACTAATGGAGATCCATAATAAACCCCAGGAAGAGTAGCTGCTGCCTTGGCAGGAACTAATGGAGATCCATAATAAACCCCAGGAAGAGTAGCTGCTGCCTTGGCAGGAACTAACAGGGATCCATAATAAACCCCAGGAAGAGTAGCTGCTGCCTTGGCAGGAACTAACAGGGATCCATAATAAACCCCAGGAAGAGTAGCTGCTGCCTTGGCAGGAACTAATGGAGATCCATAATAAACCCCAGGAAGAGTAGCTGCTGCCTTGGCAGGAACTAATGGAGATCCATAATAAACCCCTGGAAGAGTAGCTGCTGCCTTGAGGAACTAACAGGGATCCATAATAAACCCCAGGAAGAGTAGCTGCTGCCTTGGCAGGAACTAATGGAGATCCATAATAAACCCCTGGAAGAGTAGCTGCTGCCTTGGCAGGAACTAATGGAGATCCATAATAAACCCCAGGAAGAGTAGCTGCTGCCTTGGCAGGAACTAATGGAGATCCATAATAAACCCCAGGAAGAGTAGCTGCTGCCTTGGCAGGAACTAATGGAGATCCATAATAAACCCCAGGAAGAGTAGCTGCTGCCTTGGCAGGAACTAATGGAGATCCATAATAAACCCCAGGAAGAGTAGCTGCTGCCTTGGCAGGAACTAATGGAGATCCATAATAAACCCCAGGAAGAGTAGCTGCTGCCTTGGCAGGAACTAATGGAGATCCATAATAAACCCCAGGAAGAGTAGCTGCTGCCTTGGCAGGAACTAATGGAGATCCATAATAAACCCCAGGAAGAGTAGCTGCTGCCTTGGCAGGAACTAATGGAGATCCATAATAAACCCCAGGAAGAGTAGCTGCTGCCTTGGCAGGAACTAATGGAGATCCATAATAAACCCCAGGAAGAGTAGCTGCTGCCTTGGCAGGAACTAACAGGGATCCATAATAAACCCCAGGAAGAGTAGCTGCTGCCTTGGCAGGAACTAATGGAGATCCATAATAAACCCCAGGAAGAGTAGCTGCTGCCTTGGCAGGAACTAATGGAGATCCATAATAAACCCCAGGAAGAGTAGCTGCTGCCTTGGCAGGAACTAATGGAGATCCATAATAAACCCCAGGAAGAGTAGCTGCTGCCTTGGCAGGAACTAATGGAGATCCATAATAAACCCCAGGAAGAGTAGCTGCTGCCTTGGCAGGAACTAATGGAGATCCATAATAAACCCCAGGAAGAGTAGCTGCTGCCTTGGCAGGAACTAATGGAGATCCATAATAAACCCCAGGAAGAGTAGCTGCTGCCTTGGCAGGAACTAATGGAGATCCATAATAAACCCCAGGAAGAGTAGCTGCTGCCTTGGCAGGAACTAATGGAGATCCATAATAAACCCCAGGAAGAGTAGCTGCTGCCTTGGCAGGAACTAATGGAGATCCATAATAAACCCCAGGAAGAGTAGCTGCTGCCTTGGCAGGAACTAATGGAGATCCATAATAAACCCCAGGAAGAGTAGCTGCTGCCTTGGCAGGAACTAATGGAGATCCATAATAAACCCCAGGAAGAGTAGCTGCTGCCTTGGCAGGAACTAATGGAGATCCATAATAAACCCCAGGAAGAGTAGCTGCTGCCTTGGCAGGAACTAACAGGGATCCATAATAAACCCCAGGAAGAGTAGCTGCTGCCTTGGCAGGAACTAATGGAGATCCATAATAAACCCCAGGAAGAGTAGCTGCTGCCTTGGCAGGAACTAATGGAGATCCATAATAAACCCCAGGAAGAGTAGCTGCTGCCTTGGCAGGAACTAATGGAGATCCATAATAAACCCCAGGAAGAGTAGCTGCTGCCTTGGCAGGAACTAATGGAGATCCATAATAAACCCCAGGAAGAGTAGCTGCTGCCTTGGCAGGAACTAATGGAGATCCATAATAAACCCCAGGAAGAGTAGCTGCTGCCTTGGCAGGAACTAATGGAGATCCATAATAAACCCCAGGAAGAGTAGCTGCTGCCTTGGCAGGAACTAATGGAGATCCATAATAAACCCCAGGAAGAGTAGCTGCTGCCTTGGCAGGAACTAATGGAGATCCATAATAAACCCCAGGAAGAGTAGCTGCTGCCTTGGCAGGAACTAATGGAGATCCATAATAAACCCCAGGAAGAGTAGCTGCTGCCTTGGCAGGAACTAATGGAGATCCATAATAAACCCCAGGAAGAGTAGCTGCTGCCTTGGCAGGAACTAATGGAGATCCATAATAAACCCCAGGAAGAGTAGCTGCTGCCTTGGCAGGAACTAATGGAGATCCATAATAAACCCCAGGAAGAGTAGCTGCTGCCTTGGCAGGAACTAACAGGAGATCCATAATAAACCCCAGGAAGAGTAGCTGCTGCCTTGGCAGGAACTAATGGAGATCCATAATAAACCCCAGGAAGAGTAGCTGCTGCCTTGGCAGGAACTAATGGAGATCCATAATAAACCCCAGGAAGAGTAGCTGCTGCCTTGGCAGGAACTAATGGAGATCCATAATAAACCCCAGGAAGAGTAGCTGCTGCCTTGGCAGGAACTAATGGAGATCCATAATAAACCCCAGGAAGAGTAGCTGCTGCCTTGGCAGGAACTAATGGAGATCCATAATAAACCCCAGGAAGAGTAGCTGCTGCCTTGGCAGGAACTAATGGAGATCCATAATAAACCCCAGGAAGAGTAGCTGCTGCCTTGGCAGGAACTAATGGAGATCCATAATAAACCCCAGGAAGAGTAGCTGCTGCCTTGGCAGGAACTAATGGAGATCCATAATAAACCCCAGGAAGAGTAGCTGCTGCCTTGGCAGGAACTAATGGAGATCCATAATAAACCCCAGGAAGAGTAGCTGCTGCCTTGGCAGGAACTAACAGGGATCCATAATAAACCCCAGGAAGAGTAGCTGCTGCCTTGGCAGGAACTAATGGAGATCCATAATAAACCCCAGGAAGAGTAGCTGCTGCCTTGGCAGGAACTAATGGAGATCCATAATAAACCCCAGGAAGAGTAGCTGCTGCCTTGGCAGGAACTAATGGAGATCCATAATAAACCCCAGGAAGAGTAGCTGCTGCCTTGGCAGGAACTAATGGAGATCCATAATAAACCCCAGGAAGAGTAGCTGCTGCCTTGGCAGGAACTAATGGAGATCCATAATAAACCCCAGGAAGAGTAGCTGCTGCCTTGGCAGGAACTAATGGAGATCCATAATAAACCCCAGGAAGAGTAGCTGCTGCCTTGGCAGGAACTAATGGAGATCCATAATAAACCCCAGGAAGAGTAGCTGCTGCCTTGGCAGGAACTAACAGGAGATCCATAATAAACCCCAGGAAGAGTAGCTGCTGCCTTGGCAGGAACTAATGGAGATCCATAATAAACCCCAGGAAGAGTAGCTGCTGCCTTGGCAGGAACTAATGGAGATCCATAATAAACCCCAGGAAGAGTAGCTGCTGCCTTGGCAGGAACTAATGGAGATCCATAATAAACCCCAGGAAGAGTAGCTGCTGCCTTGGCAGGAACTAACAGGGATCCATAATAAACCCCAGGAAGAGTAGCTGCTGCCTTGGCAGGAACTAATGGAGATCCATAATAAACCCAGGAAGAGTAGCTGCTGCCTTGGCAGGAACTAATGGAGATCCATAATAAACCCCAGGAAGAGTAGCTGCTGCCTTGGCAGGAACTAATGGAGATCCATAATAAACCCCAGGAAGAGTAGCTGCTGCCTTGGCAGGAACTAATGGAGATCCATAATAAACCCCAGGAAGAGTAGCTGCTGCCTTGGCAGGAACTAACAGGAGATCCATAATAAACCCCAGGAAGAGTAGCTGCTGCCTTGGCAGGAACTAATGGAGATCCATAATAAACCCCAGGAAGAGTAGCTGCTGCCTTGGCAGGAACTAATGGAGATCCATAATAAACCCCAGGAAGAGTAGCTGCTGCCTTGGCAGGAACTAATGGAGATCCATAATAAACCCCAGGAAGAGTAGCTGCTGCCTTGGCAGGAACTAACAGGGATCCATAATAAACCCCAGGAAGAGTAGCTGCTGCCTTGGCAGGAACTAATGGAGATCCATAATAAACCCCAGGAAGAGTAGCTGCTGCCTTGGCAGGAACTAATGGAGATCCATAATAAACCCCAGGAAGAGTAGCTGCTGCCTTGGCAGGAACTAATGGAGATCCATAATAAACCCCAGGAAGAGTAGCTGCTGCCTTGGCAGGAACTAATGGAGATCCATAATAAACCCCAGGAAGAGTAGCTGCTGCCTTGGCAGGAACTAACAGGGATCCATAATAAACCCCAGGAAGAGTAGCTGCTGCCTTGGCAGGAACTAATGGAGATCCATAATAAACCCCAGGAAGAGTAGCTGCTGCCTTGGCAGGAACTAATGGAGATCCATAATAAACCCCAGGAAGAGTAGCTGCTGCCTTGGCAGGAACTAACAATGGGATCCATAATAAACCCCAGGAAGAGTAGCTGCTGCCTTGGCAGGAACTAACAGGAGATCCATAATAAAACCCCAGGAAGAGTAGCTGCTGCCTTGGCAGGAACTAATGGAGATCCATAATAAACCCCAGGAAGAGTAGCTGCTGCCTTGGCAGGAACTAATGGAGATCCATAATAAACCCCAGGAAGAGTAGCTGCTGCCTTGGCAGGAACTAATGGAGATCCATAATAAACCCCAGGAAGAGTAGCTGCTGCCTTGGCAGGAACTAATGGGGATCCATAATAAACCCCAGGAAGAGTAGCTGCTGCCTTGGCAGGAACTAATGGAGATCCATAATAAACCCCGGGAAGAGTAGCTGCTGCCTTGGCAGGAACTAACAGGGATCCATTATAAACCCCAGGAAGAGTAGCTGCTGCCTTGGCAGGAACTAATGGAGATCCATAATAAACCCCAGGAAGAGTAGCTGCTGCCTTGGCAGGAACTAATGGAGATCCATAATAAACCCCAGGAAGAGTAGCTGCTGCCTTGGCAGGAACTAACAGGGATCCATAATAAAACCCCAGGAAGAGTAGCTGCTGCCTTGGCAGGAACTAATGGAGATCCATAATAAACCCCAGGAAGAGTAGCTGCTGCCTTGGGAACTAATGGAGATCCATAATAAACCCCAGGAAGAGTAGCTGCTGCCTTGGCAGGAACTAATGGAGATCCATAATAAACCCCAGGAAGAGTAGCTGCTGCCTTGGCAGGAACTAACAGGAGATCCATAATAAACCCCAGGAAGAGTAGCTGCTGCCTTGGCAGGAACTAATGGAGATCCATAATAAACCCCAGGAAGAGTAGCTGCTGCCTTGGCAGGAACTAATGGAGATCCATAATAAACCCCAGGAAGAGTAGCTGCTGCCTTGGCAGGAACTAATGGAGATCCATAATAAACCCCAGGAAGAGTAGCTGCTGCCTTGGCAGGAACTAATGGAGATCCATAATAAAACCCCAGGAAGAGTAGCTGCTGCCTTGGCAGGAACTAATGGAGATCCATAATAAACCCCAGGAAGAGTAGCTGCTGCCTTGGCAGGAACTAATGGAGATCCATAATAAACCCCAGGAAGAGTAGCTGCTGCCTTGGCAGGAACTAATGGAGATCCATAATAAACCCCAGGAAGAGTAGCTGCTGCCTTGGCAGGAACTAATGGAGATCCATAATAAACCCCAGGAAGAGTAGCTGCTGCCTTGGCAGGAACTAATGGAGATCCATAATAAACCCCAGGAAGAGTAGCTGCTGCCTTGGCAGGAACTAATGGAGATCCATAATAAACCCCAGGAAGAGTAGCTGCTGCCTTGGCAGGAACTAATGGAGATCCATAATAAACCCCAGGAAGAGTAGCTGCTGCCTTGGCAGGAACTAATGGAGATCCATAATAAACCCCAGGAAGAGTAGCTGCTGCCTTGGCAGGAACTAATGGAGATCCATAATAAACCCCAGGAAGAGTAGCTGCTGCCTTGGCAGGAACTAATGGAGATCCATAATAAACCCCAGGAAGAGTAGCTGCTGCCTTGGCAGGAACTAATGGAGATCCATAATAAACCCCAGGAAGAGTAGCTGCTGCCTTGGCAGGAACTAATGGAGATCCATAATAAACCCCAGGAAGAGTAGCTGCTGCCTTGGCAGGAACTAATGGAGATCCATAATAAACCCCAGGAAGAGTAGCTGCTGCCTTGGCAGGAACTAATGGAGATCCATAATAAACCCCAGGAAGAGTAGCTGCTGCCTTGGCAGGAACTAATGGAGATCCATAATAAACCCCAGGAAGAGTAGCTGCTGCCTTGGCAGGAACTAATGGAGATCCATAATAAACCCCAGGAAGAGTAGCTGCTGCCTTGGCAGGAACTAATGGAGATCCATAATAAACCCCAGGAAGAGTAGCTGCTGCCTTGGCAGGAACTAATGGAGATCCATAATAAACCCCAGGAAGAGTAGCTGCTGCCTTGGCAGGAACTAATGGAGATCCATAATAAACCCCAGGAAGAGTAGCTGCTGCCTTGGCAGGAACTAATGGAGATCCATAATAAACCCCAGGAAGAGTAGCTGCTGCCTTGGCAGGAACTAATGGAGATCCATAATAAACCCCAGGAAGAGTAGCTGCTGCCTTGGCAGGAACTAATGGAGATCCATAATAAACCCCAGGAAGAGTAGCTGCTGCCTTGGCAGGAACTAACAGGGATCCATAATAAACCCCAGGAAGAGTAGCTGCTGCCTTGGCAGGAACTAATGGAGATCCATAATAAACCCCAGGAAGAGTAGCTGCTGCCTTGGCAGGAACTAATGGAGATCCATAATAAACCCCAGGAAGAGTAGCTGCTGCCTTGGCAGGAACTAATGGAGATCCATAATAAACCCCAGGAAGAGTAGCTGCTGCCTTGGCAGGAACTAATGGAGATCCATAATAAACCCCAGGAAGAGTAGCTGCTGCCTTGGCAGGAACTAATGGAGATCCATAATAAACCCCAGGAAGAGTAGCTGCTGCCTTGGCAGGAACTAATGGAGATCCATAATAAACCCCAGGAAGAGTAGCTGCTGCCTTGGCAGGAACTAATGGAGATCCATAATAAACCCCAGGAAGAGTAGCTGCTGCCTTGGCAGGAACTAATGGAGATCCATAATAAACCCCAGGAAGAGTAGCTGCTGCCTTGGCAGGAACTAATGGAGATCCATAATAAACCCCAGGAAGAGTAGCTGCTGCCTTGGCAGGAACTAATGGAGATCCATAATAAACCCCAGGAAGAGTAGCTGCTGCCTTGGCAGGAACTAATGGATCATAATAAACCCCAGGAAGAGTAGCTGCTGCCTTGGCAGGAACTAATGGAGATCCATAATAAACCCCAGGAAGAGTAGCTGCTGCCTTGGCAGGAACTAATGGAGATCCATAATAAACCTAGGAAGAGTAGCTGCTGCCTTGGCAGGAACTAAGATCCATAATAAACCCCAGGAAGAGTAGCTGCTGCCTTGGCAGGAACTAATGGAGATCCATAATAAACCCCAGGAAGAGTAGCTGCTGCCTTGGCAGGAACTAATGGAGATCCATAATAAACCCCAGGAAGAGTAGCTGCTGCCTTGGCAGGAACTAATGGAGATCCATAATAAACCCCAGGAAGAGTAGCTGCTGCCTTGGCAGGAACTAATGGAGATCCATAATAAACCCCAGGAAGAGTAGCTGCTGCCTTGGCAGGAACTAACATGGAGATCCATAATAAACCCCAGGAAGAGTAGCTGCTGCCTTGGCAGGAACTAACATGGAGATCCATAATAAACCCCAGGAAGAGTAGCTGCTGCCTTGGCAGGAACTAATGGAGATCCATAATAAACCCCAGGAAGAGTAGCTGCTGCCTTGGCAGGAACTAATGGAGATCCATAATAAACCCCAGGAAGAGTAGCTGCTGCCTTGGCAGGAACTAACAGGGATCCATAATAAACCCCATGAAGAGTAGCTGCTGCCTTGGCAGAACTAATGGAGATCCATAATAAAACCCCAGGAAGAGTAGCTGCTGCCTTGGCAGGAACTAATGGAGATCCATAATAAACCCCAGGAAGAGTAGCTGCTGCCTTGGCAGGAACTAATGGAGATCCATAATAAACCCCAGGAAGAGTAGCTGCTGCCTTGTCAGGAACTAACAGGATCCATAATAAACCCCAGGAAGAGTAGCTGCTGCCTTGGCAGGAACTAATGGAGATCCATAATAAACCCCAGGAAGAGTAGCTGCTGCCTTGGCAGGAACTAATGGAGATTCAATAATAAACCCCAAGGAAGAGTAGCTGCTGCCTTGGCAGGAACTAACATGGAGAACCATAATAAACCCCAGGAAGAGTAGCTGCTGCCTTGGCAGGAACTAATGGAGATCCATAATATACCCCAGGAAGAATAGCTGCTGCCTTGGCAGGAACTAATGGAGATCCATAATAAACCCCTGGAAGAGTAGCTGCTGCCTTGAGGAACTAATGGAGATCCATAATAAACCCCTGGAAGAGTAGCTGCTGCCTTGAGGAACTAACAGGGATCCATAATAAACCCCATGAAGATTAGCTACTGCCTTGGCAGGAACTAACAGGGATCCATAATAAAACCCAGGAAGAGTAGCTGCTGCCTTGGCAGGAACTAATGGAGATCCATAATAAACCCCAGGAATAGTAGCTGCTGCCTTGCAGGAACTAATGGAGATCCATAATAAACCCCTGGAAGAGTAGCTGCTGCCTTGAGGAACTAATGGAGATCCATAATAAACCCCTGGAAGAGTAGCTGCTGCCTTGAGGAACTAACAGGGATCCATAATAAACCCCATGAAGAGTAGCTACTGCCTTGGCAGGAACTAACAGGGATCCATAATAAAACCCAGGAAGAGTAGCTGCTGCCTTGGCAGGAACTAATGGAGATCCATAATAAACCCCAGGAAGAGTAGCTGCTGCCTTGGCAGGAACTAATGGAGATCCATAATAAACCCCAGGAAGAGTAGCTGCTGCCTTGGCAGGAACTAATTGGGATCCATAATAAACCCCATGAAGAGTAGCTGCTGCCTTGGCAGGAACTAATTGGGATCCATAATAAACCCCATGAAGAGTAGCTGCTGCCTTGTCAGGAACTAATGGAGATCCATAATAAACCCCAGGAAGAGTAGCTGCCTTGGCAGGAACTAATGGAGATCAATAATAAACCCAAGGAAGAGTAGCTGCTGCCTTGGCAGGAACTAATGGAGATCCATAATAAACCCCAGGAAGAGTAGCTGCTGCCTTGGCAGGAACTAATGGAGATCCATAATAAACCCCAGGAAGAGTAGCTGCTGCCTTGGCAGGAACTAATGGAGATCCATAATAAACCCCAGGAAGAGTAGCTGCTGCCTTGGCAGGAACTAACAGGGATCCATAATAAACCCCATGAAGATTAGTTACTGCCTTGGCAGGAACTAACAGGGATCCATAATAAAACCCAGGAAGAGTAGCTGCTGCCTTGGCAGGAACTAATGGAGATCCATAATAAACCCCAGGAAGAGTAGCTGCTGCCTTGGCAGGAACTAATGGAGATCCATAATATACCCCAGGAAGAATAGCTGCTGCCTTGGCAGGAACTAATGGAGATCCATAATAAACCCCTGGAAGAGTAGCTGCTGCCTTGGCAGGAACTAACAGGGATCCATAATAAACCCTAGGAAGAGTAGCTGCTGCCTTGGCAGGAACTAATGGAGATCCATAATAAACCCCAGGAAGAGTAGCTGCTGCCTTGGCAGGAACTAATGGAGATCGATTATAAACCCAAGGAAGAGTAGCTGCTGCCTTGGCAGGAACTAATGGAGATCCATAATAAACCCCTGGAAGAGTAGCTGCTGCCTTGAGGAACTAATGGGGATCCATAATAAACCCCAGGAAGAGTAGCTGCTGCCTTGGCAGGAACTAACAGGGATCCATAATAAACCCCAGGAAGAGTAGCTGCTGCCTTGGCAGGAACTAATGGAGATCCATAATAAACCCCAGGAAGAGTAGCTGCTGCCTTTGCAGGAACTAATGGAGATCCATAATAAACCCCTGGAAGAGTAGCTGCTGCCTTGAGGAACTAATGGGGATCCATAATAAATCAAAGGAAGAGTAGCTGCTGCCTTGGCAGAAACTAATGTGGATCCATAATAAACCCCAGGAAGAGTAGCTGCTGCCATGGAAGGAACTAATGGAGATCCATAATAAACCCCAGGAAGAGTAGCTGCTGCCTTGGCAGGAACTAACAGGGATCCATATTAAACCCCAGGAAGAGTAGCTGCTGCCTTGGCAGGAACTAATGGAGATCCATAATAAACCCCAGGAAGAGTAGCTGCTGCCTTGTCAGGAACTAACAGGGAACCATAATAAACCCCAGGAAGAGTAGCTGCTGCCTTGGCAGGAACTAATGGAGATCCATAATATACCCCAGGAAGAATAGCTGCTGCCTTGGCAGGAACTAATGGAGATCCATAATAAACCCCTGGAAGAGTAGCTGCTGCCTTGAGGAACTAATGGAGATCCATAATAAACCCCTGGAAGAGTAGCTGCTGCCTTGAGGAACTAACAGGGATCCATAATAAACCCCATGAAGAGTAGCTACTGCCTTGGCAGGAACTAACAGGGATCCATAATAAAACCCAGGAAGAGTAGCTGCTGCCTTGGCAGGAACTAATGGAGATCCATAATAAACCCCAGGAAGAGTAGCTGCTGCCTTGGCAGGAACTAATGGAGATCCATAATAAACCCCAGGAAGAGTAGCTGCTGCCTTGGCAGGAACTAACAGGGATCCATAATAAACCCCATGAAGAGTAGCTGCTGCATTGTCAGGAACTAACAGGGATCCATAATAAACCCCAGGAAGAGTAGCTGCTGCCTTGGCAGGAACTAATGGAGATCCATAATAAACCCCAGGAAGAGTAGCCGCTGCCTTGGCAGGAACTAATGGAGATCCATAATAAACCCCTGGAAGAGTAGCTGCTGCCTTGAGGAACTAATGGGGATCCATAATAAACCCCAGGAAGAGTAGCTGCTGCCTTGGCAGGAACTAACAGGGATCCATAATAAACCCCGGGAAGAGTAGCTGCTGCCTTGGCAGGAACTAATGGAGATCCATAATAAACCCCAAGAAGAATAGCTGCTGCCTTGGAAGGAACTAATGGAGATCCATAATAAACCCCAGGAAGAGTACCTGCTGCCTTGGCAGGAACTAACAGGGACCCATAATAAACCCCATGAAGAGTAGCTACGGCCTTGGCAGGAACTAATGGAGATCCATAATAAACCCCTGGAAGAGTAGCTGCTGCCTTGAGGAACTAATGGGGATCCATAATAAACCCCAGAAAGAGTAGCTGCTGCCTTGGCAGGAAATAACAGGGATCCATATTAAACCCTAGGAAGAGTAGCTGCTGCCTTGGCAGGAACTAATGGAGATCCATAATAAACCCCAGGAAGAGTAGCTGCTGCCTTGGCAGGAACTAACAGGGAACCATTATAAACCCCAGGAAGAGTAGCTGCTGCCTTGGCAGGAACTAATGGAGATCCATAATATACCCCAGGAAGAATAGCTGCTGCCTTGGCAGGAACTAATGGAGATCCATAATAAACCCCAGGAAGAGTAGCTGCCTTGGCAGGAACTAATGGAGATCAATAATAAACCCAAGGAAGAGTAGCTGCTGCCTTGGCAGGAACTAATGGAGATCCATAATAAACCCCAGGAAGAGTAGCTGCCTTGGCAGGAACTAATGGAGATCAATAATAAACCCCAGGAAGAGTAGCTGCTGCCTTGGCAGGAACTAACAGGGATCCATATTAAACCCCAGGAAGAGTAGCTGCTGCCTTGGCAGGAACTAATGGAGATCCATAATAAACCCCAGGAAGAGTAGCTGCTGCCTTGGCAGGAACTAACAGGGAACCATAATAAACCCCAGGAAGAGTAGCTGCTGCCTTGGCAGGAACTAATGGAGATCCATAATATACCCCAGGAAGAATAGCTGCTGCCTTGGCAGGAACTAATGGAGATCCATAATAAACCCCTGGAAGAGTAGCTGCTGCCTTGAGGAACTAATGGAGATCCATAATAAACCCCTGGAAGAGTAGCTGCTGCCTTGAGGAACTAACAGGGATCCATAATAAACCCCATGAAGAGTAGCTACTGCCTTGGCAGGAACTAACAGGGATCCATAATAAAACCCAGGAAGAGTAGCTGCTGCCTTGGCAGGAACTAATGGAGATCCATAATAAACCCCAGGAAGAGTAGCTGCTGCCTTGGCAGGAACTAATGGAGATCCATAATAAACCCCAGGAAGAGTAGCTGCTGCCTTGGCAGGAACTAACAGGGATCCATAATAAACCCCATGAAGAGTAGCTGCTGCATTGTCAGGAACTAATGGAGTTCCATAATAAACCCCAGGAAGAGTAGCTGCCTTGGCAGGAACTAATGGAGATCAATAATAAACCCAAGGAAGAGTAGCTGCTGCCTTGGCAGGAACTAATGGAGATCCATAATAAACCCCAGGAAGAGTAGCTGCTGCCTTGGCAGGAACTAACAGGGATCCATAATAAACCCCAGGAAGAGTAGCTGCTGCCTTGGCAGGAACTAATGGAGATCCATAATAAACCCCAGGAAGAGTAGCCGCTGCCTTGGCAGGAACTAATGGAGATCCATAATAAACCCCTGGAAGAGTAGCTGCTGCCTTGAGGAACTAATGGGGATCCATAATAAACCCCAGGAAGAGTAGCTGCTGCCTTGGCAGGAACTAACAGGGATCCATAATAAACCCGGGAAGAGTAGCTGCTGCCTTGGCAGGAACTAATGGAGATCCATAATAAACCCCAAGAAGAATAGCTGCTGCCTTGGAAGGAACTAATGGAGATCCATAATAAACCCCAGGAAGAGTACCTGCTGCCTTGGCAGGAACTAACAGGGACCCATAATAAACCCCATGAAGAGTAGCTACGGCCTTGGCAGGAACTAATGGAGATCCATAATAAACCCCTGGAAGAGTAGCTGCTGCCTTGAGGAACTAATGGGGATCCAAAATAAACCCCAGAAAGAGTAGCTACTGCCTTGGCAGGAAATAACAGGGATCCATATTAAACCCTAGGAAGAGTAGCTGCTGCCTTGGCAGGAACTAATGGAGATCCATAATAAACCCCAGGAAGAGTAGCTGCTGCCTTGGCAGGAACTAACAGGGAACCATTATAAACCCCAGGAAGAGTAGCTGCTGCCTTGGCAGGAACTAATGGAGATCCATAATATACCCCAGGAAGAATAGCTGCTGCCTTGGCAGGAACTAATGGAGATCCATAATAAACCCCAGGAAGAGTAGCTGCCTTGGCAGGAACTAATGGAGATCAATAATAAACCCAAGGAAGAGTAGCTGCTGCCTTGGCAGGAACTAATGGAGATCCATAATAAACCCCAGGAAGAGTAGCTGCCTTGGCAGGAACTAATGGAGATCAATAATAAACCCAAGGAAGAGTAGCTGCTGCCTTGGCAGGAACTAATGGAGATCCATAATAAACCCCAGGAAGAGTAGCTGCTGCCTTGGCAGGAACTAATGGAGATCCATAATAAACCCCTGGAAGAGTAGCTGCTGCCTTGAGGAACTAATGGGGATCCATAATAAACCCCAGGAAGAGTAGCTGCTGCCTTGGCAGGAACTAACAGGGATCCATAATAAACCCCGGGAAGAGTAGCTGCTGCCTTGGCAGGAACTAATGGAGATCCATAATAAACCCCAAGAAGAATAGCTGCTGCCTTGGAAGGAACTAATGGAGATCCATAATAAACCCCAGGAAGAGTACCTGCTGCCTTGGCAGGAACTAACAGGGACCCATAATAAACCCCATGAAGAGTAGCTACGGCCTTGGCATGAACTAATGGAGATCCATAATAAACCCCTGGAAGAGTAGCTGCTGCCTTGAGGAACTAATGGGGATCCATAATAAACCCCAGAAAGAGTAGCTGCTGCCTTGGCAGGAACTAACAGGGATCCATATTAAACCCTAGGAAGAGTAGCTGCTGCCTTGGCAGGAACTAATGGAGATCCATAATAAACCCCAGGAAGAGTAGCTGCTGCCTTGGCAGGAACTAACAGGGAACCATTATAAACCCCAGGAAGAGTAGCTGCTGCCTTGGCAGGAACTAATGGAGATCCATAATATACCCCAGGAAGAATAGCTGCTGCCTTGGCAGGAACTAATGGAGATCCATAATAAACCCCAGGAAGAGTAGCTGCCTTGGCAGGAACTAATGGAGATCAATAATAAACCCAAGGAAGAGTAGCTGCTTCCTTGGCAGGAACTAATGGAGATCCATAATAAACCCCAGGAAGAGTAGCTGCTGCCTTGGCAGGAACTAACAGGGATCCATAATAAACCCCGGGAAGAGTAGCTGCTGCCTTGGCAGGAACTAATGGAGATCCATAATAAACCCCAGGAAGAATAGCTGCTGCCTTTTAAGGAACTAATGGAGATCCATAATAAACCCCAGGAAGAGTAGCTGCTGCCTTGGCATGAACTAACAGGGATCCATAATAAACCCCAGGAAGAGTAGCTGCTGCCTTGTCAGGAACTAATGGAGATCCATAATAAACCCCTGGAAGAGTAGCTGCTGCCTTGAGGAACTAATGGGGATCCATAATAAACCCCAGAAAGAGTAGCTGCTGCCTTGGCAGGAACTAACAGGGATCCATATTAAACCCTAGGAAGAGTAGCTGCTGCCTTGGCAGGAACTAATGGAGATCCATAATAAACCCCAGGAAGAGTAGCTGCTGCCTTGGCAGGAACTAACAGGGAACCATTATAAACCCCAGGAAGAGTAGCTGCTGCCTTGGCAGGAACTAATGGAGATCCATAATATACCCCAGGAAGAATAGCTGCTGCCTTGGCAGGAACTAATGGAGATCCATAATAAACCCCAGGAAGAGTAGCTGCCTTGGCAGGAACTAATGGAGATCAATAATAAACCCAAGGAAGAGTAGCTGCTGCCTTGGCAGGAACTAATGGAGATCCATAATAAACCCCAGGAAGAGTAGCTGCTGCCTTGGCAGGAACTAACAGGGATCCATAATAAACCCCGGGAAGAGTAGCTGCTGCCTTGGCAGGAACAAATGGAGATCCATAATAAACCCCAGGAAGAATAGCTGCTGCCTTGGAAGGAACTAATGGAGATCCATAATAAACCCCAGGAAGAGTAGCTGCTGCCTTGGCAGGAACTAACAGGGATCCATAATAAACCCCAGGAAGAGTAGCTGCTGCCTTGTCAGGAACTAATGGAGATCCATAATAAACCCCAGGAAGAGTAGCTGCTGCCTTGAGGAACTAATGGGGATCCATAATAAACCCAAGGAAGAGTAGCTGCTGCCTTGGCAGGAACTAACAGGGATCCATAATAAACCCCGGGAAGAGTAGCTGCTGCCTTGGCAGGAACTAATGGAGATCCATAATATACCCCAGGAAGAATAGCTGCTGCCTTGGCAGGAACTAATGGAGATCCATAATAAACCCCAGGAAGAGTAGCTGCCTTGGCAGGAACTAATGGAGATCAATAATAAACCCAAGGAAGAGTAGCTGCTGCCTTGGCAGGAACTAATGGAGATCCATAATAAACCCCAGGAAGAGTAGCTGCTGCCTTGGCAGGAACTAACAGGGATCCATAATAAACCCCGGGAAGAGTAGCTGCTGCCTTGGCAGGAACTAATGGAGATCCATAATAAACCCCAGGAAGAATAGCTGCTGCCTTGGAAGGAACTAATGGAGATCCATAATAAACCCCAGGAAGAGTAGCTGCTGCCTTGGCAGGAACTAACAGGGATCCATAATAAACCCCAGGAAGAGTAGCTGCTGCCTTGTCAGGAACTAATGGAGATCCATAATAAACCCCAGGAAGAGTAGCTGCTGCCTTGAGGAACTAATGGGGATCCATAATAAACCCAAGGAAGAGTAGCTGCTGCCTTGGCAGGAACTAACAGGGATCCATAATAAACCCCGGGAAGAGTAGCTGCTGCCTTGGCAGGAACTAATGGAGATCCATAATAAACCCCAGGAAGAATAGCTGCTGCCTTGGAAGGAACTAATGGAGATCCATAATAAACCCCAGGAAGAGTACCTGCTGCCTTGGCAGGAACTAACAGGGACCCATAATAAACCCCATGAAGAGTAGCTACGGCCTTGGCAGGAACTAATGGAGATCCATAATAAACCCCTGGAAGAGTAGCTGCTGCCTTGAGGAACTAATGGGGATCCATAATAAACCCCAGGAAGAGTAGCTGCTGCCTTGGCAGGAACTAACAGGGATCCATAAGAAACCCCGGGAAGAGTAGCTGCTGCCTTGGCAGGAACTAATGGAGATCCATAATAAACCCCAGGAAGAATAGCTGCTGCCTTGGCAGGAACTAACAGGGATCCATAATAAACCCCAGGAAGAGTAGCTGCTGCCTTGGCAGGAACTAATGGAGATCCATAATAAACCCCAGGAAGAGTAGCTGCTGCCTTGGCAGGAACTAATGGAGATCGATTATAAACCCAAGGAAGAGTAGCTGCTGCCTTGGCAGGAACTAATGGAGATCCATAATAAACCCCTGGAAGAGTAGCTGCTGCCTTGGCAGGAACTAACAGGGATCCATAATAAACCCCAGGAAGAGTAGCTGCTGCCTTGGCAGGAACTAATGGAGATCCATAATAAACCCCTGGAAGAGTAGCTGCTGCCTTGAGGAACTAATGGGGATCCATAATAAACCAAAGGAAGAGTAGCTGCTGCCTTGGCAGAAACTAATGTGGATCCATAATAAACCCCAGGAAGAGTAGCTGCTGCCATGGAAGGAACTAATGGAGATCCATAATAAACCCCAGGAAGAGTAGCTGCTGCCTTGGCAGGAACTAACAGGGATCCATATTAAACCCCAGGAAGAGTAGCTGCTGCCTTGGCAGGAACTAATGGAGATCCATAATAAACCCCAGGAAGAGTAGCTGCTGCCTTGGCAGGAACTAACAGGGAACCATAATACACCCCAGGAAGAGTAGCTGCTGCCTTGGCAGGAACTAATGGAGATCCATAATATACCACAGGAAGAATAGCTGCTGCCTTGGCAGGAACTAATGGAGATCCATAATAAACCCCTGGAAGAGTAGCTGCTGCCTTGAGGAACTAATGGAGATCCATAATAAACCCCTGGAAGAGTAGCTGCTGCCTTGAGGAACTAACAGGGATCCATAATAAACCCCATGAAGAGTAGCTACTGCCTTGGCAGGAACTAACAGGGATCCATAATAAAACCCAGGAAGAGTAGCTGCTGCCTTGGCAGGAACTAATGGAGATCCATAATAAACCCCAGGAAGAGTAGCTGCTGCCTTGGCAGGAACTAATGGAGATCCATAATAAACCCCAGGAAGAGTAGCTGCTGCCTTGGCAGGAACTAACAGGGATCCATAATAAACCCCATGAAGAGTAGCTGCTGCCTTGTCAGGAACTAATGGAGAACCATAATAAACCCCAGGAAGAGTAGCTGCCTTGGCAGGAACTAATGGAGATCAATAATAAACCCAAGGAAGAGTAGCTGCTGCCTTGGCAGGAACTAATGGAGATCCATAATAAACCCCAGGAAGAGTAGCTGCTGCCTTGGCAGGAACTAATGGAGATCCATAATAAACCCCAGGAAGAGTAGCTGCTGCCTTGGCAGGAACTAACAGGGATCCATAATAAACCCCAGGAAGAGTAGCTGCTGCCTTGGCAGGAACTAATGGAGATCCATAATAAACCCCAGGAAGAGTAGCCGCTGCCTTGGCAGGAACTAATGGAGATCCATAATAAACCCCTGGAAGAGTAGCTGCTGCCTTGAGGAACTAATGGGGATCAATAATAAACCCCAGGAAGAGTAGCTGCTGCCTTGGCAGGAACTAACAGGGATCCATAATAAACCCCAGGAAGAGTAGCTGCTGCCTTGGCAGGAACTAATGGAGATCCATAATAAACCCCAGGAAGAGTAGCTGCTGCCTTGTCAGGAACTAATGGAGATCCATAATAAACCCCAGGAAGAGTAGCTGCTGCCTTGAGGAACTAATGGGGATCCATAATAAACCCAAGGAAGAGTAGCTGCTGCCTTGGCAGGAACTAACAGGGATCCATAATAAACCCCGTGAAAGAGTAGCTGCTGCCTTGGCAGGAACTAATGGAGATCCATAATAAACCCCAGGAAGAATAGCTGCTGCCTTGGAAGGAACTAATGGAGATCCATAATAAACCCCAGGAAGAGTACCTGCTGCCTTGGCAGGAACTAACAGGGACCCATAATAAACCCCATGAAGAGTAGCTACGGCCTTGGCAGGAACTAATGGAGATCCATAATAAACCCCTGGAAGAGTAGCTGCTGCCTTGAGGAACTAATGGGGATCCATAATAAACCCCAGGAAGAGTAGCTGCTGCCTTGGCAGGAACTAACAGGGATCCATAAGAAACCCGGGAAGAGTAGCTGCTGCCTTGGCAGGAACTAATGGAGATCCATAATAAACCCCAGGAAGAATAGCTGCTGCCTTGGAAGGAACTAATGGAGATCCATAATAAACCCCAGGAAGAGTACCTGCTGCCTTGGCAGGAACTAACAGGGATCCATAATAAACCCCATGAAGAGTAGCTACTGCCTTGGCAGGAACTAACGGGGATACATAATAAAACCCAGGAAGAGCAGCTGCTGCCTTGGAAGGAACTAATGGGGATCCATAATAAACCCCAGGAAGAGTAGCTGCTGCCTTGGCAGGAACTAATGGAGATCCATAATAAACCCCAGGAAGAGAAGCTGCTGCTTTGGCAGGAACTAATGGAGATCCATAATAAACCCCAGGAAGAGTAGCTGCTGCCTTGGCAGCAACCAATGGAGATCCATAATAAACCCCAGGAAGAGTAGATGCTGCCTTGGCAGGAACTAATGGGGATCCATAATAAACCCCAGGAAGAGTAGCTGCTGCCTTGGCAGGAACTAATGGAGATCCATAATAAACCCCAGGAAGAGTAGCTGCTGCCTTGGCAGGAACTAATGGAGATCGATAATAAACCCAAGGAAGAGTAGCTGCTGCCTTGGCAGGAACTAATGGAGATCCATAATAAACCCCAGGAAGAGTAGCTGCTGCCTTGGCAGGAACTAATGGAGATCCATAATAAACCCCAGGAAGAGTAGCTGCTGCCTTGGCAGGAACTAATGGAGATCCATAATAAACCCCTGGAAGAGTAGCTGCTGCCTTGAGGAACTAATGGGGATCCATAATAAACCCCAGGAAGAGTAGCTGCTGCCTTGGCAGGAACTAACAGGGATCCATAATAAACCCCGGGAAGAGTAGCTGCTGCCTTGGCAGGAACTAATGGAGATCCATAATAAACCCCAAGAAGAGTAGCTGCTGCTTTGGCAGGAACTAATGGAGATCCATTAAAAACCCCAGGAAGAGTACCTGCTGCCTTGGCAGGAACTAACAGGGAACCATAATAAACCCCAGGAAGAGTAGCTGCTGCCTTGGCAGGAACTAATGGAGATCCATAATATACCCCAGGAAGAATAGCTGCTGCCTTGGCAGGAACTAATGGAGATCCATAATAAACCCCAGGAAGAGTAGCTGCCTTGGCAGGAACTAATGGAGATCAATAATAAACCCAAGGAAGAGTAGCTGCTGCCTTGGCAGGAACTAATGGAGATCCATAATAAACCCCAGGAAGAGTAGCTGCTGCCTTGGCAGGAACTAACAGGGATCCATAATAAACCCGGGAAGAGTAGCTGCTGCCTTGGCAGGAACTAATGGAGATCCATAATAAACCCCAGGAAGAATAGCTGCTGCCTTGGAAGGAACTAATGGAGATCCATAATAAACCCCAGGAAGAGTAGCTGCTGCCTTGGCAGGAACTAACAGGGATCCATAATAAACCCCAGGAAGAGTAGCTGCTGCCTTGTCAGGAACTAATGGAGATCCATAATAAACCCCAGGAAGAGTAGCTGCTGCCTTGAGGAACTAATGGGGATCCATAATAAACCCAAGGAAGAGTAGCTGCTGCCTTGGCAGGAACTAACAGGGATCCATAATAAACCCCGGGAAGAGTAGCTGCTGCCTTGGCAGGAACTAATGGAGATCCATAATAAACCCCAGGAAGAATAGCTGCTGCCTTGGAAGGAACTAATGGAGATCCATAATAAACCCCAGGAAGAGTACCTGCTGCCTTGGCAGGAACTAACAGGGACCCATAATAAACCCCATGAAGAGTAGCTACGGCCTTGGCAGGAACTAATGGAGATCCATAATAAACCCCTGGAAGAGTAGCTGCTGCCTTGAGGAACTAATGGGGATCCATAATAAACCCCAGGAAGAGTAGCTGCTGCCTTGGCAGGAACTAACAGGGATCCATAAGAAACCCCGGGAAGAGTAGCTGCTGCCTTGGCAGGAACTAATGGAGATCCATAATAAACCCCAGGAAGAATAGCTGCTGCCTTGGAAGGAACTAATGGAGATCCATAATAAACCCCAGGAAGAGTACCTGCTGCCTTGGCAGGAACTAACAGGGATCCATAATAAACCCCATGAAGAGTAGCTACTGCCTTGGCAGGAACTAACGGGGATACATAATAAAACCCAGGAAGAGCAGCTGCTGCCTTGGAAGGAACTAATGGGGATCCATAATAAACCCCAGGAAGAGTAGCTGCTGCCTTGGCAGGAACTAATGGAGATCCATAATAAACCCCAGGAAGAGAAGCTGCTGCTTTGGCAAGAACTAATGGAGATCCATAATAAACCCCAGGAAGAGTAGCTGCTGCCTTGGCAGGAACCAATGGAGATCCATAATAAACCCCAGGAAGAGTAGATGCTGCCTTGGCAGGAACTAATGGGGATCCATAATAAACCCCAGGAAGAGTAGCTGCTGCCTTGGCAGGAACTAATGGAGATCCATAATAAACCCCAGGAAGAGTAGCTGCTGCCTTGGCAGGAACTAATGGAGATCGATAATAAACCCAAGGAAGAGTAGCTGCTGCCTTGGCAGGAACTAATGGAGATCCATAATAAACCCCAGGAAGAGTAGCTGCTGCCTTGGCAGGAACTAATGGAGATCCATAATAAACCCCAGGAAGAGTCGCCGCTGCCTTGGCAGGAACTAATGGAGATCCATAATAAACCCCAGGAAGAGTAGCTGCTGCCTTGGCAGGAACTAACAGGGATCCATAAGAAACCCAAGGAAGAGTAGCTGCTGCCTTGGCAGGAACTAATGGAGATCCATAATAAACCCCAGGAAGAATAGCTGCTGCCTTGGAAGGAACTAATGGAGATCCATAATAAACCCCAGGAAGAGTACCTGCTGCCTTGGCAGGAACTAACAGGGATCCATAATAAACCCCATGAAGAGTAGCTACTGCCTTGGCAGGAACTAACGGGGATCCATAATAAAACCCAGGAAGAGTAGCTGCTGCCTTGGAAGGAACTAATGGGGATCCATAATAAACCCCAGGAAGAGTAGCTGCTGCCTTGGCAGGAACTAATGGAGATCCATAATAAACCCCAGGAAGAGTAGCTGCTGCTTTGGCAGGAACTAATGGAGATCCATAATAAACCCCAGGAAGAGTAGCTGCTGCCTTTGCAGGAACCAATAGAGATCCATAATAAACCCCAGGAAGAGTAGATGCTGCCTTGGCAGGAACTAATGGGGATCCATAATAAACCCCAGGAAGAGTAGCTGCTGCCTTGGCAGGAACTAATGGAGATCCATAATAAACCCCAGGAAGAGTAGCTGCTGCCTTGGCAGGAACTAATGGAGATCGATAATAAACCCAAGGAAGAGTAGCTGCTGCCTTGGCAGGAACTAATGGAGATCCATAATAAACCCCAGGAAGACTAGCTGCTGCCTTGGCAGGAACTAATGGAGATCCATAATAAACCAAAGGAAGAGTAGCCGCTGCCTTGGCAGGAACTAATGGAAATCCATAATAAACCCCAGGAAGAGTAGCTGCTGCCTTGGCAGGAACTAACAGGGATCCATAAGAAACCCCGGGAAGAGTAGCTGCTGCCTTGGCAGGAACTAATGGAGATCCATAATAAACCCCAGGAAGAGTAGCTGCTGCCTTGGCAGGAACTAATGGAGATCGATAATAAACCCAAGGAAGAGTAGCTGCTGCCTTGGCAGGAACTAATGGAGATCCATAATAAACCCCAGGAAGAGTAGCTGCTGCCTTGGCAGGAACTAATGGAGATCCATAATAAACCCCAGGAAGAGTAGCCGCTGCCTTGGCAGGAACTAATGGAGATCCATAATAAACCCCAGGAAGAGTAGCCGCTGCCTTGGCAGGAACTAATGGAGATCCATAATAAACCCCAGGAAGAGTAGCTGCTGCCTTGGCAGGAACTAACAGGGATCAATAAGAAACCCCGGGAAGAGTAGCTGCTGCCTTGGCAGGAACTAATGGAGATCCATAATAAACCCCAGGAAGAGTAGCCGCTGCCTTGGCAGGAACTAATGGAGATCCATAATAAACCCCAGGAAGAGTAGCTGCTGCCTTGGCAGGAACTAACAGGGATCCATAAGAAACCCCGGGAAGAGTAGCTGCTGCCTTGGCAGGAACTAATGGAGATCCATAATAAACCCCAGGAAGAGTAGCTGCTGCCTTGGCAGGAACTAATGGAGATCGATAATAAACCCAAGGAAGAGTAGCTGCTGCCTTGGCAGGAACTAATGGAGATCCATAATAAACCCCAGGAAGAGTAGCTGCTGCCTTGGCAGGAACTAATGGAGATCCATAATAAACCCCAGGAAGAGTAGCCGCTGCCTTGGCAGGAACTAATGGAGATCCATAATAAACCCCAGGAAGAGTAGCCGCTGCCTTGGCAGGAACTAATGGAGATCCATAATAAACCCCAGGAAGAGTAGCTGCTGCCTTGGCAGGAACTAACAGGGATCAATAAGAAACCCCGGGAAGAGTAGCTGCTGCCTTGGCAGGAACTAATGGAGATCCATAATAAACCCCAGGAAGAGTAGCTGCTGCCTTGGCAGGAACTAATGGAGATCGATAATAAACCCAAGGAAGAGTAGCTGCTGCCTTGGCAGGAACTAATGGAGATCCATAATAAACCCCAGGAAGAGTAGCTGCTGCCTTGGCAGGAACTAATGGAGATCCATAATAAACCCCAGGAAGAGTAGCCGCTGCCTTGGCAGGAACTAATGGAGATCCATAAAAACCCCAGGAAGAGTAGCCAGCTGCCTTGGCAGGAACTAATGGAGATCGATAATAAACCCAAGGAAGAGTAGGTGCTGCCTTGGCAGGAACTAATGGAGATCCATAATAAACCCCAGGAAGAGTAGCTGCTGCCTTGGCAGGAACTAACAGAGATCCATAATAAACCCCGGGAAGAGTAGCTGCTGCCTTGGCAGGAACTAACAGGGATCCATTATGAACCCCAGGAAGAGTAGCTGCTGCCTTGGCAGGAACTAACAGGGATCCATAATAAACCCTAGGAAGAGTAGATGCTGCCTTGGCAGGAACTAATGGGTATCCATAATAAACCAAAGGAAGAGTACGTGCTGCCTTGGCAGGAACTAACAGGGATCCATAATAAACCCCATGAAGAGTAGCTACTGCCTTGGCAGGAACTAACGGGGATCCATAATAAAACCCAGGAAGAGTAGCTGCTGCCTTGGAAGGAACTAATGGGGATCCATAATAAACCCCAGGAAGAGTAGCTGCTGCCTTGGCAGGAACTAATGGAGATCCATAATAAACCCCAGGAAGAGTAGCTGCTGCTTTGGCAGGAACTAATTTAGATCCATAATAAACCCCAGGAAGAGTAGCTGCTGCCTTGGCAGGAACTAATGGGGATCCATAATAAACCCCAGGAAGAGTAGCTGCTGCCTTGGCAGGAACTAATGGAGATCCATAATAAACCCCAGGAAGAGTAGCTGCTGCCTTGGCAGGAACTAATGGAGATCGATAATAAACCCAAGGAAGAGTAGCTTCTGCCTTGGCAGGAACTAATGGAGATCCATAATAAACCCCAGGAAGAGTAGCTGCTGCCTTGGCAGGAACTAATGGGGATCCATAATAAACCCCAGGAAGAGTAGCCGCTGCCTTGGCAGGAACTAATGGAGATCCATAATAAACCCCTGGAAGAGTAGCTGCTGCCTTGAGGAACTAATGGGGATCCATAATAAACCCCAGGAAGAGTAGCTGCTGCCTTGTCAGGAACTAACAGGGATCCATAATAAACCCCGGGAAGAGTAGCTGCTGCCTTGGCAGGAACTAATGGAGATCCATAATAAACCCCAGGAAGAATAGCTGCTGCCTTGTCAGGAACTAATGGAGATCCATAATAAACCCCAGGAAGAGTACCTGCTGCCTTGGCAGGAACTAACAGGGATCCATAATAAACCCCATGAAGAGTAGCTACTGCCTTGGCAGGAACTAACAGGGATCCATAATAAAACCCAGGAAGAGTAGCTGCTGCCTTGGCAGGAACTAATGGAGATCCATAATAAACCCCAGGAAGAGTAGCTGCTGCCTTGGCAGGAACTAATGGAGATCCATAATAAACCCCAGGAAGAGTAGCTGCTGCCTTGGCAGGAACTAACAGGGATCCATAATAAACCCCAGGAAGAGTAGCTGCTGCCTTGTCAGGAACTAATGGAGATCCATAATAAACCCCAGGAAGAGTAGCTGCCTTGGCAGGAACTAATGGAGATCAATAATAAACCCAAGGAAGAGTAGCTGCTGCCTTGGCAGGAACTAATGGAGATCCATAATAAACCCCAGGAAGAGTAGCTGCTGCCTTGGCAGGAACTAATGGAGATCCATAATAAACCCCAGGAAGAGTAGCTGCTGCCTTGGCAGGAACTAATGGAGATCCATAATAAACCCCAGGAATAGTAGCTGCTGCCTTGGCAGGAACTAACAGGGATCCATAATAAACCCCAGGAAGAGTAGCTGCTGCCTTGGCAGGAACTAATGGAGATCCATAATAAACCCCAGGAAGAATAGCTGCTGCCTTGGAAGGAACTAATGGAGATCCATAATAAACCCCAGGAAGAGTACCTGCTGCCTTGGCAGGAACTAACAGGGATCCATAATAAACCCCATGAAGAGTAGCTACTGCCTTGGCAGGAACTAACGGGGATCCATAATAAACCAAAGGAAGAGTAGATGCTGCCTTGGCAGGAACTAATGGGGATCCATAATAAACCCCAGGAATAGTAGCTGCTGCCTTGGCAGGAACTAATGGAGATCCATAATAAACCCCAGGAAGAGTAGCTGCTGCCTTGGCAGGAACTAATGGAGATCGATAATAAACCCAAGGAAGAGTAGCTGCTGCCTTGGCAGGAACTAATGGAGATCCATAATAAACCCCAGGAAGAGTAGCTGCTGCCTTGGCAGGAACTAATGGAGATCCATAATAAACCCCAGGAAGAGTAGCCGCTGCCTTGGCAGGAACTAATGGAGATCCATAATAAACCCCAGGAAGAGTAGCCGCTGCCTTGGCAGGAACTAATGGAGATCGATAATAAACCCAAGGAAGAGTAGGTGCTGCCTTGGCAGGAACTAATGGAGATCCATAATAAACCCCAGGAAGAGTAGCTGCTGCCTTGGCAGGAACTAACAGAGATCCATAATAAACCCCGGGAAGAGTAGCTGCTGCCTTGGCAGGAACTAACAGGGATCCATTATAAACCCCAGGAAGAGTAGCTGCTGCCTTGGCAGGAACTAACAGGGATCCATAATAAACCCTAGGAAGAGTAGATGCTGCCTTGGCAGGAACTAATGGGTATCCATAATAAACCAAAGGAAGAGTACGTGCTGCCTTGGCAGGAACTAACAGAGATCCATAATAAACCCCATGAAGAGTAGCTGCTGCCTTGGCAGGAACTAACAGGGATCCATAATAAACCCCGGGAAGAGTAGCTGCTGCCTTGGCAGGAACTAATGGAGATCCATAATAAACCCCAGGAAGAATAGCTGCTGCCTTGGAAGGAACTAATGGAGATCCATAATAAACCCCAGGAAGAGTAGCTGCTGCCTTGGCAGGAACTAACAGGGACCCATAATAAACCCCATGAAGAGTAGCTACTGCCTTGGCAGGAACTAACGAGGATCCATAATAAAACCCAGGAAGAGTAGCTGCTGGAATGGAATGGATAGTGAAATCATTCATTATCATTGATGATCCCTTTTCTCAGTGGGTGTTGTTTATTATGCTGAGCATGATATTCCACAGGGAAAAGGCTGGATGGGGCGGGTAGGCAGAATAAAGGTGGCCGGATTGTTGAACGTGTCAGAAGTCTTGTCAGGAAAATGTACTGTAATACGTTAAGCTGTTGCTATAGAAACCCGGACTGCATCCCGAATGGCACTCTGTTTCCTATATAGTGCACTACTTTCGACCAGGAGGTAGTGTACTGTATATTGAATAGGGTGTCATTTGGGATACATGCCTGGAGTACTGTATGAATAATAATAATTTTATCTGAATCTAACCTGTGTTTCTGAATATTTGTGAGGATGTGGGTGTACCTGGTGTGACCTGTGTTCAGCATGTCTGTGGCCTCTGACTACGCGTAGGTGTACAGGACTTGTTCCAGATACAGTGCATTCCAAAAGTATTCAGACCCCCACATTTTGTTACGTTACAGCCTCATTCTAAAATTCATTAAATAGTTTTTCTTCCCCTCATCAATCTACACACAATACCCCATAATAACAAAGCAAAAAATGGTTTTAAGAAAATAAAATGCAAATACATACAAATTAAGATATCACATTAACTTAAGTATTCAGACACAAAACTTTGTTGAAACACCTTTGACAGCGATTACAGCCTCAAGTCTTCGTGGGTATGACGCTACAAGCTTGGCACACCTGAATTTGGGGAGTTCTTCACATTTCTCTCTACAGATCCTCTCAAGCTCTGTCAGGTTGGATGGGGAGCGTCACTGCATAGCTCTTTTCAGGTCTCTCCAGAAATATTCAATCGGGTTCAAGTCCGGGCTCTGGCCGGGCCACTCAAGGACATTCAGAGACTTGTCCCGAAGCCAATCCTGCGTTGTCTTGCCTGTGTGCTTAGGGTCATTATCCTGTAGGAAATTTAACATTCGCCCCAGTCTGAGGTCCTGAGCGTTCTGGAGCAGGTTTTCATCAAGGATCTCTCTGTACTTTGTTCCGTTCATCTTTTCCTCGATCCTGACTAGTCTCCCAGTCCCTCCCGCTAAAAAACATCCCCACATTATGATGCTGCCACCACCACGCTTCACTGTAGAGATGGTGCCAGGTTTTCTCCAGACGTGACACTTGGCATTCAGGCCAAAGAGTTCAATCTTGGTTTCATCAGACTAGAGAATCTTGTTTCTTATTGTCTTAGAGTCCTTTAGGTGCCTTTTGACAAACTCCAAGCGGGCTGTCATGGGCCTTTTACTGAGGAGTGGCTTCCATCTGGCCACTTTACTGCAAAGGCCTGATTGGTGGAGTGCTGCAAGAACCGTTGTCCTTTTGGAAGATTTTGTCATCTCCACAGAAGAACTCTGGTTCTTTGTCACCTCTCTGACCAAGGCCCTTCTCCCCCAATTATTCAGTTTGGCTGGGTGGCCAGAGTCTTGGTGGTTGCAAACTTCTTCCATTTAAGAATGATGGAGGCCACTGTGTTCTTGGGGACCTTCAATGCTGCAGAAATGTTTTGGTACCCTTCCTCAGATCTGTGCCTCGACACAATCCTGTCTCGGAGCACTACGGACAATTCCTTCGACCTCATGGCTTGGTTTTACTCTGAACTGCGCTGTCAGCTGTGGGACCTTATATAGTCTGGTGTGTGCCTTTCCAAATCATGTCCAATCAATTGAATTTCCACAGGTGGACTCCAATCAAGTTATAGAAACATCTCAAGGATGATCAATGGAAACAGGATGCACCTGAGCTCAATTCCAAGTCTCATAGCAAAGGGTCTGAATACTTATGTAAATAAGGTATTTCTGTTTTTGTTTTTTTTTACAAATCTGAAACAATTTCTACAAACCTGTTTTCACTTTGTCATTATTGTGTGAGGATTTGTATTTATTTAATTTTAGAGTAAGGCTGGGCTCCCGAGTGGTGCAGCGGTCTAAGGCATCTCAGTTCAAGAGGCGTCACTACAGTCCCTGGTTCAAATCCAGGCTGTATCACATCTGGCCATGATCGGTAGTCCTATAGGGTGGTGCACAATTGGCCTGGGATTGGCCGGGGTTTGGTAGGTCGTCATTGTAAATAAGAATTTGTTCTTAACTGACTTGCCTAGTTAAATAAAAGTTGTGGGGGTCAAGGGGTCTGAATATTTTTCCGAATGCGCTGTACATTCATTACAGGCATCAACTAGCTGATTTCTGTCATACTGGCTGGCTGCCCAAAGTCTCCCACTTCAACAGATGGTGGTTGTTTCAAAGGACAGTTGTGTTTGTCATGTCACAAAGCTTTAGGACAGCATTCTTAACCACCCAGTTAGTTTCAGTTGTTTATGTGGAATTTTCTGCCAATCACTCCTGAAGAGGTTCCGATTTAAAGCTTTTCTCTTCTCATGTTTTGCTGATGATGATGGTTTTCTGATTGGAAGGGCTATAGTCTATAGGATGTGACTGGAGGCTAAGTGTGAGAAAGGACATTTCATGCAAGGTCATTGTAAGTCCCTCAGACCTTCTGAGAACTAACAGTATGGTAATGACTAATCCATAAGTTGTGGTTGCACTTGGAGCTCGGTACATTTGTTGAAAAATGTTTCTCTCCTTCCACCACTTTCTTTTGTTAAATGTTTCTTTCTTCCGTTACAGAAAGATTACAAGAAACTGTCCGTGCAATGTGAAGACTTTGTGGTCGGACTGCTGGACCTGTGCCGTAACACAGAGGAGGTGGAGGCCATCCTGAATGGGGACGTTGATGAAAACTATGAGCCGAGTGGAAGCTTCATAAGACTAAAGCTCGCAATAAAATATGAACTGAAGAAGGTAAGGGTAATTGTCATCAGCAGAAATACTGTTGTTGTGGTTCAACAAATGTCTGGATGAGCAATGATGCTTTCCACTACCACGATAGGACACGGAAAAGCAATGATTGCCAAGTTAAGATTGGGGGCGGGGTCATATGAGGTTTTACTATTAATATGTTATTGAGAGATATACACTTTCATCCCTCAGAAATCTCTTCTTATCTTTCTCTTCTCATCCCTCCATCGTAGTTCATAGCCCATCCAAACTGCCAGCAGCAGCTCATGTCTATCTGGTACGAGAACCTGTCTGGACTGAGACAGCAGACCAACGTTGTCAAGTTTCTGATAGTTCTGGGTGTAGCGGTTGGACTGCCTGTCCTGGCTCTGCTCTACTGGGTAGCACCGACTAGCAAGGTCAGCTTACACTGCTTCTACCTGTAGTTGTAGTGGAAGTGATTTGGAATCATGCTTTTGTGATGAGCTGCAACCCTAGAGACTTGTATGCCCGAATGTTGCCCTCTGACCTTAAGGCTGTCCTCTTGGTCTCTGGGGTTCCATAGGGGTACTATTCATCTCCCTTAAGGCTGTCCTCCTGGTCTCTGGGGTTCCATAGGGGTACTATTCATCTCCCTTAAGGCTGTCCTCCTGGTCTCTGGGGTTCCATAGGGGTACTATTCATCTCCCTTAAGGCTGTCCTCCTGGTCTCAGGGGTTCCATAGGGGTACTATTCATCTCCCTTAAGGCTGTCCTCCTGGTCTCAGGGGTTCCATAGGGGTACTATTCATCTCCCTTAAGGCTGTCCTCCTGGTCTCAGGGTTCCATAGGGTACTATTCATCTCCCTTAAGGCTGTCCTCCTGGTCTCAGGGGTTCCATAGGGTACTATTCATCTCCCTTAAGGCTGTCCTCCTGGTCTCAGGGTTCCATAGGGTACTATTCATCTCCCTTAAGGCTGTCCTCCTGGTCTCAGGGGTTCCATAGGGTACTATTCATCTCCCTTAAGGCTGTCCTCCTGGTCTCAGGGGTTCCATAGGGTACTATTCATCTCCCTTAAGGCTGTCCTCCTGGTCTCAGGGGTTCCATAGGGGTACTATTCATCTCCCTTAAGGCTGTCCTCCTGGTCTCAGGGGTTCCATAGGGGTACTATTCATCTCCCTTAAGGCTGTCCTCCTGGTCTCAGGGGTTCCATAGGGGTACTATTCATCTCCCTTAAGGCTGTCCTCCTGGTCTCAGGGGTTCCATAGGGGTACTATTCATCTCCCTTAAGGCTGTCCTCCTGGTCTCAGGGGTTCCATAGGGGTACTATTCATCTCCCTTAAGGCTGTCCTCCTGGTCTCAGGGGTTCCATAGGGGTACTATTCATCTCCCTTAAGGCTGTCCTCCTGGTCTCAGGGGTTCCATAGGGGTACTATTCATCTTCTTTCTTCTTCTCAGCTGGGGAAGATAATGCGTGGTCCCTTCCTGAAGTTCGTGGCCCACGCAGCTTCCTTCACCATCTTCCTGGGCCTGCTGGTGATGAATGCAGCGGACCGTTTCCAGGGTACCAACCTGCTGCCAAACAGGACCATACAGGACCACCCCTCTCAGCTGTTCAGGATGAAGACCACCCCCTTCACCTGGATGGAGATACTCATCATATCCTGGGTCATAGGTCATATACAAACTGTATATACTATGTTCATAATATGTATTATAATACATATTATTGTGTATTTTCTGTAGTACATACATAGCATACACATGTGAGAGAGCGCGCACACACACATGGACACACACACGTACACACACACACACAAACATGGACACGCACACAGACGCATGCACGCACACAGACGCATGCTCGCACATACACTGAGTATACAAAACATTAGGAACACAACAGGTGAAAGCTATGATCCCTTATTGAGCCACTTCAATCAGAGTAGATGAAGGAGAGGAGACGGGTTAAAGAAGGATTTTTAAGCTTTGAGACAATTGAGACATGGATTGTATGTGTGCCATTCAGAGGGTGAATGGGCAAGACAAAATATTTAAGTGCCTTTGAACTGGGTATGGTAGTAGGTGCCAGGCGCACCAGTTTGTGTCAGGAACTGCAACGCAGCTGGGTTTTTCAACACTCAACAGTTTCCCGTGTGTATCAAGAACGATCCACCACCCAAAGGACAGCCAGCCAACTTGACACAACTGTGGGAAGCATTGGAGTCAACATGGGCCAGCATCCCTGTGGAATGCTTTAAAGACCTTGTAGAGTCCATGACCCGACGACTTGAGGCTGTGCTGAGGGAAAAAATGTAACCAATCATATTGCGGTGCTAGCACTAACCCTTTAATAACATTGAATTTAACAGGAAGAAAATGGTTCACCTCGATAACAGGAAGCAAATGTTTCACCTCGATAACAGGAAGCTAATGTTTCACCTCGATAACAGGAAGCAAATGTTTCACCTCGATAACAGGAAGCAAATGTTTCACCTCGATAACAGGAAGCTGTTTCACCTCGATAACAGGAAGCTAGTGTTTCACCTCGATAACAGGAAGCAAATGTTTCACCTCGATAACAGGAAGCTAATGTTTCACCTCGATAACAGGAAGCAAATGTTTCACCTCGATAACAGGAAGAAAATGGTTCACCTCGATAACAGGAAGCAAATGGTTCACCTCAATAACAGGAAGCTAGTGTTTCACCTCGATAACAGGAAGCAAATGGTTCACCTCGATAACAGGAAGCTAATGTTTCACCTCGATAACAGGAAGCAAATGTTTCACCTCGATAACAGGAAGCAAATGGTTCACCTCGATAACAGGAAGCAAATGGTTCACCTCGATAACAGGAAGCAAATGGTTCACCTCGATAACAGGAAGCAAATGGTTCACCTCGATAACAATTCTAGTAATCTGTATCAAAGTAGATCAAAGGCACTTTTTAAAGCTTTCCCCAAACTGCACATACATTTATAAAAACTCCTAGAGCCATTCTCAGATTTAAGCAATGATGCCTGAGATCCAGAGAATTATCGTGTGACAACTCCCTACAACAGCTGCCCGAGTCGAAACCAAGGCCCGGGATACAGCCTTTGGTGGGAGTTGTCACAAGATAATTCCTGGGTTCGAGGGCATCATTGCTTTAATAAAACGGTTGCCAACATATTTATAAAAAATATGAATGACATGTTATAATCAAAAACATAATTGTAACCAGTGAATTCGTTTTTGCATTCTGAAGTTGCTGGATAGTTATTTTCTCATGTTTTGACCCAGTCGTTAATATATACATATGATATGAGTAATGTAAGATATGTAAACATTATTAAAGTGGCATTATTTAAAGTGGTATTGTTTAGTGACTAGTGATTCATTTATTAAAGTGGCCAGTGATTGGGTCTCCATGTGGGCAGCAGCCTCTCTGAGTTAGTGATTGCTGTTTAGCAGTCTGATGGCCTTGAGATAGAAGCTGTTTTTCAGTCTCTCGGTCCCAGATTGGATGCACCTGTACTGACCTCGCCTTCTGGATGGTAGCGGGGTGAACAGGCAGTGGCTCGGGTGGTTGATGTCCTTGATGATTTTTTATGGCCTTCCTGTGACATCGGGTGCTGTAGGTGTCATTGAGGTCAGGTAGTTTACCCCCGGTGATGCGTTGTGCAGTCCTCACTACCCTCTGGAGAGCCCTGCGGTTGAGGGCGGAGCAGTTGCAGTGCCAGGCTGTGATACAGCCCGACAGGATGCTCTTGATTGTGTATCTGTAAAAGTTTGTCAGGGTTTTGGGTGACAAGCCAAATTTCTTCAGCCTCCTGAGGTTGAAGAGGCACTGTTGCGCCTTCTTCACCACGCTGTCTGTGTGGGTGGACCATTTCAGTTTGTTGTTGATGTGTACGCTGAGGAACTTAAACGTTCCACTTTCTCCACTGCTGTCCCTTCGATGTGGATAGGGGGGTGCTCCCTCTGCTGTTTCTTGAGGTCCACGATCATCACCTTTTGTTTTGTTGACGTTGAGTGAGAGGTTGTTTTCCTGACACCACACTCCTAGTGTGTCGTCGTTGTTGGTAATCAAGCCCACTACTGTTGTGTCGTCTGCAAACTTGATGATTGAGTTGGAGGCGTGCATGGCCACGCAGTCGTGGGTGAACAGGGAGTACAGGAGGGGGCTGAGCACGCACCCTTGTGGGGCCCCAGTATTGAGGGTCAGCGAGGTGGGGATGTTGTTTCCTACCTTCACCACCTGGGGCGGCCCGCCAGAAAGTCCAGGACCCAATTGCGCAGGGCTGGGTTGAGGCCAAGGGCCTCAAGCTTAATCATGAACTTGGAGTGTACTAGGGTGTTGATTGCTGAGCTGTAGTCAATTAACAGCAATCTTACATAGGTTTTCCTCTTGTCCAGATGAGATTGGGCAGTGTGCAGTGTGATGGCGATTGCATCGTTTGTGGACCTGTTGGGGCGGTATGCAAACTGAAGTGGGTCTAGGGTGGCCGGTAAGGTGGAGGTGATATGATCCTTGACTAGTCTCTCAAAGCACTTCATGATGACAGAAGTGAGTGCTACGGGGCGGTAGTCATTTAGTTCAGTTATCTTTCACTTTCTTGGGAACAGGAACAATGGTGGCCATCTTGAAGCATGTGGGGACAGCAGACTGGGATAGGGAGCGATTGAATATGTCCGTAAACACACTAGCCAGATGGTCTGCGCATGCTCTGAGGACGAGGCTAGGGATGCCTGGGCCAGCAGCCTTGCGAGGGTTAACACGTTTAAATGTTTTACTCACGTCGGCCAAGGAGAAAGAGAGGGGTGGACTCAGTCCTTGTTAGTGGGCCGTGACGGTGGCACTGCGTTATCCTCAAAGCGGACAAAGAAGGTGTTTAGTTTGTCTGGAAGCGTGACGTCTGTGTCCGTGACGTGGCTGGTTTTCTTTCTGTAGTCTTTGATTTCCTGTAGACCCTGCCACATACAGTGGGGCAAAAAAGTATTTAGTCAGCCACCAATTGTGCAAGTTCTCCAACTTAAAAAGATGAGAGAGGCCTGTAATTTTCATCATAGGTACACTTCAACTATGACAGACAAAATGAGAAAAAGAAATCCAGAAAATCACATTGTAGGATTTTTAATGTATTTATTTGCAATTTATGGTGGAAAACAAGTATTTGGTCAATAACAAAAGTTTATCTCAATACTTTGTTATATACCCTTTGTTGGCAATGACAGAGGTCAAACGTTTTCTGTAAGTCTTCACAAGGTTTTCACACACTGTTGCTGGTATTTTGGCCCATTCCTCCATGCAGATCTCCTCTAGAGCAGTGATGTTTTGGGGCTGTCGCTGGGCAACACGGACTTTCAACTCCCTCCAAAGATTTTCTATGGGGTTGAGATCTGGAGACTGGCTAGGCCACTCCAGGACCTTGAAATGCTTCTTCTGAAGCCACTCCTTCGTTGCCGGGCAGTGTGTTTGGGATCATTGTCATGCTGAAAGACCCAGCCACGTTTAATCTTCAATGCCCTTGCTGATGGAAGGAGGTTTTCACTCAAAATCTCCACGATACATGGCCCCATTCATTCTTTCCTTTACACGGATCAGTCGTCCTGGTCCCTTTGCAGAAAAACAGCCCCAAAGCATGATGTTTCCACCCCATGCTTCACAGTAGGTATGGTGTTCTTTGGATGCAACTCAGCATTCTTTGTCCTCCAAACACGACGAGTTGAGTTTTTACCAAAAAGTTATATTTTGGTTTCATCTGACCATATGACATTCTCCCAATCCTCATCTGGATCATCCAAATGCTCTCTAGCAAACTTCAGACGGGCCTGAACATGTACTGGCTTAAGCAGGGGGACACGTCTGGCACTGCAGGATTTGAGTCCCTGGCGGCGTAGTGTGTTACTGATGGTAGGCTTTGTTACTTTGGTCCCAGCTCTCTGCAGGTCATTCACTAGGTCCCCCGTGTGGTTCTGGGATTTTTGCTCACCGTTCTTGTGATCATTTTGACCCCACGGGTGAAATCTTGCGTGGAGCCCCAGATCAAGGAAGATTATCAGTGGTCTTGTATGTCTTCCATTTCCTAATAATTGCTCCCACAGTTGATTTCTTCAAACCAAGCTGCTTACCTATTGCAGATTCAGTCTTCCCAACCTGGTGCAGGTCTACAATTTTGTTTCTGGTGTCCTTTGACAGCTCTTTGGTCTTGGCCATAGTGGAGTTTGGAGTGTGACTGTTTGAGGTTGTGGACAGGTGTCTTTTATACTGATAACAAGTTCAAACAGGTGCCATTAATACAGGTAACGAGTGGAGGACAGAGGAGCCTCTTAAAGAAGAAGTTACAGGTCTGTGAGAGCCAGAAATATTGGTTGTTTGTATGTGACCAAATACTTATTTTCCACCATAATTTGCAAATAAATTCATTAAAAATCCTACAATGTGATTTTCTGGATTTTTTTTCCTCATTTTGTCTGTCATAGTTGAAGTGTACCTATGATGAAAATTACAGGCCTCTCTCATCTTTTTAAGTGAGAGAACTTGCACAATTGGTGGCTGGCTAAATACTTTTTTGCCCCACTGTACATCTTGTGTCTGAGCCGTTGAATTGCGACTCCACTTTGTCCCTGTTCTCTCAACCAGCTTCGTGAGGTAGTCACCTGGAATGCATTTCAATTTACAGGTGTGCCTTGTTAAAAGTTAATTTGTGGAATTTCTTTCCTTCTTAATGCATTGGAGCCAATCAGTTGTGTTGTGACAAGGTAGGGGTGGTATACAGAAGATAGCCCTATTTGGTAAAAGACCAAGTCTATATTATGGCAAGAACAGCTCAAATAAGCAAAGAGAAATGGCAGTCCATCATTACTCAATAAGAAACATTTAAAGAACTTTTAAAGTTTCTTTAATTGCAGTTGCAAAAACCATCAAGCTCAGGTAAGGAAGACCCAGAGTTACTTCTGCTGCAGGGGATAAGTTCATTAGAGTTACCAGCCTCAGAAATTGCAGCCCAAATAAATTCTTCACAGAGTTCAAGTAACAGACACATCTCAACAGCAACTGTTCAGAGGAGACTGCGTGAATCAGGCCTTCATGCTTGACTTGCCTTAAAGAAACCACTACTAAAGGACACCAATAAGAAGAGACTTGCTTGGGCCAAGAAACAGGAGCAATGAACATTAGACTGGTGGAAGTCTGTTCTTTGGTCTGATGAGTCCAAATGAGAGTTTTTTGGTTCCAACCTTTGTCTTTGTGAGACGCAGAGTAGGATGACGGATCTATACATATGTGGTTCCCACCGTGAAGCATGGAGGAGGAGGTGTGATGTTGTTGGGGTGCTTTGCTGGTGACACTGTCAGTGATTTATTCAGAATTGAAGGCACACTTAACCAGCATGGCTACCACAGCATTCTGCAGCGATACGTCATCACATCTGGTTCGTGCTTAGTGGGACTATCATTTGTTTTTCAACAGGACCATGACCCAACACACCTCCAGGCTGTGTTAGGGCTATTTGACCAAGAAGGATAGTGATGGAGTGCTGCATCAGATGACCTGGCCTCCACAATCACCCGACCTCAACCCAATTGAGATGGTTCGGGATGAGTTGAACCACAGAGTGAATAAAAAGCAGCCAACAAGTGCTCAGCATATGTGGGAACTCCTGCAAGACTGTTGGAAAAGCATTCCAGGTGAAGCTGGTTGAAAGAATGCCAAGAGTGTGCAAAGGGTGGCTACTCTGAAGAATCTAAGATAAGATATACAGTGAGGGAAAAAAGTATTTGATCCCCTGCTGATTTTGTACGTTTGCCCATTGACAAAGAAATTATCAGTCTATAATTTTAATGGTAGGTTTATTTGAACAGTGAAAACGCATGTGGAAAATGTTATACATTGATTTGCATTTTAATGAGGGAAATAAGTATTTGACCCCCTCTCAATCAGAAAGATTTCTGGCTCCCAGGTGTCTTTTATACAGGTAACGAGCTGAGATTAGGAGCACACTCTTAAAGGGAGTGCTCCTAATCTCAGTTTGTTATCTGTATAAAAGACACCTGTCCACAGAAGCAATCAATCAATCAGATTCCAAACTCTCCACCATGGCCAAGACCAAAGAGCTCTCCAAGGATGTCAGGGACAAGATTGTAGACCTACACAAGGCTGGAATGGGCTACAAGACCATTGCCAAGCAGCTTGGTGAGAAGGTCACAACAGTTGGTGCGATTATTCGCAAATGGAAGAAACACAAAAGAACTGTCAATCTCCCTCGGCCTGGGGCTCCATGCAAAATCTCACCTTGTGGAGTTGCAATGATCATGAGAACGGTGAGGAATCAGCCCAGAACTACACGGGAGGATCTTGTCAATGATCTCAAGGCAGCTGGGACCATAGTCACCAAGAAAACAATTGGTAACACACTACGCCGTGAAGGACTGAAATCCTGCAGCGCCCATAAAGGTCCCCTGCTCAAGAAAGCACATATACATGCCCGTCTGAAGTTTGCCAATGAACATCGGAATGATTCAGAGGACAACTGGGGGAAAGTGTTGTGGTCAGATGAGACCAAAATGGAGCTCTTTGGCATCAACTCAACTCGCCGTGTTAGAGGAGGAATGCTGCCTATTACCCCAAGAACACCATCCCCACCGTCAAACATGGAAGTGGAAACATTATGCTTTGGGGGTGTTTTTCTGCTAAGGTGACAGGACAACTTCACCGCATCAAAGGGACGATGGACGGGGCCATGTACCGTCAAATCTTGGGTGAGAACCTCCTTCCCTCAGCCAGGGCATTGAAAATGGGTCGTGGATGGGTATTCCAGCATGACAATGACCCAAAACACACGGCCAAGGCAACAAAAGAGTGGCTCAAGAAGAAGCACATTAATAAGGCCTAGCCAGTCTCCAGACCTTAATCTCATAGAAAATCTGTGGAGGGAGCTGAAGGTTCGAGTTGCCAAACGTCAGCCTCAAAACCTTAATGACTTGGAGAAGATCTGCAAAGAGGAGTGGGACAAAATCTCTCCTGAGATGTGTGCAAACCTGGTGGCCAACTACAAGAAACGTCTGACCTCTGTGATTGCCAACAAGGGTTTTGCCACCAAGTACTAAGTCATGTTTTGCAGAGGGGTCAAATACTTATTTCCCCATTAAAATACTAATCAATTTATAACATTTTTCACATGCGTTTTTCTGGATTTTTATGTTGTTATTCTGTCTCTCACTGTTCAAATAAACCTACCATTAAAATTATAGACTGATCATTTCTTTGTCAGTGGGCAAATGTACAAAATCAGCAGGGGATCAAGTACTTTTTTCCCTCACTGTATCACTTTTTTGTTTACATATGTGTTATTTCATAGTTTTGATGTCTTCACTATTATTCTACAATGTAGAAAATAGTCAAAATAAAGAAAAACACTTGAATGAGTATGTGTGTCCTGTATTTTATATTCCAGTATTATCAGATTCAAGTTACAAATGTTGGTAAACACTCAAATACAAATACATTTAGTTTAACTATTATGGTTGGCGAGTTCGAGCTAACCAAGCTAGTTGTTGATGTTAATAGTGAGGTTTCCCTTGATGGCACGCGAGTGGAATAACTGTCCACGGTCCCGGCACTGGTGGGTAACAGCCAGTGCTTGACTCTTTGGCGGAGAATAGGACGTCCCACTCACATCGTTGCTAGTTAAAATGGCACTCCAGCGCTTTTTGTTCTCCATGTTAGGGTCTGCCAATAACTCTTTCAGGACCTCTCATGTTGATGACCACTCAAGCCATCATTTTCCTTGCCTCCAGGCCCGCATGTTGTGACCCAGTCGTTCATTCTAATCATTCGATGTTACTACATACTAAACAAATCATTGGCATGTACCTAGGTCGTAGAGGCCGACAAGTAGGTCTGTACAACCCCCAACTGTTGCAAACCAAATAGTAGCATGGAAAAATAATGTGTAGACGCTGCTGAACAGTGGAATTATGAGACACAACTCCTGCATATAAACCAATCAAAATCCAGTATGCAAACAACCCGTTTTATAAAAATCATTAGGTGGACCATTCTAAAGAACTTGCCTTATTTCCTCCATATAAAAGTAAAATCATTATTCCCAACAGCCTTACAGTAGCGTCTATAGCCGGGGTATTAAACGCTTGAGGGTTTTCTGTTAAACTCTTACTGTACCAGGTTCAGAGTACTGATGGTTTTCTGTTAAACTCTTACCCTGCCTGGTCCAGAGTACTGATGGTTTTCTGTTAAACTCTTACTGTACCAGGTTCAGAGAACTGTTGGTTTTCTGTTAAACTCTTACTGTACCAGGTTCAGAGTACTGTTGGCTTTCTGTTAAACTCTTACTGTACCAGGTCCAGAGTACTGATGGCTTTCTGTTAAACTCTTACTGTACCAGGTCCAGAGTACTGATGGTTTTCTGTTAAACTCTTACTGTACCAGGTTCAGAGTACTGTTGGCTTTCTGTAAAACTCTTACTGTACCAGCTCCAGAGTACTGAGGGTTTTCTGTTAAACTCTTACTGTACCAGGTTCAGAGTACTGATGGTTTTCTGTAAAACTCTTACTGTACCAGGTTCAGAGTACTGATGGTTTTCTGTTAAACTCTTACCCTGCCTGGTCCAGAGTACTGATGGGTTTCTGTTAAACTCTTACTGTACCAGGTTCAGAGAACTGTTGGTTTTCTGTTAAACTCTTACTGTACCAGGTTCAGAGTACTGTTGGCTTTCTGTTAAACTCTTACTGTACCAGGTCCAGAGTACTGATGGCTTTCTGTTAAACTCTTACTGTACCAGGTCCAGAGTACTGATGGTTTTCTGTTAAACTCTTACTGTACCAGGTTCAGAGTACTGTTGGCTTTCTGTTAAACTCTTACTGTACCAGGTTCAGAGTACTGTTGGCTTTCTGTTAAACTCTTACCCTGCCTGATTCAGAGTACTGATGGTTTTCTGTAAAACTCTTACTGTACCAGGTCCAGAGTACTGAGGGGTTTCAGTTAAACTCTTACCCTGCCTGGTCCAGAGTACTGAGGGTTTTCTGTTAAACTCTTACTGTACCAGGTCCTGAGTACTGTTGGTTTTCTGTTAAACTCTTACTGTACCAGGTCCAGAGTACTGATGGTTTTCTGTTAAACTCTTACTGTACCAGGTCCAGAGTACTGATGGTTTTCTGTTAAACTCTTACCCTGCCTGGTCCAGAGTACTGATGGTTTTCTGTTAAACTCTTACTGTACCAGGTTCAGAGAACTGTTGGTTTTCTGTTAAACTCTTACTGTACCAGGTTCAGAGTACTGTTGGCTTTCTGTTAAACTCTTACTGTACAAGGTCCAGAGTACTGAGGGTTTTCTGTTAAACTCTTACCCTGCCTGGTCCAGAGTACTGAGGGTTTTCTGTTAAACTCTTACTGTACCAGGTCCAGAGTACTGTTGGTTTTCTGTTAAACTCTTACTGTACAAGGTCCAGAGTACTGAGGGTTTTCTGTTAAACTCTTACCCTGCCAGGTCCAGAGTACTGTTGGTTTTCTGTTAAACTCTTACTGTACCAGGTCCAGAGTACTGATGGTTTTCTGTTAAACTCTTCCTGTACCAGGTCCAGAGTACTGTTTGTTTTCTCTTCTACCGGATCATTAATTGCACTCATCTTTTCTCCCAGGTCTAAATCAGTCCATGATTAGAGGGGACTAATGAAAAGAAACCAGGGGCTCTATAGAATTTCAGGGCTCTATATTGGCTGTTCTCTGTCATCAGTCTATACTAACCTGCCCGTTCCCTGCCATCAGTCTATACTAACCTGCCCGTTCCCTGTCATCAGTCTATACTAACCTGCCTGTTTCCTGTCATCAGTCTATACTAACCTGCCTGTTCCCTGTCATCAGTCTATACTAACCTGCCTGTTCCCTGTCATCAGTCTATACTAACCAGCCTGTTCCCTGTCATCAGTCTATACTAACCTGCCCGTTCCCTGCCATCAGTCTATACTAACCTGCCCGTTCCCTGCCATCAGTCTATACTAACCTGCCCGTTCCCTGTCATCAGTCTATACTAACATGCCTGTTCCCTTTCATCAGTCTATACTAACCTGCCTGTTTCCTGTCATCAGTCTATACTAACCAGCCTGTTCCCTGTCATCAGTCTATACTAACCTGCCCGTTCCCTGCCATCAGTCTATACTAACCTGCCTGTTCCCTGTCATCAGTCTATACTAACCTGCCCGTTCCCTGTCATCAGTCTATACTAACCTGCCTGTTCCCTTTCATCAGTCTATACTAACCTGCCTGTTTCCTGTCATCAGTCTATACTAACCTGCCTGTTCCCTGTCATCAGTCTATACTAACCTGCCTGTTCCCTGTCATCAGTCTATACTAACCAGCCTGTTCCCTGTCATCAGTCTATACTAACCTGCCTGTTTCCTGTCATCAGTCTATAATAACCAGCCTGTTTCCTGTCATCAGTCTATAATAACCAGCCTGTTTCCTGTCATCAGTCTATACTAACCTGCCTGTTTCCTGTCATCAGTCTATAATAACCAGCCTGTTTCCTGTCATCAGTCTATAATAACCAGCCTGTTTCCTGTCATCAGTCTATACTAACCTGCCTGTTCCCTGTCATCAGTCTTTACCAACCTGCCTGTTCCCTGTCATCAGTCTATAATAACCTGCCTGTTTCCTGTCATCAGTCTATACTAACCTGCCTGTTCCCTGTCATCAGTCTATACTAACCTGCCTGTTCCCTGTCATCAGTCTATACTAACCTGCCTGTTGCCTGTCATCAGTCTATACTAACCTGCCTGTTTCCTGTCATCAGTCTATAATAACCTGCCTGTTTCCTGTCATCAGTCTATACTAACCTGCCTGTTTCCTGTCATCAGTCTATACTAACCTGCCTGTTCCCTGTCATCAGTCTATACCAACCTGTCTGTTTCCTGTCATCAGTTTGATGTGTCTTGTCTACATCCCATCACAGTGAAGGGAGGGAGATTCCCACACTGTTGTACTGAAATAGCCCTGTAGCAGAGGAGGATCACAGAGGTCAAAGACAGAACACTGACCATCATAGAGGGGCCATAATGCTGTAATCACTCTAACATATGTGACAGCAGGAAGTAGTTATTTAACATATACACTATTTCTACTTGGATGGGGTCTAGGCAAAGATTTGCCTTTTAAATTTGACAAAAGCATTTATTAACTTAAAGCCATGTCTCTGTTACGTTCTATGGCAGACAAGCAATGTCATTACATTTGATGTGGGGTTGATACCAAAGGTATGCTACACATGCTTTAAGAGATCAGCTATGTCTGTCTGTGTCCATGGGATCTGGGAAAGGGGACACGTTTAATTGAATGTAAAGCATTTATGTGATAGTCTCTCCAAAATATGATTGCTTAGTTACGCCCATCACACCTCAGGTAGCTGTACTGTCGGCCAGTACTTCTCAACCTGGGGTATATCTTCCTCTGGGGATACTTGGCTTATCCACAGGGCTACTTCCTGTATACTGCTTACTGATAAAATGCACATGAGGAAACCCCCTGCTGCAGACCAGTAATGAGTCCTTTCCATCATAGTTCTGGGAAGTCTTCTCTTCTTCTCTCCAGCTTATTCCATCCCATGCTGCTAATTATTATTATTTTATTTGCCTTTATTTAACTAGGCATGTCAGTTAAGAACAAATTCTTATTTACAATGACGGCCTACCGGGGAACAGTGGGTTAACTGCCTTGTTCAGGGGGAAGAACGACAGATTTCTACCTTGTCAGCTCGGGGATTTGATCCAGGAACCTTTCGGTTAAATACTGGCACCACATTAGTCTGTTCTTATATACTGAGATCACATTAATCTGTTCTTATATACTGGCACCACATTAGGCTGATCTTATATACTGGCACCACATTAGGCTGTTCGTATATAATGGCACCACATTAGGCTGTTCGTATATACTGGGACCACATTAGGCTGATCTTATATACTGGCACCACATTTGTCTGTTCTTATATACTGGCACCACATTAGGCTGATCTTATATACTGGCACCACATTAGGCTGATCTTATATACTGGGACCACATTAGGCTGTTCGTATATACTGGCACCACATTAAGCTGATCTTATATACTGGGACCACATTAGGCTGTTCGTATATAATGGCACCACATTAGGCTGATCTTATATACTGGCACCACATTAGGCTGATCTTATATACTGGGACCACATTAGTCTGTTCTTATATACTGGCACCACATTAAGCTGATCTTATATACTGGGACCACATTAGCTGTTCGTATATAATGGCACCACATTAGGCTGTTCTTATATACTGGCACCACATTAGGCTGTTTGTATATACTGGCACAACATTAGGCTGTTCGTATATACTGACACCACATTAGTCTGTTCTTATATACTGGCACCACGTTAATCTGTTCTTATATACGGGCACCACATTAATCTGTTCTTATTTACTGGCACCACATTAGGCTGTTCTTATATACTGGGACCACATTAGTCTGTTCTTATATACTGGCACCACATTAATCTGTTCTTATTTACTGGCACCACATTGGTCTGTTCTTATATACTGGGACCACATTCGTCTGTTCTTATATACTGGCACCACATTAGGCTGATCTTATATGCTGGGACCACATTAGGCCGTTCGTATATACTGGCACCACATTAGGCTATTTGTTTATACTGGCACCACATTAGGCTGTTCTTATATACTGGCACCACATTAGGCTGTTTGTATATTCTGGCACCACATTAAGCTGTTCGTATATACTGGGACCACATTAGGCTGTTCTTATAATCTGACACCACATTAGGCTGATCTTATATACTGGCACCACATTAGGCTGTTCGTATATACTGGCACCACATTAGGCTGCTTGTATATACTGGCACCACATTAGGCTGTTTGTATATACTGGCACCACATTAATCTGTTCTTATTTACTGGCACCACATTAGGCTGTTCTTATATACTGGGACCACATTAGTCTGTTCTTATATACTGGCACCTCATTAATCTGTTCTTATTTACTGGCACCACATTGGTCTGTTCTTATGTACTGAGACCACATTAGTCTGTTCTTATATACTGGCACCACATTAGGCTGATCTTATATGCTGGGACCACATTAGGCCGTTCGTATATACTGGCACCACATTAGGCTATTTGTTTATACTGGCACCACATTAGGCTGTTCTTATATACTGGCACCACATTAGGCTGTTTGTATATTCTGGCACCACATTAGGCTGATCTTATATACTGGCACCACATTAATCTGTTCTTATTTACTGGCACCACATTGGTCTGTTCTTATATACTGGGACCACATTAGGCTGTTCTTATATTCTGACACCACATTAGGCAGATCTTATATACTGGCACCACATTAGGCTGATCTTATATACTGCCACCACGTTAGGCTGATCTTATATACTGCCACCACGTTAGGCTGATCTTATATACTGGCACCACATTAGGCTGATCTTATATACTGGCACCACATTAGGCTGATCTTATATACTGCCACCACGTTAGGCTGATCTTATATACTGGCACCACATTAGGCTGATCTTATATACTGCCACCACGTTAGGCTGATCTTATATACTGGCACCACATTAGGTTGATCTTATATACTGCCACCACATTAGGCTGATCTTATATACTGGCACCACGTTAGGCTGTTCATATAAAAGGAAAAATATAAAGGCAATATCTGCCTCCCACATGGTACTTTATTCCAGACATTTATTTTGATGGTCCAAAGTAGTGCACTATACATAGGGTGCCATCTGTGAGGCAGAATATATCATTCTGACATGTGGTTGTTTTCTTTCTCTTCTTCCAGGGATGGTCTGGGCTGAGTGTAAGGAGATTTGGTCCCAGGGGGCTCGGGAATATCTTTCGGAGACATGGAATCTTCTAGACTTTGGAATGCTGAGCCTTTTTGTGACATCCTTCCTCACTAGATTTATGGCGTTCTGGCATGCGTATGCAGCACAGAGCTACGTCAACAAGCACTATACCGACCTGTCCAACATTACTCTGGTCCCAGAGATAGAGTACTACAGACTGGGTGAGTGCAGACAGAAACCTGTCCAACATTACCCTGGTCCCAGAGATAGAGTACTACAGACTGGGTGAGTGCAGACAGAAACCTGTCCAACATTACCCTGGTCCCAGAGATAGAGTACTACAGACTGGGTGAGTGCAGACAGAAACCTGTCCAACATTACCTGGTCCCAGAGATAGAGTACTACAGACTGGGTGAGTGCAGACAGAAACCTGTCCAACATTACCCTGGTCCCAGAGATAGAGTACTACAGACTGGGTGAGTGCAGACAGAAACCTGTCCAACATTACCCTGGTCCCAGAGATAGAGTACTACAGACTGGGTGAGTGCAGACAGAAACCTGTTCAACGTTACCCTGGTCCCAGAGATAGAGTACTAGAGTCTGGGTGAGTGCAGAATTTATTTTTTAATGCCTGCTAGGGAGGCTGGTCAAGGTTGCTTTATATTAGTAACATTTCATAGCCCGTTCCCTGATTCGTTTGTTGCCAGCTATCCTGATCCCTGGTCCGTTTGTTGCCAGCTAGCCTGGTCCCTGATTCGTTTGTTGCCAGCTAGCCCGTTCCCTGATTCGTTTGTTGCCAGCTAGCCCGTTCCCTGGTCCGTTTGTTGCCAGCTAGCCTGTTCCCTGATTCGTTTGTTGCCAGCTAGCCCGTTCCCTGGTCCGTTTGTTGCCAGCTAGCCCGTTCCCTGATTCGTTTGTTGCCAGCTAGCCTGGTTCCTGGTCCGTTTGTTGCCAGCTATCCTGATCCCTGATTCGTTTGTTGTCAGCTAGCCCGTTCCCTGATCCGTTTGTTGTCAGCTAGCCTGATCCCTTATCCGTTTGTTGCCAGCTAGCCTGATCCCTGATCCGTTTGTTGTCAGCTAGCCTGGTTCCTGGTCCGTTTGTTGCCAGTTAGCCTGATCCCTGATCCGTTTGTTGTCAGCTAGCCTGATCCCTGATCTGTTTGTTGCCAGCTAGCCTGGTCCCTGATCCGTTTGTTGTCAGCTAGCCTGGTCCCTGATCCGTTTGTTGCCAGCTAGCCTGGTCCCTGATCCGTTTGTTGCCAGCTAGCCTGGTCCCTGATCCGTTTGTTGTCAGCTAGCCTGGTCCCTGATCCGTTTGTTGCCAGCTAGCCTGGTCCCTGATCCGTTTGTTGCCAGCTAGCCTGATCCCTGATCCGTTTGTTGCCAGCTAGCCTGGTCCCTGATCCGTTTGTTGCCAGCTAGCCTGGTCCCTGATCAAATTGTGCTCTTGCCAACTCCATTTCTCTTTGTCAAGCCAAACGGAAACAAACCGGCACCCAAGCCAGAAATATCACTGTGCATGTTATTCATGACAGTAGAATAAATTAAAAAGGCAAATTAAAAATACACCTTTGCCCAGACAAAATCTGCAGAACATATCAGGTGCTGGAGTTATCGGGCACTTCATGACCAATGAAAAGGAAAATGCTGCACACCGTTGCTCATGGTCTGTTTGCCTAGACCCCATCCAAGTAGACATTGTGTATATGTTAAATATCAATTTCCTGGTGTCACATATGTTAGAGTGATTACAGCATTATGGCCCCTCTATGATTGTCAGTGTTCTGTCTTTGACCTCTGTGATCCTCCTCTGCTACAGGGCTATTTCAGTACAACAGTGTGGGAACCTCCCTCCCTTCACTGTGATGGGATGTAGACAAGACACATCAAACTGATGGCAATGGGATCAGTCTACCTGAACCTTATGCGATTGAGCCACACTTCTCATCGCCATGGAAAAAGTGCTGAACGATACAACAATCTCTGTTTCTCTCTTTCTCTCTCTCTTTCTCTCTAGCCCGTAATAACTGGGTTCCCTCGGACCCCCAGATCATCTCAGAGGGTCTGTATTCCATCGCTGTGGTACTGAGCTTCTCTCGCATCGCGTACATCCTCCCAGCTAATGAGAGTTTCGGGCCCCTGCAGATATCTCTGGGACGCACGGTGAAAGATATCTTTAAGTTCATGGTGATCTTCATCATGGTTTTTGTGGCCTTCATGTTTGGAATGTTCAATCTCTACTCATACTACCTGGGAGCCAAGCAGAACAACGCCTTCACCACGTGAGTTATGTAATTATGGAGGAAATGGGATGCATACAGTGCCATCGGAAAGTATTCAGAGCCTTTGACTATTTCCACATTTTGTTACGTTAGAGCCTTATTCTAAAATTGATTAAATAGTTTTTTTCCCTCATTAATCTACACACAATACCCCATAATGACATCACAATACCCCATAATGACATCACAATACCTCATAATGACATCACAATACCCCATAATGACATCACAATACCTCATCATGACACCATAATGACATCACAATACCTCATAATGACATCACAATACCCCATAATGACATCACAATACCTCATCATGACACCATAATGACATCACAATACCTCATAATGACATCACAATACCCCATTTCCACATTTTGTTACGTTAGAGCCTTATTCTAAAATTGATTAAATAGTTTTTTTCCCTCATCAATCTACACACAATACCCCATAATGACATCACAATACCCCATAATGACATCACAATACCCCATAATGACATCACAATGCCTCATCATGACACCATAATGACATCACAATACCTCATAATGACATCACAATACCCCATAATGACATCACAATACCCCATAATGACATCACAATACCTCATAATGACATCACAATACCCCATAATGACATCACAATACCTCATAATGACATCACAATACCCCATAATGACATCACAATACCCCATAATGACATCACAATACCTCATAATGACATCACAATACCCCATAATGACATCACAATACCTCATAATGACAAAGCAAAAACTGTTTTTTTGAACATTTTGTTAATTTATTTAAAAAAAACTCATATCACATTTCCATAAGTATTCAGACCCTTTACTCAGTACTTTCTTGAAGCACCTTTGGCAGCGACTACAGCCTCAAGTCTTCTTGGGTATGACGCAGAGGTGGAAAAAGTATCCAATTGTCATACTTGATAAAAAATATAAAATGACTCAAGTAAAAGTGAAAGTAACCCAGTAAAATACTACTTGAGTAAAAGTCTAAAAGTATCAGATTTTAAATGTACTTAAGTACAGTGGTGGAAAAAGTACTCAATTGTCATACTTGAGTAAAAGTACTAAGTAAAAGTAAATGCTATACTGTACATCAAATGTCTTATATGTAGCAAACCAGATGGCACAATTTCCTTTTTTATAACTTTTTTTGACAGCCAGGGGCAACTCCAACACTCAGACATCATTTACAAAGGAAGCATTTATGTTTAGTTAATCCACCAGATCAGAGGCAGTAGGGATGACTGGGGAAGTTCTCTTGATAAGTGTGTGAATTTTACCTTTTTCCTGTCCTGCTAAGCATTCAAATTGTAATTAGTTATTTTGGGTGTCAGGGAAAACGTAAAAAGTACATAATTTAATTACATAAAGTAGTCAAAAATATTAAATAGTAAAGTAAAGTACAGATACCCCAAAACACTAAGTAAAAATACTTTAAAGTACTACTTAAGTACTTTACACCACTGGTATGATGCTACAAGCTTGTCACACCTGTATTTGGGGAGTTTCTCACATTCTTCTCTGAAGTTCCTCTCAAGCTTTGTCAGGTTGGATGGGGAGTGTTGCTGCACAGCTATTTTCAGGTCTCTCCAGAGATGTTCGATCGGGTTCAAGTCTGGGCTCTGGCTGGGCCACTCAAGGACATTAAGAGACTTGTCGCGAAGCCACTCCTGCGTTGTCTTGACTGTGTGCTTAGGGTCGTCGTACTGTTGGAAGGTGAACCTTCACCCCAGTCTGAGATCCTGAGCGCTCTGGAGCAGGTTTTCATCAAGGATATCTCTGTACTTTTCTCTGTTCATCTTTATTTTTTTAATTATTTTTTTACTTTTATTTAACTAGGCAAGTCAGTTAAGAACAAATTCTTATTTACAATGACGGCCTACCAAAAGGGAAATGACCTCCTGTGGGGATGGGGGCTGGGATTAAAAATAACAAACAAAATACAAATATAGGACAAAACACACATCACGACAAGAGAGACACCACAACACTACATAAAGAGAGACCTAAGACAAGAACATAGCATGGCAACAACACATGACTCTTCCTAGAGCTGGCCACCCAGCCAGACACAGCATTGTAGCAACACAACATGACATCAGAGACAGCAGGGGTTCCTACATTTGAATATAAAAATGCATTTTATCAATCAAAACAATGCTACATTTTATCTCTGGGACCCTCAGGATGACAAATCAGAGCAAGATTACTGAATGTAAGTACATTACTTACCTTCATAGGTGAATGTATCAAATCAGTTGCCGGGATAAAAGTTTGTTGTTGTTGTGTACTCACCTCAAACAATAGCCTGGTATTTTTTCACTGTAATAGCTACTGTAAATTGGACAGTGCAGTTAGATTAACAAGAATTTAAGCTTTCTGCCCAAGTCATGTCTATGTCCTGGAAAGTTTGCTGTTACTTACAATGTCATTCTAGTCACATTAGCGCACGTTAGCAACAACCGTCCCGGTACAGGGACATCGATCCTACGGGATCCTTAAGGGGATAAAGGCCTGATTGGTGGAGTGCTGCAGAGATGGTTGTCCTTCTTCAAGGTTCTCTCATCTCCACACAGGAACTCTAGAGCTCTGTCAGAGTGACCATTGGGTTGTTGGTCACCTCCCTGACCAAGGCCCTTCTCCCCTGATTACTCAGTTTGGCTGGATGGCCAGCTCTAGGAAGAGTCTTGGTGGTTCCAAACTTCTTTCATTTAAGAATGATGGAGGCCACTGTGTTCTTGGGGACCTTCAATGTTGCAGAAATGTTTTGGTAACCTTCCTCAGATCTGTGCCTCGACAAAATCCTGTCTCGGAGCTCTACGGACAATTCCTTTGACCTCATGGCTTGGTTTTTGTTCTGACAGGCACTGTCAGCTGTGGGACCTCAGGGCTTGGTTTTTGTTCTGACAGGCACTGTCAGCTGTGGGACCTTATAGAGACCGTTTTGTACCTTTCCAAATCATGTCCAATCAATTGAATTTACCACAGGTGGACTCCATTCAAGTTATAGAAACATCTCAAGGATGATTAATGGACAAATCAAATCAAACAGGTGTAGACCTTACAGTGAAATGCTCACTTACGATATATTATAATAATAAAAAGCCTCTTGGACCTAGACTTGGCTCTCCGGTACCGCTTGACGTGCGGTAGCAGAGAGAATAGTCTATGACTAAGGTGGCTGGAGTCGTTGACAATATTTAGGGCCTTCCTCTGACACCACCTGGTATAGAGGTCCTGGATGGCAGGGAGCTTGGCCTCAGTGATGCACTACCCTCTGTAGTTCCTTGCGGTCGGAGGTCGAGCAGTTGTCATATCAGGCAGTGATGCAACCAGTCAGGATGCTCTCGATGGTGCAGCTTTAGAACCTTTTGAGGATCTGATGTGGACACCAAGGAACTTGAACCTCTCAACCTGCTCCACTGCAGCCCCGTCGATGAGAATGGGGGCGTGCTCTGTCCTCTTTTTCCTGTAGTCCACAATCATCTCCTTTGTCTTGATCACGTTGAGGGAGAGGTTGTTGTCCTGGCACCACATGGCCAGGTCTCTGACCTCCTCCCTATAGGCTGTCTCGTCGTTGTCGGTGGTCAAGCCTACCACTGTTGTGTCATCGGCAAACTTAATGATGGTGTTGGAGTCGTGCCTGGCCGTGCAGTCATGAGTGAACAGGGAGTAGAGGAGGGGACTGAGCACGCACCCCTGAGGGGCCCCTTTGTTGAGGATCAGCTTGACGGATGTGTTGTTACCTACCCTTACCACCTGGGGACGGCCCGTCAGGAAGTCCAGGATCCAGTTTCAAAGGGAGGTGTTCAGTCCCAGGGTCCTTAGCTTGCTGATGAGTTTTGAGGGCACCACGGTGTTGAACGCTAGGCTGTAATCAATGAATAGCATTCTCACATAGGTGTTCCTTTTGTCCAGCCTTTCAAAGCACTTCATGGCTACAGACGTGAGTGCTACGGGTCGGTAGTCATTTAGGCAGGTTACCTTACTGTTCTTGGGCACAGGCACTGTGGTGGTCTGCTTAAAACATGTTGGTAACTCAGACAGGGAGAGGTTGAAAATGTCAGTGAAGGCACTTGCCAGTTGGTCAGCGCATGCTCGCAGTACACGTCCTGGTAATCGGTCTGGCCCTGCAGCCTTGTGAATGTTGACCTGTTGAAAGGTCTTACTCACATCGATTGCAGACCACGTGATGACACAGTCGTCCGGAACATCTGGTGCTCTTATCCATATTTCAGTGCCATTTGTCTCGATATGAGCATAGAAGTTATTTAACTCATCTGGTAGGCTCGTGTCACTGGGCAGCTCGCGGCTGTGCTTCCCTTTGTAGTCTGTAATAGATTGCAAGCCCTGCCACATCCGATGAGCGTTGGAGCCGTTGTAGTACGATTCGATCTTAGTCCTGTATTGATGCTTTGCCTGTTTGATGGTTCGTTGGAGGACATAGCGGGATTTCTTATAAGCTTCATAGAGTCCCGCTCCTTGAAAGCGGCAGCTCTAGCCTTTAGCTCAGTGTGGATGTTGCCTGTAATCCATGGCTTCTGGTTGGGGTATGTTTGTATGGTCACTGTGAGGACGACATCATTGATGCACTTATTGATGAAGCCAATGACTGATGTGGTGTACTCCTCAATGCCATTGGAGGAATCCCGGAACATATTCCAGTCGGTGCTAGCAAAACAGTCCTGTAGCTTAGCATCTGCTTCATCTGATCACGTTTTTATTGATCTAGTCACTGGTTCTTCCTGCTTTAATTTGAGCTTGTAAGCAGGAATCAGGAGGATAGAATTATGGTCAGATTTGCCAAATGGAGGGCGAGGGAGAGCTTTGTATGCGTCTCTGTGTGTGGAGTAAAGGTGGTCCAGAGTTCTTTTCCCTCTGGTTGCACATTTAACATGCTGATAGAAATCTGGTAAAACGGATTTAAGTTTCCCTGCATTAAAGTCCCCGGCTACTAGGAGCGTCGCCTCTGGGTGAACGTTTTCTTGTTTGCCTATGGCGGAATACAGCTTATCCAATGCTGTCTTAGTGCCAGCCTATGACTGTGGTGGTATGTAAACAGCTACGAAAAATACAGATTAAATCTCTCTAGGAAGATAGTGTGGTCTACAGCTTATCATGAGATACTCTACCTCAGGCGAGCAGTAGCTAGAGACTTCCTTAGATATGGTGCACCAGCTGTTATTTACAAGAATACATAGTCCGCCGTTGTTCTATCCTGCCGATGCAGCGTATAACCAGCCAGCTGTATGTTGATAGTGTCGTCTTTCAGCCACGACTTCGTGAAGCATAAGATATTACAGTTTTGTCCCGTTTTGTCCCGTTGGTAGTTTAATCTTCCGCGTAGGTCATCTATTTCATTCACCAAATCGGTTGGGGACACGTAAAACGTCTGCCTTCTTCTCTGGCGCCATTTCACAAAAAGGATGCCGTTGATCTGAATTCTTATGTAAATAAGGTTTTTCGTTTTTTTTTCTTCATACATTTGAAAAAACTGTTTTTGCTTTGTCATTATGTGGTATTGTGTGTAGATTGATGAAAAAACATAAATGGGATACAATAATGGCACTGAAATGGGATAGATATATGGCACTGAAATGGGATACAATAATGGCACTGAAATGGGATAGATATATGGCACTGAAATGGGATACATATATGGCACTGAAATGGGATACATATGGCACTGAAATGGGATAGATATATGGCACTGAAATGGGATAGATATATGGCACTGAAATGGGATACATATATGGCACTGAAATGGGATAGACATATGGCACTGAAATGGGATACAATAATGGCACTGAAATGGGATAGATATATGGCACTGAAATGGGATACATATGGCACTGAAATGGGATACATATGGCACTGAAATGGGATAAATATGGCACTGAAATGGGATACATATGGCACTGAAATGGGATACATATATGGCACTGAAATGGGATACATATATGGCACTGAAATGGGATAAATATGGCACTGAAATGGGATAAATATGGCACTGAAATGGGATACATATGGCACTGAAATGGTATATACATAATGTACAGTGCTTTCAGAAAGTATTCACACCCCTTGACTTTTTCCACATTTTGCTTTGTTACAGCCTGAATAAAAAATGTATTACATTTAGATTTTTTTGGCACTGGCCTACACACAGTACCCCATAATGTCAATGTGGATTATGTTTTTCGAAAATCTTTAAAAGGGCACCTATTGGTAGATGGGTAAAAAAAGCATACATTAAATATCCCCTTGATCATGGTGAAGTTAATTAATTACACTTTGAATTGTGCATCAATACACCCAATCACTACAAATATACAGGCGTCCTTCCTAACTCAGTTACCGGAGAGGAAGGAAACCACTCAGGGATTTCACCATGACGATAATGGTGACTTTAAAACAGTTACAGAGTTTAACGACTGTGATAGGAGAAAACTGAGGATGGATCAACAACATTGTAGTTACTTCACAATACTAACCTAAATGACAGAGTGAAAAGAAGGAAACCTGCACAGGATGAAATTATCCAAACATGCATCCTGTTTGCAACAAGGCACAAGTAATACTGCAAAAATGTGGCAAAATAATTAACTGAATACAAGGTGTTATGTTTGGGGCAAGTCCAATACAACACATTACTGAGTATCACTCTCCATATTTTCAAGTGTAGTGGTGGCTGCATCATGTTATGGGTATGCTTGTAATTGTTAAGGACTGTTTTTCAGGATAAAAAAAAACATATAATGGAGTTAAGCACAGGCAAAACACATGCACAGGTATAACACATTCTGATTAAGGTATAACACATTCTGATCCAGGTATAACACATTCTGATTAAGGTATAACACATTCTGATCCAGGTATAACACATTCTGATTCAGGTATAACACATTCTGATCCAGGCATAACACATTCTGATCCAGGCATAACACATTCTGATCCAGGTATAACACATTCTGATCCAGGCATAACACATTCTGATCCAGGTATAAAACATTCGGATCCAGGTATAACACATTCTGATCCAGGTATAACACATTCTGATTCAGGTATACCACATTCTGATCCAGGTATAAGACATTCTGATCCAGGTATAACACATTCTGATCCAGGTATAACACATTCTGATCCAGGTATAACACATTCTGATCCAGGTATAACACATTCTGATCCAGGTATAACACATTCTGATCCAGGTATAACACATTCTGATCCAGGCATAACACATTCTGATCCAGGTATAAAACATTCTGATCCAGGTATAACACATTCTGATCCAGGTATAACACATTCTGATTCAGGTATACCACATTCTGATCCAGGTATAAGACATTCTGATCCAGGTATAACACATTCTGATCCAGGTATAACACATTCTGATCCAGGTATAACACATTCTGATCCAGGTATAACACATTCTGATTCAGGTATAACACATTCTGATCCAGGTATAACACATTCTGATCCAGGTATAACACATTCTGATCCAGGTATACCACATTCTAATTCAGGTATAACACATTCTGATCCAGGTATAACACATTCTGATCCAGGTATAACACATTCTGATTCAGGTATAACACATTCTGATCCAGGTATAACACATTCTGATCCAGGTATAACACATTCTGATTCAGGTATAACACATTCTGATCCAGGTATAACACATTCTGATCCAGGTATAAAACATTGATCTCTGATCTCTTTCCCTTTTCGCCCCTTCCAGGATTGAGGAAAGCTTCAAGACGTTATTCTGGGCCATATTTGGCCTGTCCGAAGTCAAGTCAGTGAAGATCAACAATGGCCATAAGTTTATCGAGAATATAGGCTATATCCTCTATGGGGTTTATAACGTCACCATGGTGATCGTCCTGCTCAACATGCTCATCGCCATGATCAATAACTCCTTCCAGGAAATAGAGGTAACTAATGAATGAATTAATGATTGATTGTCCCTTAGGGAAAATAGAGGTAATAAGGCTCTGGTCTAGATACTTGTTAACAAGTTATACTGCTCTTGTATGAGGAATTTGCAGGGTATAGTTAGTATACCATTTACTATAAGGCCCTGCGATAGACTAATGTCTGGTCCAGGGGATGTACTGGTACATCAAGCTGTCTCACTACAGAAACAGGAGATAGACTAGTGTCCTGTCCAGGGGGTGTACTGGTACATCAAGCTGTCTCACTACAGAAACAGGAGATAGACTAGTGTCCTGTCCAGAGGGTGTACTGGTACATCAAGCTGTCTCACTACAGAAACAGGAGATAGACTAGTGTCCTGTCCAGGGGGTGTACTGGTACATCAAGCTGTCTCACTACAGAAACAGGAGATAGACTAGTGTCCTGTCCAGAGGGTGTACTGGTACATCAAGCTGTCTCACTACAGAAACAGGAGATAGACTAGTGTCCTGTCCAGGGTGTACTGGTACATCAAGCTGTCTCACTACAGAAACAGGAGATAGACTAGTGTCCTGTCCAGAGGGTGTACTGGTACATCAAGCTGTCTCACTACAGAAACAGGAGATAGACTAGTGTCCTGTCCAGAGGGTGTACTGGTACATCAAGCTGTCTCACTACAGAAACAGGAGATAGACTAGTGTCCTGTCCAGAGGGTGTACTGGTACATCAAGCTGTCTCACTACAGAAACAGGAGATAGACTAGTGTCCTGTCCAGGGGGTGTACTGGTACATCAAGCTGTCTCACTACAGAAACAGGAGATAGACTAGTGTCCTGTCCAGAGGGTGTCCTGTACATCAAGCTGTCTCACTACAGTAACAGGAGATAGACTAGTGTCCTGTCCAGGGGGTGTATTGGTACATCAAGCTGTCTCACTACAGAAACAGGAGATAGATTAGTGTCCTGTCCAAGGGGTGTACTGGTACATCAAGCTGTCTCACTACAGAAACAGGAGATAGACTAGTGTCCTGTCCAAGGGGTGTACTGGTACATCAAGCTGTATCCTGATAGGCTCCTGCTTCTATGAGCCATTGGGTTTCTACAAGGCTATTATTTACTATTAGAGCATACAAATCTACATCCAACACAATAATGGTATAGAAATAGATACAGTTATTTAACATCTTCTGTATGCTCCTTTAATCAACATGGCTCCATTGTGAAGCCACCATTTTGTAGATGTATAGTTGTAGGCTACATCTGCGTGCTTGGCTGTGTTAATTCATCCCCCATCAGATAACATGTAAACGCCACAATACAGCACTGTAGCTTCCGTCTAATCTACTATACGGTGTCTGATACTGTGGAGGCTGTGGGTTAATTAATAAGAGGCATGGCGAGGCCACGTTCCAAATGAGGCTGTGGGTTAATAAGATTCATGGCGAGGCCACGTTCCAAATGAGGCTGTGGGTTAATAAGAGGCATGGCGAGGCCACGTTCCAAATGAGGCTGTGGGTTAATATGAGGCATGGCGAGGCCACGTTCCAAATGAGGAAGTGGGTTAATAAGAGGCATGACAAGGCCACATTCCAAATGAGGCTGTGGGTTAGTAAGAGGCATGGCGAGGCTACGTTCCAAATGAGGCTGTGGGTTAATATGAGGCATGGCGAGGCCACGTTCCAAATGAGGCTGTCGGTTAATATGAGGCATGGCAAGGCTACGTTCCAAATGAGGCTGTGGGTTAATAAGAGGCATGGCGAGGCTACGTTCCAAATGAGGCTGTGGGTTAGTAAGAGGCATGGCAAGGCTACGTTCCAAATGAGGCTGTGGGTTAATAAGAGGCATGGCGAGGCCACGTTCCAAATGAAGCTGTGGGTTAATAAGAGGCATGGCAAGGCCACGTTCCAAATGAGGCTGTGGGTTAATATGAGGCATGGCGAGGCCACGTTCCAAATGAGGCTCTGGGTTAATATGAGGCATGGCGAGGCTACGTTCCAAAATGTACACATTCCAAATGGTACCCTATTCTCTTTATAGCGCACTACATTTCACCAGGGTTCATAGGCCTCTGGTCTAAAGTAGTGCACTATATAGGGAATATGGTAGCATTTGGGATGCACCCCAAGTCTTTCTGGGTAATTACAAATGCTTTGAGCCACATAGATAAGGTAATTGTAGAATGATTTAGTTTCATACAGTCTTCTGAGTAAAAATGAATTCCAATGAATTATTCTCTGTTGCGATGGTAATTGCAGCTACTTACGGGGTTGGAAGAGAAAATCAAATCCTCTCTCATCCAGTTTAGAGGCCGCAGCTGCTCCACTGTTGGGTCGCATTAGGATGTTTGGATCTGGTATTGGGCGTGTACCAAATAGAACCCTGTTCCCTATAAAGTGTACTACTTTAGACCAGAGCCATATGGGCCCGGCTCAAATGTAGTGCACTATATAGGGAAGAAGATGTCATTTGGGATTTAAACATTGGCTGTCATACCATCCATTTCAATCAGGTGGTTATGGCTCTCCCACTCAAAGCTTTTAGTATTTACCTCCGGACAGATATTATGGATGTAAAGGGAAACAGTTATTTCTGAAAGCCAGAAGCTTGGAATTATGTTATAAAACGGACTGTTGTTGTTTTAGTGTTGATTGTTTTCTAAATACTCAGTTCCCTTTCAGTTGGTCAACTCACTGTGGGGAGTTTGTGCTAGCGCCCTCTACTGAAGAACATTAGAATCACGCTTGACAGGGCCAATGGACACTGTGTCTCACTGGAAGCCCCGCCTTCTAAAGGTGATAAACCTGAGGCACTGTCAGGCAGTGGGTAACTGGTGAAAAGGAGTCAGGCGCAGGAGAGCAGAGATGCGTGGACAAGGTATTTTAATAACGAAGCACCAGTACAAACAATAATACTCAGGTGCGGGAAAATACCGGTCACACGTAATAACGGGCGTTATACAAAAACACGGCCACAAAAATAACCAGCCGTCAGTAACTGCCTGAACAATCAAACAAACACTCACACAAACATGGGGGGGGGGAAACAGAGGGTTAAATAATGAACATGTAATTGGGGAATTGAAACCAGGTGTGTGTAAAACAAAGACAAAACAAATGGAAACTGAAAAGTGGATCGGCGATGGCTAGAAAACCGGTGACGTCGAACGCCGAACGCCGCCCGAACAAGGAGAGGGACCGACTTCGGCGGAAGTCGTGACAGGCACTAATTCATTCGCTGTGACAACAGTACCCCAAAGTGGCAGGCCCAATCAGGGTACATCAGAGCAGACTTAAACACATTGTTTCTACCCCACAGTGTTAAGATACATTGTTTTTGTCGCCCTGGATTTTGCAAACTGTGACGTTGGGGTACAGGCTACAATTGATTGTGCGTCCCCCATGTTTTTACAGCGTCATTAGGTCGTCTGTTCTCGTAATGAGGGAGATTTCTTCCCTTCCCAGAAGCAGGAGATCAGAATGGTGCCTATGTGAGAGGCCCAGGACAGCTGTTTCAGCCTATATTTCTTAGTTCTCAAAAGGGGCAGGACTTTGATTCCAAATTTAGACCTGTGTGCCCTGAACACCTCAGGATCTACAAATTCAGAATGCTCACCAACAGCCGGTTGTTACAGTCAGTGCACCCGGGCGATCGGTTCACCTCCATCAACCTGAAGGACGCATACTTTAATGTGACCAAATATCCCCCTCACGGGAAGTTTCTGAGGTTCCGTTTCGAGGCTATAGCCTACGAGTTTTTGGTCCTCCCTTTCAGGCTTTCCCTCGTACTTTGTGGAGGCGGGTTTGGCACCCATGCGGATATTGGACTACCTGGACGATTGGCTAGTGTTAGCGGAGTCGGTGGCGTCTGCTGGTTTCCCATGTTCAGTGGCTGCAGCTGTTTGACTCCATCTCAGCGCATTCCGTTTCTGGGTCTCAAGTTAGACTCAGTCGAGAATTCTTGTCCCCGCAGAGGGAGACCGATTTCTCAGCTTTGCTTGGCCCAATTTTGTCTGGATTGCGTTGTTTTCGCCAGTGACTAGATCTATTGGGGTTGTTGGCTTCTATATCGACAGACAAGTAGGGGTATGGACTCACCCCCTCTTGTCCTTAACTCGCTCCCTACTGCTGTGGAGCAGTACACACATTTCCTTGCACCGGGTGACGTATCTCCCCGGGCGCCTCAACACGGTGCAGATATGTAATCCAGGGGGGAGGCGGCTGCACCCCTGGGTGGTTTCCCAGATGTCCGACAAGGGCCGGCAGATCTTGAGAAAATTAGCATTGTTTTTCTCCATATGTGATCTTGGTTGGGAACGGATGCTCTCGTGAACCAGTGGCCTCGAACCTGATTCATTCCACGCTGGAGAGTGTGTTGGGACGAGTTGTTGTTGATCCTTGTGGCTCCCCGTTGGCCCAAACGACCTTGGTTCGTGGAGATCATTCGCCTTTTGGGCAGGGACCCGTGGCAACATAACTCTCGCAACCGTGGCCGGAGATTTGGAATCAGTGGGCCCTGAAAGATCCAATCTGATTGCTAGGTGTTTACCTCTGAATGTTATTGCTACTTAACCGTCCGCAAGGGCACCCTCAACTAGAGGGTTGTATGGATATAAGAGGTGTTCAAGCATCTTCTCTCCTCTCCCCAGGATGACGCTGATGTGGAGTGGAAGTTTGCCCGGGCTAAGCTTTGGTTCTCCTACTTTGAGGAAGGTGGGACATTACCTGTCCCCTTTAACCTGGTTCCCAGTCCCAAGTCCATCATCACCCTGGTCCTGGGGCTAAGAAACCTCATGCTGAAGCCTCTCAACAGACACAAGAGCTGTCACAATGAGGATATAGAGCTCAATAAGGTGAATCTCACAATCGTGCACACTCTCTCACACACCAACCACTCTCTCACACATACACACCACTTTCTCACACACACACACCACTCTCTCTCTCTCTCTCTCTCTCTCTCTCTCTCTCTCTCTCTCTCTCTCTCTCTCTCTCTCTCTCTCTCTCACACACACACACACACACCACACACACACACACACACCACACACACACACACATATCACTCTCTTACAGACATTCCCCACTCTCTCACACACACACACACCATTCTCTCTCTCTCTCACACACACACACACACACACCACACACACCACACACACACACACCACTCTCTTACACACACACACACACACCACACACACCACACACACACACACCACTCTCTTACACACACACACAGTAAGTAGGTAGTACCGTACTGGGGGGAAATAGTCTGGCCATTATTGATTCATGGTTTAGATTATCCCTTATAACCTTGTCCCTAGCCCTCTCTCTCTCTCGCCCTCTCTCTCGCCCTCTCTCTCTCTCGCCCTCTCTCTCGCCCTCTCTCTCGCCCTCTCTCTCGCCCTCTCGCTCTCTCGCCCTCTCTCTCGCCCTCTCTCTCTCTCGCCCTCTCTCTCGCCCTCTCTCTCTCTCTCTCTCTCTCTCGCTCTCTCGCCCTCTCTCTCTCTCTCTCGCCCTCTCTCTCGCCCTCTCTCTCGCTCTCTCTCTCGCCCTCTCTCTCGCCCTCTCTCTCGCCCTCTCTCTCGCCCTCTCTCTCGCTCTCTCTCGCCCTCTCTCTCGCCCTCTCTCTCGCCCTCTCTCTCGCTCTCGCTCCCTGTCTCACGCAGCAATTGAGCCTGTGGACGAAGTTATCTACATGGATACACTGTCTGAATCATCAAGCCTATAGATTATGTTTATGATAGATGTATGTTCTGGCTCTATAGGGTGGTTTCCTAGACCCGTATTAGAAGTTGTCCTGGACTAAATATAATTATATCAATATTGGAAACTCCATGTTCTTTGTGTACTGAGCCCTCTAGTGTCCTGTTGGAAAAGCGCAGCTTTACTTTCAGTTTTAAATTTGTGATAAATTGTTTGTTTGATTGTGTCTTCAACTCCAGTTGGATCATCATAAGGACTCAACTGTTGGAGGTCCGGTTTGTCCAAGTCGGCACCAGGTAAGTAGACCTATAGAAGTAGTCTTTTCACGTCACATTGCTTACTTCAATAGGTTTTAGCACTATAAGGCGTAGCGTATTTTACTCATTTTTATACAAGTTTATACAATAATCATGTTTTCCTCTGTTTTCTACTTCACAGAAGATAATGAAACGCCTCATCAAGAGATATGTGATTAAATCACAGATCAATAAAGACAGTAACGAAGTGAATGAAGGTATTGTGTGAGGGAGGACCCTTCCTATTTGACTGTTTTGTGATCCACTAAACACCTTTCCTGGTCAGAGAGATTTAAGGCAATCTCACAAATAGTTAACACACACACACACACACAGGGCTGTTTTTTTTTTGCAAGGAGTTATGATCATGGAAATGGTCTGTAATACAGAAGAAAAATAAGTTGTGACTACAATTACATACAGCGTAGGGAAATGAACATGTAATACTATGCACAAAGGCAACAGGAATGAAAACAGAGTAATTACAATAGATCAAGTCGAGACAGCGATGAATAGACTGATCTCTGATCGGCACTGGCAGGTGACAGTGATGACCGGACGGACGGATCTTTGATCTGGCAGGAGACATTGCTTGCTGTTTGGGGGTTTTAGGCTGAGTTTCTCTCTAGCACTTTGTGACATCTGCAGATGTAAAAAGGGCTTTATATATATATATATATATATATATATATATACACACACACACACACTTGATTGGATTGATAAATAGACTGATCTCTGATCTGCGCGGGCAGGGCGACGGGACCAAATCAAAATGAATTGGTCACTTACACATATTTAGCAGATGTTATTGCGGGTGTAGCGAAATGCTTGTGCTCCTAGCGCCTATGGGTGACGTGGTTACTAACAATTCACAACAGTACAAACAAATCTAAAAGTAAAAAAATGGAATTAAGAAATATATAAATATTAGGACAAGCAATGTCGGAGTGGCGTTGACTAGAAGACAGTATATACACAGGGCCTTCAGAAAGTATTCAGACCCCTTGACTTTTTCCCATATTAAAAAGAAAAAGTACAGCCTTATTCTATAATGTATTAAATTGTCAATGTAATTAATACTCAGGGAGAATCGATTCACGTGTAGAGCGCGGCAGGTGTTTATTTCGCCGTCACAGGTAGGTTCAACAGGCAGGTGAATCAAAACTTAGCCTTCAGTCCTATAACTGGTGCTCACAAACGAGCTAGGAAAAGGCTTAGTAGAGTCCAAACGAACAATACCTCACAAAGGCACAAACAGAATGAACTGAACTAAATAAGGAGCTGATGAGACCAGGTGAGTAACTAACACAGGGGAAATCAATGAACAAGACAGGGATACGTTCAAGAACACAAAGAAACAGAACACACGGTTGACTAAGAAAATAAATACAGAACCTTACAATCAATCTACATACAATACGCCATAATGACAAAGCATAGAAATGTTTGTAGAAAAGTTTGCTAATTTGTTAAAAATATAAATAAATAAATATGCGTTTATTTACGTAAGTATTCAGACACTTTACGCAGTATTTAGTTGAAGCACGTTTGGCAGCGATTACAGCCTCGAGTCTAATTGGGAATGACACTACAAGCGTGGCACACCTGTATTTGGGGAGTTTTTCCACATTTTTCTCATTCTTCTCTGCAGATCCTCTCAAGCTTCAAGATCCTCTCAAGCTATTTTCAGGTCTCTCCAGAGATGTTTCAATCGGGTTCAAGTCCAGGCTCTGGCTTGGCCACTCAAGGACATTCAGAGACTTGCCACTCCTGCGTTGTCTTGCCCATGTGCATAGGGTCGTTATCCTGTTGGAAGGTGAACTTTTGCCCCCAGTTTGAAGTCCTGTGCGCTCTGGAGCAGGTTTTCATTGAGGATCTCTTTACTTTTCTCCGTTCATCTTTGCCTCAATCCTGACTAGTCTCCCAGTCCCTGCCCCTGAAAAACATCTCCACAGCATGATGCTGCCACCACCATGCTTCATCTTAGGGGTGGTCCCAGGTTTCCTCCAGATGTGATGCTTGGTATTCAGGCCAAAGAGTTCTATCTTGGTTTCATCAGACCAGAGAATCTTGTTTCTCATGGTCTGAAAGTCTTAGGTGCCTTTTGTCAAACTCACAGTGGGCTGTCTTGTGGCTTTTACTGAGGAGTGGCTTCCATCTGGCTACTCTACCATAAAGGCCGTATTTATGGAGTGCTGCAGGAATTATTGTCCTTCTGGAAGATTATCCCAACTCCACAGAGGAACTTGGTCACCTCCCTGACAAAGGACCCTTCTCCCCCGATCGCTCAATTTGGCCGGGCCGCCAGCTCTAGAAATGGTCTTGGTGGATCCAAACTTGTTCCATTTAAGAATGATGGAGGCCACTGTGTTCTTGGGGACCTTCAATGCTGCAGATGCTTTCTTTGATCTCATGGCTTGGTTTTTGCTCTGACATGCACTGTCAACGGTGGGATCTTATATAGACAGGTGTGTGCCTTTCCAAATCATGTCCAATCTATTGAATTTACCACAGGTGGACTCCGATCAAGTTGTAGAAACATCTCAAGGATGATCAATGGAAAACAGGATGCACCTGAGCTAAATGTTGAGTCTCATAGCAAACGGTCTGAATAATATAATAATATTTGCTAAACATTTTAAAAACCTGCTTTCGCTTTGTCATTATTATTATTATTGGATTATTATTTAATCAATTTTAGAATAAAGCTGTAATGTAACAAAATGTGGAAAAAGTCAAAGGGTCTGAACACTTTCCGAAGGCACTGTACATATGAAATGGGTAAAGCAGTATGTAAACAGTATTGAAGTGACTAGTGCTCCACAGTGATGGAAGAGCATGCATTGGGCCTTGCCAGCCAGTGCATGCTGTTTGGCTGAGGAGAGTAGGAGAGCCAAACATAAACTAATCGGCAAACAACACAGTGAATGAAATAGTCCCGTAGCATACTCAGCAGGGGGAATTGGCTACATATGGATTCAGTTGTTTTACTGTAATCTGTATACTATGCCCATGTATTAGGCTGCTTAAGCAATTAGGACTGAGAGGGTGTGGCCAATATAGCACGGCAGAGGGCTGTTCTTAGGCACGATGCTGGATGTAGACAATCAGCATCCAGGATCCAAATGACCTGGTGTATAAAGCAACAGAGGGCCTAGATCTAGGGCTGCAGGTTGAGTTCTCCCAAGGGCACATCAGATAAATCCATTCTATAAGTTCATTGCATCTGTCAGCTGTCTGACTGAGGGACCAATTCAGTATCTCCCAAAAATGTATGAATGCAGGTCTGTACCCCTCATCTGAGACCTCTTCCCCCTCTCTGTCTCCCAGGAGAGCTGAAGGAGATTAAGCATGACATCTCTAGTTTACGCTACGAACTCCTGGAGCAGAAGAACCACAATATGGAGGAGTTAGCTGAGCTGATCCGGAGACTGGGAGAGAAGATACCTGCCGAGCAGCAGAGGCATCAGGGTCAGATATAGGTATATGTATCCTATATCATCTAGGATAGATCTATGATGAGTGAGCTGATCAGAAGACTGGGAGAGAGGACACCTGCCAAACACCAGCCATATACGCTGAGCATATAAAACATTATACATATTTCCATGACATAGAGTCCAGGTGAAAGCTATGATCCCTTATTGATGTCACTTGTTGAATCCATTTCAATCAGTGTAGATGAAGGCGAGGAGACAGAAGGATTTTTAAGCCTCGAGACAATTGAGCCATGGATTGTGTATGTGTGCCATTCAGAGGGTGAATGGGCAAGACAAATAGATTTAAGTGCCTTTGAACGGGGGTACGGTAGTAGGTGCCAGGCACACCGGTTTTGTGTCAAAAAACTGCAACGCTGCTGGGTTTTTCACAATCAACAGTTTCCCGTGTGCATCAAGAATGGCCCACCACCCAAAGGACATCCAGCCAGCTTGACACAACTGTGGGGAAGCCTTGGAGTCAACATGGGCCAGCATCCCTGTGGAACACTTTCGACACCTTGTAGAGTTCATGACCTGATGAATTGAGGCTGTTCTGAGGGGGTGTTCTTAATGTTTGGTATACTCAGTGTATAAGAGATATACCCAATGTCCCAGTAGACTCCAGAAACTATATTATCACCACTGTTCATTCAATGCAATGGCCAAATGAATTAATTATTTCAGGTGAGTAATCCAGAAAGTCATAATGGGGATTTTGCTGGATTGGCTCTTGGTGACACGTCCTGATTCTAAATACGTGTGTTCTTCCAGACTGTTAATCTATCACAATCTACTGGGTTTGGAAAATGAACCTACCTAAAGCACCACCCACATGGATTCATTTAAAATGTACAAATGTAGATATAGATTCTTTCATCGAGGACTTGATATCCAGAAACTGGCAAAGATTCCAACTAAAATATATGGGATTACTTTCTTACTGAATTCACAAAGGTATGTGATGAACAGGCACCGTGGAGAACAGTGAAAGGACCTGCCCTGGGTTAGAGCTGCATCTGTTCAGACATAACAATATATGAATATATAGATAAAGCCTGGGAACCACAGATCCAACTGATTGGGAGTCGGGTTGGGGTGGGACTTTTTAGGGGGAGGGACAAAGGAAGACCGTTAGAAACATACATCGTGGTACATTTTGGTAGTCATTTTGGTAGTCATTTTGCAGCCATAATATTTAAACTTGAAACTTGTATCTCATTATGGTAACTGTGCTATTTTTAACACAGAGTGTTTCTTGGTAGACTAGTTGTTAGAGTGTTGGACTAGTGACCGAAAGGTTGCAAGATCAAATCCCCCGAGCTGACAAGGTTAAAATCTGTCGTTCTGCCCCTGAACAAAGCAGTTAACCCACTGTTCCTAGGCTGCCATTGTAAAAAATAATTTGTTCTTAACTGACTTGCCAAGTTAAATAAAATAAAAAACAAATCTACTTTGAAACAAAAGTATACGCCTCACACATATGGTTATGAGCTTAACAAGACTCCTGTACCATATTAATGTCGCCGGTGGGGATGGCTGACATTTTACCAACTGTGCTATTATGTTTTATTCGCATATGTATTATTTGTTTTATTATTTTATTTATTTATTGTTTTGTTTGTAACTTATTTTGTACATAATGTTGCTGCTACCGTCTCTTATGACCGTAAAGAGTTTCTGGACATCAGAAACAGTGATTACTCACCTCGAACTGGACAAAGATTTTTTCTTTATTGAGTCCAACGCGAAGGATATACTGCTTTGTCGAGACAAGGCCCAAATCCCTGTCATCCGAGGAGAAGAAAAGACGGAGAAAGAGGGGGCTTGTAAGAATTATCAGATGACTAGGTAAACCACTTCCCTCCACATTATTGGCCAACGTGCAATCATTGGAAAACAAACTTGAAGATCTACGATTAGGACTATCCTACCAACGGGACATTAAAAATTGTATTATCTTATTTTTCACAGAGACGTGGCTGAGCGACGACACAGATAATATAGAGCTGGCTGGCTTCTCAGTGCATTGGCAGGACAGCTCAGCTACGTCTGGTAAGACGAGGGACGGGGGTGTGTGTCTATTAGTCAATAACTGCTGGTGCGCGATGTCTAATATTAAAGAAGTCTTGAGTATTGCTCACCTGAGGTAGAGTACCTCATGATAAACTCTAGACCACCTTTACTCCACACACAGAGACACATACAAAGCTCTCCCTCGCCCTCCATTTGGCAAATCTGACCATAATTCTATCCCCCTGATTCCTGCTAAAACTAAAGCAGGAAGTACCAGATAGTGATCAGATGACGAGGACCCTACAGGGCTGTTCTGCTAGCACAGACTAGAATATGTTCCGGGATTCATCGAATGGCATTGAGGAATATACCACCTCAGTCACTGGCTTCATCAATAAGTGCATCGATGACGTTGTCCCCACAGTGACCATACGTACATTTCCCAACCAGAAACCATGGATTACAGGCAACATCCTCACCGAGTTAATGGCTAGAGCTGCCGCTTTCAAGGAGTGGGACACTAATCCGGACGCTTATAAGAAATCCCACTATGTCCTCAGACGAACCATCAAACAGGCAAAGCATCAATACATGACTAAGATTGAATCCTATTATACCGGCTCGGGCACTCGTCGGATGTGGCAGGACTTAAAAAACATTATGGACTACAAAGGGAAACCCAGCCATGAGCTGCCCAGTGACGCAAGCATACCAGACGAGCTAAATGCATTTTATGTTTGCTTCAAGGCAAGCAACACTGAAGCATGCATGGGAGCACCAGTTGTTCCGGATGACTGTGTGACCACGCTCTCCGTAGCCGATGTGAGCAAGACCTTTAAACAGGTCAACATTCACAAATCCGCGGGGCCAGATGGATTACCAGGACATGTACTCAAAGCATGCACGGTTAAACTGGCAAGTGTCTTCACTGACATCTTCAACCTCTCCCTGACCGAGTCTGTAATACCTACATGTTTGAAACAGACCACCATAGTTCCTGTGCCCAAGAAAGTGAAGATAACCTGCCTAAATTATTACCGCCCCGTAGCACTTACATCTGTAGCCATGAAGTGCTTTGAAAGGCTGGTCATGGCTCACATCAACATCATCATGCCGGAAACACTAGACTCACTCCAATCCGCATACCGCCCCAACAGATCCACAGATGATGCAATCTCTATCGCACTCTACATTGCCCTTTCCCACCCAGACAAAAGGAACACCTATGTGAGAACGATTTTCATTGACTACAGCTCAGCGTTTAACACCATAGTGCCCAAAAAGCTAATCACTAAATTAAGGACCCTGGGACTAAACACCTCCCTCTGCAACTGGATCCTGGACTTCCTGACGGGCTGCCCCCAGGTGGTAAGGGTAGGTAACAACACATCTGCCACACTGCTTAGTCCCCTCCTGTGCTCCCTGTTCACCCACAACTGCGTGGCCAAGCATGACTCCAACACCATCATTACGTTTGCTGACGACACAACAGTGGTAGGCCTGATCACCGTCAACGATGAGACTATAGGGAGGAGGTCAGAGACCTGGCAGTGTGGTGCCAGGACAACAACCTCTCCCTCAATGTGAGCAAGACAAAAGAGATGATCGTGGACTATAGAAAAAGGAGGGCCGATCAGGCCCCCATTAAAATTGATTTGACTGAATTGAAGCGGGAAGAGAATTCCTTGGTGTCCACATCACAGACAAAGTACTACCACATAGGGAAATGTTCAGTACTACCACATAGGGAAATGTTCAGTACTACCACATAGGGAAATGTTCAGTACTACCACATAGGGAAATGTTCAGTAATACCACATAGGGAAATGTTCAGTAATACCACATAGGGAAATGTTCAGTAATACCACATAGGGAAATCTTCAGTAATACCACATAGAAAAATGTTCAGTAATACCACATAGGGAAATGTTCAGTAATTTCACTTAGGGAAATGTTCAGTACAACCACATAGGGAAATGTTCAGTAATACCACATAGGGAAATGTTCAGTAATACCACATAGGGAAATGTTCAGTAATACCACATAGGTAAGGGAAGACCCCCATGAAATGGACAAAAATGAATAGCAACATATTGCCATTGGACGAAACATACACACGATTGAAAAGAGTGCCCAAATTTACGGCAGATCAATCATTTCTTATGGCAAATGGCATATGGCAAATGCCAAATGTAATAACTCAAAATTACTATAGGTGGCGAGCGCGTTCCAACGGGGCAAATCATATTGCATATGTCCATGAAGTCAAGACCCAAGGGTCAAATTTTGACATTTAAAAAACAAAAATCTAAATACCTACGCCCCCTAAAAAAGTGCTTTCTGGGCCGTTTTTCGCGATTCTTTCGATTTTTTTGATAATAACACGTATATAAGATGTGTATAAACATACCTTTGTCTAATTTTATTAATTTAGTTTTATTAACTTTATTGTCCATAAGGCCTATGTTTTGTCCATTTGCAATATGTTACCATAGGAAGTCAAAAGTCAATGTCCAAATGAAATTTGTTTTGTCCATTTGCAATATGTTACCATAGGAAGTCAAAATTCAATGAACCATGTCCAAATGGCATAAGAAATTTACAAATGCAATAAGATTCCATACAAAAGTATTGAAAGTGCCAAATCATGATGTTATGCCCATTTACATATATCGTCATAGGAAGTCGGCTTCCGAACCCAAAAGTCAGGGAGCAATGTCCAAATGGCATTTAAACTGACAAAATGATATATATCACTATGTTAACTTGTTGGGGATCAGCAGCTGAGGGGTCGGTTTTGGAGAGTCTGGTGTGCCTAAAGTAAAATGCTTTCCACTCAGGCTCAGAAGATAGGATATGCACATAATTAGTACTATTGGATAGGAAACACTCTGAGGTTTCCAAAAGTGTTAACATTTTGTCTGTGAGTGTAATAGAACTCATTTGGCAGGCAAAAACCTGAGAATTTTCCATCCGGAAATTGCATTCTGGTGGCTTATGACTCACTTAGAGAGACTGCCTATTGAAAAGTATTTATACCAGGACACTGAATGTAGTACCTATTGCTTCCACTGGATGTCAGCAGTGTATAGGTAAAGTTTAAAGGCAATCGGAACCATTGTGTTCATTCGGTAGTCGTTTTAGTCAGGGGAGCTATTTTTCAGTTGCACGTTTTTGGGCGCATGTTTGGCTGAGCGGTCCACTTTATTTGACTTATATAACGTTTAGGTGACCATCCAAGTGAAAGATTATCACTTTTATTCATAAAAGATAAGCTAAGGTTGCATTTTAATTGGTTTTTGTTTTGTTGAGGGAAAGTTTATAGGTTTAAGGATATAATAAATTACTTTTTCTAACCAAATACCCATGGATTGTCTTCATTGGACACTTAGGAAGCCCTCTGCATAAGTTCTACACCTGAGATGAGGAGGACTAGGACATGTTCAGTCTACCAACACCTGGGATGAGGAGGACTAGGACAGGTTCAATCTGCCAACACCTGGGATGAGGAGGACTAGGACATCCTGTCTACCAACACCTGAGATGAGGAGGACTAGGACAGGTTCAGTCTGCCAACACCTGGGATGAGGAGGACTAGGACATCCTGTCTACCAACACCTGGGATGAGGAGGACTAGGACATCCTGTCTACCAACACCTGGGATGAGGAGGACTAGGACAGGTTCAGTCTGCCAACACCTGGGATGAGGAGGACTAGGACAGGTTCAGTCTGCCAACACCTGGGATGAGGAGGACTAGGACATCCTGTCTACCAACACCTGAGATGAGGAGGACTAGGACAGGTTCAGTCTGCCAACACCTGGGATGAGGAGGACTAGGACATGTTCAGTCTGCCAACACCTGGGATGAGGAGGACTAGGACATCCTGTCTACCAACACCTGAGATGAGGAGGACTAGGACAGGTTCAGTTTGCCAACACCTGGGATGAGGAGGACTAGGACATGTTCAGTCTACCAACACCTGGGATGAGGAGGACTAGGACAGGTTCAGTCTGCCAACACCTGAGATGAGGAGGACTAGGACATGTTCAGTCTGCCAACACCTGGGATGAGGAGGACTAGGACATCCTTAGTTGTTGCTAATAATCATTGCCATTCAACACCAGTCATTCGTAGCGAAATGAGTCCAACAACACCAACAATAAACCATGACATCATTGTTGAAATCCCCAACAAGAATAAACCTTTTAAATTAAATAGAATTGTCTCGATGTTTGTCGTACTGTAATATTGTCAATTGTCTTCCAAATAAAGCCATCTACATTGGCCACATGGTGGCACTGCTGTGACTGGTTGTCGGAACTCAACCTCAGTTTGTCAGCTCATCCATTCATCCTGAACAGTGGAATCTAAAGCTGAATCATAGTAGTTCCTTCACAGTTAATTCACGTCCAGGAAAAAATAAATGCCAGACATGGTGGAGCGTTAACGCCATTCACCTGCGTGAAACGTGTCTCTCTGTATGGTTACTTCAGTGAGGGCATATTTTACTCCTTCCCACCTTTTACCTCACAATCTAGCTGTTCTGTGACACCTGTTATTACATCATCAAATACAGGCTAGAAGATAACGCAATTCTAATAGAACTGTGTTAAGTTAATCTACAGTCTTCCATTCATCTTCTGCCCTTAGATATACTGTTCTGTTCCCAAGTTCATCTACAGTCTTCCATTCATCTTCTGCCCTTAGATATACTGTTCTGTTCCCACAGCCCATTATGCTTTGCCGTAACACCAGTCTCACAGATCACCCTGACCTCTCAGGTGGTTAACAGCTCACCCCCTACTCCCCCTCCATACTCCCCCTCCATACACCCCCAACCAACCCTAACCCCCCCCACACGCACACATACACACACCAGGGCTGTGGCAGTCAATTCAGGAAGAAAACTTTAATTACTTTTTTGTTTTATAAAAAAATAAAAAGGCATCTATTTTCAATGACTTCTCAATAAACTAAGAAGTAGAAGCTATTTATTTCAAAAGTTTTTACTTTTTTTCTATTTTAAATTAAAATCACTTCCCGGAAATGACAGCCTTCAATTCAAATTGTCTCCAGGCCTGAAACACAACCACCCACCTGTGACTAGAGGTCACCCACAAGGCGCCATTTCCTCAGCTTAGCATCTAAGTAAGCCTTGTCTGAGCCAGAACATTCCATAGGGCAGTAGCCTATCTCCTGTTTCTGTAGCATCAGGCAGCTTGATATACTACCCCTGGAAAGGATGCTAGGTAGTGTTTAGTGCAGACAGAGACAGTGTGGCTGGCTGGTGACAGAGGTAACGGACAGATAGACATGGGATAGACTAGAACACAGTAGAACACAGTAGAATACAGTAGAACACAGAACACAGTAGAATACAGTAGAACACAGAACACAGAAGAACACATTAGAATACAGTAGAACACAATAGAATACAGTAGAACACAGAAGAACACATTAGAACACAGAAGAACACACTAGAATACAGTAGAACACAATAGAATACAGTAGAACACAGAAGAACACATTAGAACACAGAAGAACACATTAGAATACAGTAGAACACAATAGAATCCAGTAGAATACTGTAGAACACAGTAGAATACAGTAGAACACAGTAGAACAGAATACTATATCACATAGGGAAATGTGCATCGCAACAAAGGGATGAGGTCATCAAGAAATCATGTGATCACGGTCCAACCTATAGATGTCCTTTTGGTTCTGAAGGTGATTCACAAAAAAAGCATCAATACTCGATCAACCATAATGAGCACAAGTAGATCCATATCTAATTTCTCTAAGGTATTTTGTCTTTATTTTATAAGGAACAACACACTTCCGCATGTCAATACAAACTCCCACAGTCTCTCACAGATATTTATAGACTTCCTGATTACGCTGTTCTTACATACAGTCGGTGTGTTTTTATCCATTCAATAGAACTTTATCTAAAGCAAAGATATAGCTTGCGTCCCAAATGGCACCCAATGGGCCCTGGTCAAAAGAAGTGTACTATACAGGGAAGAGGGTGCTTTGGGCCCTGGTCAAAAGTAGTGCACTATACAGGGAAGACGGTGCTATGGGCCTTGGTCTAAAGTAGTACACTATAAAGGGAATAGGGTGCCATTTGGGACTCATCCATGATATGACATGTGGAGCTTTATTGTGGGGGTGTGAACCTAGGACCACCTTTCTCCCCAACACATGAATGGTTATCAAATGGAAGTCTGGTTGCCAAGGAAACCAGATATAGTGCCAAAACATGCTACTAGACGAGAAGAAAATAACATCTTAGGTCACCTCGACCGTTAATAAAAGCTTGGGATTCGCCTATCAGAGACGGATATCTCTCCCCCCCCAAAAAAAACATACTTCACTAAGGTGGTTGAAGAATAATACATCCCATAATGAGGACAATTCTGATCCGAGAACATTTTAATAAACAGTGAGTTGCCCGTGACTATCCGTTCTGATAGTATTGGTCTGATATGACGCAGGAGATAGGCTCAAGGCTCGTGGGTGCATCACAAACGCCACAGCAAGAAACAATATTCAAACTTAAATTATTAGCCTTTCTCATACTCGTACAGTCAACTTCCATTATCTGCTGTGGTTGAAAACCGAATTTCTGAAAAACCAAAGACATAATATTATAGCGTGATAATGTTCAGGAAGATCATATTAAATCAAAGAGAGTGAATTTCATAATGGCTTGATGATGTCATGGTTAGGGCCCAGAGGTTTCCCTGGTCAGCACCAGTCCATAGACCTACAGGTGTAGCAGGAGACACACAGTACTACATAGAGCCATGACTACATGAAACATCAGGTAACTGATGAAAGCAGTAGAATCAGATTTTCTTTTTTTTTAAACTGATAAAAATACACCTTATGGAACAGCGGAGACTGTGAAGCAACACAGACACAGGCACAGACACACATACACATGATAAGACAAGCACTCTACACACACGTACACATGGATGTTGTATTGTAGATATGTGATAGTAGTGTAGTGGCCTGAGGGAACACACTGAATGTGTTGTGAAAAGTGTTATGAAATGTAATGTCATAATATTTCAAATTGTACAAAGCTGCCTTAATGTTGCTGGACCCCAAGAAGAGTATCTGCTGCCTTGGTAGGAACTAATGGGGATCCATAATAATGAAGGATCCCCATTAGTTCCTGCCAAGTCAGCAGCTACTCTTCCTGGGGTTTATTATAGATCCCCATTAGTGCCTGCCAAGGCAGCAGCTACTCTTCCTGGGGTTTATTATGGATCCCCATTAGTTCCTGCCAAGGCAGCAGCTACTCTTCCTGGGGTTTATTATGGATCCCCATTAGTTCCTGCCAAGGCAGCAGCTACTCTTCCTGGGGTTTACTATGGATCCCCATTAGTTCCTGCCGAGGCAGCAGCTACTCTTCTATGGGTTTATTATGGATCCCTGTTAGTTCCTGCCAAAGCAGCAGCTATTCTTCCTGGGGTTTATTATGGATCCCCATTAGTTCCTGCCAAGGCAGCAGCTACTCTTCCTGGGGTCCAGCAAAAATGAAGGCAGTAATTTATATAATATATAATAACATTAATATATAATAACATTAAAATATAATAACATTAAAATATAACAATATTAATATATAATAACATTAATATATAATAACATTAAAATATAATGACATTAATATATAATAACATTAAAATATAATGACATTAAAATATAATAACATTCATATATAATAACATTAAAATATAATAACATTAATATATAATAACATTAAAATACATTTTAACAAAATATTTCACAATTCATGAAGTGTATTTATCTTCACAATGAAGTGTTTTACCACTTTCTTTACAGGACAACTTTGGGACACAAAACAATTTCATGAAAGAGGTGGATGATACACAGTTGCATTCATGAGTTTTACTGACAAAGCAAAAAAAACATGATAAAAATGAATGTCTGTGAATGCTGTAAGTACAGAAATGGTTTGCTCAGTGGGGAAATGAATATCCAACTGTGTGGAGTTTGGAGCTTTTGACAGCAACTACAGAGCCTATAGAAAGTATTCACACCCCTTGACTTTTTTTGGGGGGGGGTCATTGACCTACACACAATATCCCATAATGTCAAAGTGGATCTTTTGTTTTTTCGAAATGTTTACAAATTAATAAAAAATTACAAGCTGAAATGTCTTGAGTCCATAAAGTATTCAATCCGTTTGTTTACGGCAAGCCTAAATTAGTTCAGGGGTAGAAATGTGATTAACAAGTCACATAAACAGTTGCATGGACTCACTCTCTGTGCAATAACAGTGTTTAACATGATTTCTGAACGTCTACCTCATCTCTGTACCCCAACACATACAAGTATCTGTAAGGTGAATTTCCAACACAGATTCACAAAGAAGATCATATATTGGTAGGTGTAGAAATAAAAAAAGCACACACTAAATGTGTCATTGAGCACGGTGCAGTTATTCATTACACTCTGGATGGTGCACCAATACACCCAGTCACTACAAAGATACAGGCGTCCTTCATAACTCAGTTGCCGGAGAGGAAGGAAACCGTTCAGGGATTTCAACATGAAGCCAATGGTGACTTTAAAACAATAACAGAGTTTAATGGCTGTGAAACTGAGGATGGATCAACAACATTGTAGTTACTCCACAATACTAACCTAAATTACAGAGTGAAAACAAGTCAAAGTCACCATTATTAGTCAGTTGTACAACCGAATGCCTTCAACCGAAATGTGTCTTCCGCATTTAACCCAACCCCTCTGAATCAGAGAGGTGCAGGGGGCTGCCTTAATCGACATCCACGTCTTCGGCACCCGGGGAACAGTGGGTTAACTGCCTTGTTCAGGGGCAGAACGACAGATTTTTTCCTTGTCAGCTCAGGGATTCAAACTTGCAACCCTCCGGTTACAAGTCCAACACTCTAACCACTAGGCTACCTGTACAGAATAAAAATATTCCAAAACATGCATCCTGTTTGGAAATCAACTTTGGAGGTTTGTCAGCCTGTGTAACGATGACGCTGTGAGTCGAGAAACAGGTGCAGGTGAAATGTTTAATAAAACAACAAACATGAAACAAGACACCGTAACAGTGGTGAGATAGCATGAAAACAGGAAACAATCCCGACTGAGGAATGAACATAAGGGAGGGATGTATAAAGGGGAGGTAATGATGAAGGTAATGAAGTCCAGGTGTGAATCATGATGACCTGCAGCTGTGCGTAATGAAGGATGCCAAGTGTGCGTAATGATGAATCCCAGGACCGGTGGTTAGTATTCTGTATCTGCAAAAATTTACCTCAGCGCCGTCACAGACTGGTCTTCCCTGGCTGCCTGACCTCAGCGCCGTCACAGACTGGTCTTCCCTGGCTGCCTGACCTCAGCGCCGTCACAGACTGGTCTTCCCTGGCTGTCTGACCTCAGCTCCGTCACAGACTGGTCTTCCCTGGCTGCCTGACCTCAGCGCCGTCACAGACTGGTCTTCCCTGGCTGCCTGACCTCAGCTCCGTCACATACTGGTCTTCCCTGGCTGCCTGACCTCAGCTCCGTCACAGACTGGTCTTCCCTGGCTGCCAGACCTCAGCTACGTCACAGACTGGTCTTCCCCGGCTGCCTGACCTCAGCTACATCACAGACTGGTCTTCCCCGGCTGCCTGACCTCAGCTCCGTCACAGACTGGTCTTCCCTGGCTGCCTGACCTCAGCTCCGTCACAGACTGGTCTTCCCTTGCTGTCTGACCTCAGCACCGTAACAGACTGGTCTTCCCTGGCTGCCTGACCTCAGCTCCGTCACAGACTGGTCTTCCCTGGCTGCCTGACCTCAGGTCCGTCATAGACTAGTCTTCCCTGGCTGCCTGACCTCAGGTCCGTCACAGACTGGTCTTCCCTTGCTGCCTGACCTCAGCTCCGTCACAGACTGGTCTTCCCTGGCTGCCTGACCTCAGGTCTGTCATAGACTAGTCTTCCCTGGCTGCCTGACCTCAGCTCTGTCACAGACTGGTCTTCCCTGGCTGCCTGACCTCAGCTCCGTCACAGACTGGTCTTCCCTGAATGCCTGACCTCAGCTCCGTCACAGACTGGTCTTCCCTTGCTGCCTGACCTCAGCTCCGTCACAGACTAGTCTTCCCTGGCTGCCTGACCCTGCTGAGACCCCTGTCACTGTCTGATCCTGCTCAGATGAGGCATGACAAATAATTACCTTGGTGTACATTTATACATAATATTATCCAAGAAGAGAATCAACCGTTCAATAATTGAAGATACCATTATTCAGATTCCAGACCGTACCTTTAAGCTTTAGCTTCTGTCGTGTAGCTACTGTAGGCCTACCCATCATCTCAAGATGGAACTTTGTATCATTCACTGGTATTGTTAATATACTGAAAAATTCACCTGAGCTCCGTAGACTGTTCTTCCCTGGCTGTCTGACCCTGCTGGGACACCTGTCACCATCTGACCCTGCTAAGACATGAGGAAGCTTGTAGAGATGTTTATTACTGTGTCAGTGTGAAAAGTAGTGAATTAGCTAAGAAAACTGACAGATCAATAGCGTTAATTGCTGTACTGACTAAAAGAAATCTCACATTGCACTGAAAAAACGTCAGAACATCTGTCTTCAATCATTTGGCCACTGGTTTCATCGTTTGAGTCAGGTCTAGTGTGATTGGGGCAAAAAGAATAGCTAACTGGTGAAAACTAGCCGTTCATTTACTTCTGTTGGAACGGGACAAAACAAAGGCTACAAAACATTACCATACAATCGACAGCTGTTAGATAATGTAGCGCTATAATCATACCCACCTCATATCTGACAGATGGCTAGATCTGAATTGGCTGTGGTAGCTAGCTACTAATGTTAGTAGTTAGTAGTTAGTAGTTGAGATGGGATGAAACATTAGCCAACATTGCATGTCAGTTACACTACTAGCTCAGCATTGGGAATAAACATTTGTTTAATTTTCTGTTAAGTCAAACAGGAGTTACCTTGCCAGCTACATCAGTTAACTAAAGAGTAGCCAGATTCTGCTCTGCTTGCTTTTACAACTCGGAGAAAGAGTGCAGCACATACACACTGACAGCAGTTGCCTCTGTTCCTCTCCCGTGCCGGTCCAGCTAGCCTTTCAGAAGCTTTGCCTTCACACAGCCTGTTACGTGGTGTCCGCACGGTCCTAAAGCATACCGATGCCTCTTTTTGTATTGCAGTGCAATGATAAAACTGGGGGGGGGACAAAAATGCAATTTCAGAATGTGGTGGGTCGTGACCCTCCTGTCACCAGAGAAAGTTGCAACCCTGTGACGCACTGAGCTCTCTTCCCATCAGAACCACAATCAGCATGGATACAAAGACCCACCGGCTCACAGCCACACAGATAGAGCCATTGACATGGCAAAGCCAACAGGGGGGTTTCACGCTTTACAAAGGCAACAGCCGAATACATCTTACAAAGTAATCTTCTCCAACCCTGAACAGCAGATGTTGCTTAAAGAGATATTATAATATACCATCATAAAAAGTCAAGATATCCTTTTTGAGATGTTTTTTGTTGTTGTACAGTAGGCGAGTCATACAGTGGAGAGTGGAGGAGTCATACAAGTTGATCTGAAAGACTAATCACTTCACTTTTTATTTGAATAATACTCATGCCTAAACCATCTATGTGAATCTGAATTGAAGCTGTGCCATGGCTTTCCTAGTCTCTGTCCTCCCTGGTAATATTAAAAACTCAGATTAGATTATGTCTCTGTCCTCCCTGGTAATATAAAAAAATTCAGATTAGATGATGTCTCTGAGTGGAAAATGTGGAGGTTTTTTTCCCCCTCTTGCTCTCAGCCTGTCTCCTAGATACAGTATAGACAAACACCAGCACTCGTAAATCCTCATTACAGGAGCTAAACTTAAACAAAGAACATGGGTTCTTACACAAGTCTAGTTTTCTGTTTTATACAAATACAAATTCTCCCAAAAGAAAGTTGATTAAAGTAACGTGTTACGACTGTGATTATATTACAATGCAGCATCAAAAAGATAATTTGATAATCCTATTTTTTTTTTATAACTTGAAGTGCAGGAGCTGCGCCTATTTGCCCTGTAAACATTTTCAGTTTTAATACACAGAAATAGAGGTGTGTCATTATGTGTTTTAATTATGAACCATGGATAGTCTGTGAAACGCCACAAGCCATAATTTCGCCATTCAATGAACTCATGCTACCCTGTTATCCTTGGCTGAGCTCTCTTTCTCTCTCTCATGCCACCCTCTTACCCTGGCTAACCACTCTCTGATGCTGATTGACATAGGAAATGGAGATATCATCATTATTGCTCATCATCTGTAGCTGCTAAACATCCCATTTAGTCTGGTCCCAAACGTGTTCGTAATGTCTGGTCAACTTCTATGACCATTGTCATGCCAGTCATTAACCTAATGAGTCCTACCGCAATTGTCGGCGTGTTTTGGACTTCAAACCCCTTTTAAACATTGTTGGAGCCACAGACGTATGGGTTGTACCATTGGATTATTCTATATATACAGCAAGCCAGTGGTAGCTGCACAGCAAGAACGGGCTCATATCTGAAAGGATCGAACACTAACGGGCACATGCTGTGACAACGCGGAAAAGCATTTTGGGAAGTTCTTTCTCTGCATCAAGAGACAGCACCCCACTCCTAGTCTCCTCACCGACTGGCCGTGGTCGGGATTTCTGTAGCTTTGACAACGGAATGGAAAATAAACACACAACAGACGGGATGGACACAGCGAACACATTGAGCTCAGGCGTCACAGACTCCAGTAAAACAGTAAGTTATTTGATTGAGAAGTATGCCGATGTCGGATTTGGTCAGCCTCGGAAATTCTCTAAGGAGCCGCAGTCTCAGGTCTGCGTGTCCTCCGTAGTGCGTCGTTTTGGAAACGTCGGCACTTTGTGCGCTGCGCCTCCTGGCTCAAGTAACAACAGTGCCATGTTCAAAGACGGTACTGTCAGAGATAACGCCTCACTTATCAATACAACGTATTATGACCGCTCTGACCCTGTGTCGTGGACAGAGGTGTGTGGTCTAGAGGGAGGGAAGGAGTCCGTGTTACCGCAGCCGGCCACAACAGTAACTCGTGAAAGTTTGCAGAGAGCGGCTGCGAACATGATATCGACACCCAGTTCGACCGGGGCCACCGGGGCCACCGGGGTTTGTAGGATCATCAAGGATGAGAAGGAGCCGTCACTAATCATGGAAACACCGTGTCCCGAGTTTGACCTAACGGCCAACATCCCTACCCTCGAGACCTGTTATGACAGCGAGAGGAAACAACAACAGTTGGGTTTTATGGATGATACGGCGGCCTCTTTCCCCACCTCCGCGCCAGGACAACAGCACCAACAAGTTCTATTGGACTGTTCTCCGAACTTTCTGGTCGACTTGAATCAGAACGACCAGATGTCGACGGTTCCCCAGATCCGTACAGACTCACGGGGTGTTTCCGTTCCCACTCATCCCGGTAAGGGCATGCTGAGTTTTGACGTAATGAGCAGTAACGGACAGGGTCCACAGCAGCATTTGATGATTTACAAGAGTGAAATGCCCAGATGGTCCATTCAGACCTCTCCTACTCAGTCCCCGTTCTGGTGCCAGTCCAGCGGGGTCTCCGAGGACCAGTACCCACACCATGGCTACTCCTCCCCGGATGCAATTCACACCTCAGCCCTGCTCCAGAGGTCCCCGACCTATACTGGATATGGCGGGTAAGAATGACGCATAATTAAAAGTATAGTTGCCCGTAACCATTGTAGAAGTCTCAGCAGTTTGGCATCTTTGAGTTAATTTAAATTAGTGTTTTCACATTCATGCAATCGCCTTTTTTTTTGTTGACAAAATGAATCTGATTTGATTTGATAAGCTTGTTTTATTATTCCTCCATTAGCCAATTGCTGTGATATCAGTGTGCCCAATGTTAGTCAGTGTAAATAACCAATGGCTCATTCGTGTGTGTATATTCCCTGGGTTTTGCAGTGTTCCACCCCAGAGACTGTGTATGATCTGTGGGGATGAGGCTTCAGGGTGTCACTACGGGGTCCTCACGTGTGGAAGCTGCAAAGTGTTCTTTAAAAGAGCGGTTGAAGGTAAGCCACATCATGTCGGAGGATTGTAAACATATGGTATGGAGATTTAACTTGGACATTTAAAGAGCGCTGCTCCTGCAACAACCAACTGTTGAACACTGCCATGGTGCACGGGAGTAGCATAAGGTTGAGAGGAAAAACAAATTATCATGTTTTCAGGAAAAAAAAAAAAAAATGTGTAGTTAAAAAAACCCAATAAATATTAAAGGTTATAGTGGCCCTTTGAAGCCCGAATCCCCAGACATTGACACCGGACACTACAGAATTGTACACTTTTTACTAAGCACCATTGTTGTGTTTTTAAACGACTGGCACAAAACTAAAGCAAAGCACAGACAGTATCACACAGTATCACATGAACCAGTGTTCACGATGTTCCTCTTTTTTGACTTGTTTTGGATCTCGTTATCTTAGAGATTTATTAGAGTCTCTCAGTCTGACCGTGGTCATGTCTCTCAGTCTGAACATGGTAATGTTTCTCAATCTGACCGTGATCATGTCTCTCTCAGTCTGACCATGGTCATGTCTCTCAATCTGACTATGGTAATGTCTCTCAGTCTGACTATGGTAATGTCTCTCAATCTGACTATGGTAATGTCTCTCAGTCTGACTATGGTAATGTCTCTCAATCTGACTATGGTAATGTCTCTCAGTCTGACTATGGTAATGTCTCTCAATCTGACCATGGTCATGTCTCTCAGTCTGACTATGGTAATGTCTCTCAGTCTGACTATGGTAACGTCTCTCAGTCTGACCATGGTAATGTCTCTCAATCTGACCATGGTCATGTCTCTCAGTCTGGCCATGGTCATGTCTCTCAGTCTGGCCATGGTCATGTCTCTCAGTCTGACTATGGTCATGTCTCTCAGTCTGATAAAAGAACAGCTTGCAGTACTCCCAGGGTCAGCTCGATGAGTTGAAAGAGGAGAACGGCAAGATGACAGCAATCTGTAAGTCATTGATAGAGGACATCAGTTCTGTGTGAGAACCCATGATAACAATGACTGATAAATCAGACTTGTGGGAAAATCAAGGTGAAACAACATGGTTGTGGACAGAATTGCAGAATCTCCACGAGACCTGGATGGAGTCTGAGGACAAAGTGAGGGAAATGATCTCTGAGAAATTGAAGATGGACCACAGGATGATTGAGGTGGAGCGTGCCCACAGGATTGGAAAACCCACCACCGACCCAGGTGACCGGCCCAGGCCGATAGTGGTCAAGTTCCTGAGGTTCAAGGACAAGGTAGCTGTTCTGGAAGAACTTGAGAGGAACATATATCTTCCTCAACGAGGACTATCCTGAAACTGTGTGCCAGAAGAGGAAAGAACTGATCCCAGCCATGAAAGCTTCCAGAGCGCGTGGGAACATTGCTTACATCCGCTATGACAGACTCATAGTCCACCCTCCCCCCCAGAAGCCTGGAGGGGATGAGAGAGCCAAGCCTATGGGTTCGTAGCCTCAACCCTGCAGCACACACACACACACACACCGATTGATTAATGGACTGCTGAATATATATGTTTTTATCTTGCTTTGTCTGCTCTTTTCAGTATTATGTCTATCTCTGATAAGCTACCCAGGAAAGGGCTGAAAATAGCCCATATTAATATTGTAACGATGTGCGCTGAGAGTCGGGAACCAAGTTCAGGGAGTGAGTGTTTTAATAAATAAACACAACATAATACAAAAATAAGAAACACAAACAACGCACAGACATGACACAGGAACAGAAACAATGGCGCCTGGGGAAGGAACCGAAGGGGAGTGACATATATAGGGAAGGTAATCAGGGAAGTGATGGAGTCCAGGTGAGTCTGACGACGCGCAGGTGCACGTAACGATGGGTGCGCCATTACGAGCGGCCTGGTGACCTAGAGGCCAGAGAGAGAGCGCACGTGACAGTACCCTCCTCCCCGACGCGCGGCTACAGCCACAGGACGCCGAACAAAAAGACGATCCCGGGATCAAGTGCGGACCGGTCACCTCTGCTGAGGCGCGGGAAGCTTGTCACTCCGACTGAGGGAGCATGGCAACCTAGAACACCGGAGAGAGCATACGTGACGGACCCCCTCCCCTGCGCGTTCGGCTCCAGCTGCAGGACGCCGACCATCCCGGGGATCAGGACCGGACCGGTCACCCCTGCTGATGTGCGGGGAACCTGTCGCCGGCTGTAGCAGGGGAGCCTGGCGATCTGTCTGAGGCATGAGAGCCTGTAGCGGCTCCCAGACCCAACGTCATTCCCACCCCCCAAAAAAATAACATTCCCTGATGCTTCCCTTAGGTGAGGCGTCATTCTATAACGAGTGCGCTGAGAGTCTGGAAGCAAGTTCAGGGAGTGAGTGTTTTAATATATAAAAGAACCAATGAACACAAACCACAAACATCGCACCGACATGAAAACAGAGTCAATAACACCTGAGGAAAGAACCAAGAGGAGAGTGACAGATAAAGGGAAGATCATCAAGGAGGTGATGGAGTCCAGGTGAGTGTCATGAGGCGCAGGTGGGTGAGGCGATGGTGACAGGTGTGCGGCATAATCAGCAGCTTGATGACCTAGAGGCCGGAAAGGGAGTATACGTGACAAATATATGTAGCCTTAGAAATAAGGTTCATGAAATAAATAACTTGCTAACATCAGATAACATTCATATATTAGCCATTTCTGAGACTCACTTAGATAATTCATTTGATGATACATCAGTAGCAATACAAGGAACAAGGATATAACATCTATCGAAGAGACAGGAATGCTTATGGCGGAGGTGTTGCTGTATATATTCAGAGCCATGTCCCAGTAATGCTAAGAGCAGATCTTATGTCAAGTGTTATTGAAGTGTTGTGGTTGCAGGTTCACTTGGCACATCTGAAGCCTTTTCTTTTGGGGTGTTGCTATAGGCCACCAAGTGCTGACAGTCAGTATCTAAATAATATGTGTGAAATGCTTGATAGTGTATGTGATGTAAACCGAGAGGTCTACTTTCTTGGGGACCTGAATATTGACTGGTTTTCATCAAGCTGTCCGCTCAAGATGAAGCTTCAAATTCAACTCCATCTTTCATTGAATTAGATGGCTTGTTCATCACAAAATTTGTTTCCAATTATTTTAATGATTATTTAATTGGCAAAGTGGGCAAACTTAGACAGGAAATAGCAACAACGAACAGTGAGCAATTGTATTTATGCACAAAAAAACAAATTATTATGTCACGATCGTCTTTGAAATTATTGAACCAAGGCGCAGCGTGCGTGGAGTTCCACATATTTATTTTGTAGTGGAACATACAAAAAACAACAAATATGTGTGAAATGTCTCTCAGTTTGACCGTGGTCATGTCTCTCAGTCTGAACATGGTAATGTCTCTCAGTCTGACCATGGTCATGTATCTCAGTCTGACTATGGTCATGTCTCTCAGTCTGAACATGGTCATGTCTCTCAGTCTGAACATGGTCATATCTCTCAATCTGAACATGGTCTTGTCTCTGTCTGACCATGGTAATGTCTCTCAGTCTGACCATGGTCATGTCTCTCAGTCTGACCGTGGTCATGTCTCTCAGTCTGAACATGGTCATATCTCTCAGTCTGAACATGGGCATGTCTCTGTCTGAGCATGGTAATGTCTCTCAGTTTGACCATGGTCATGTTTCTCAGTCTGAACATGGGCATGTCTCTCAGTCTGGCCATGGTCATGTCTCTCAGTCTGACCATGGTCATGTCTCTCAGTCTGAACATGGTCATGTATCTCAGTCTGACCATGGTCATGTCTCTCAGTTTGACCATGGTCATGTTTCTCAGTCTGAACATGGTCATGTCTCTCAGTCTGGCCATGGTCATGTCTCTCAGTCTGACCATGGTCATGTCTCTCAGTCTGGCCATGGTCATGTCTCTCAGTCTGACCATGGTCATGTCTCTCAGTCTGAACATGGTCATGTATCTCAGTCTGACCATGGTCATGTCTCTCAGTCTGAACATGGTCATATCTCTCAATCTGACCATGGTAATGTCTCTGTCTGAGCATGGTAATGTCTCTCAGTTTGACCATGGTCATGTCTCTCAGTCTGAACATGGTCATGTCGCTCAGTCTGACTATGGTAATGTCTCTCAGTCTGAACATGGTAATGTCTCTCAGTCTGACTATGGTAATGTCTCTCAGTCTGACTATGGTCATGTCTCTCAGTCTGAACATGGTAATGTCTCTCAGTCTGACCATGGTAATGTCTCTCAGTCTGACTATGGTAATGTCTCTCAGTCTGACTATGGTCATGTCTCTCAGTCTGAACATGGTAATGTCTCTCAGTCTGAACATGGTAATGTCTCTCAGTCTGACCATGGTAATGTCTCTCAGTCTGACTATGGTAATGTCTCTCAGTCTGACTATGGTCATGTCTCTCAGTCTGAACATGGTAATGTCTCTCAGTCTGAACATGGTAATGTCTCTCAGTCTGACCATGGTAATGTCTCTCAGTCTGACTATGGTAATGTCTCTCAGTCTGACTATGGTCATGTCTCTCAGTCTGAACATGGTAATGTCTCTCAGTCTGACCATGGTAATGTCTCTCAGTCTGACTATGGTAATGTCTCTCAGTCTGACTATGGTCATGTCTCTCAGTCTGAACATGGTAATGTCTCTCAGTCTGACCATGGTAATGTCTCTCAGTCTGACTATGGTAATGTCTCTCAGTCTGACTATGGTCATGTCTCTCAGTCTGAACATGGTAATGTCTCTCAGTCTGACCATGGTAATGTCTCTCAGTCTGACTATGGTAATGTCTCTCCAGTCTGACTATGGTCATGTCTCTCAGTCTGAACATGGTAATGTCTCTCAGTCTGACCATGGTAATGTCTCTCAGTCTGACTATGGTAATGTCTCTCAGTCTGACTATGGTCATGTCTCTCAGTCTGAACATGGTCATGTCTCTCAGTCTGACCATGGTAATGTCTCTCAGTCTGAACATGGTAATGTCTCTCAGTCTGACCATGGTAATGTCTCTCAGTCTGACTATGGTCATGTCTCTCAGTCTGACCATGGTAATGTCTCTCAGTCTGACTATGGTAATGTCTCTCAGTCTGACTATGGGCATGTCTCTCTCTTTCTGCTCTTTCTTTTGTGTTCTCTCTCCATCTCTTTCATACACTAAATAGTTATTTCTTTGCCTTTCACTCCCCCCCATTTCTCTTTCTTGATCTCTCTCTCTGCCTTTCACCCCCCCCCTCTCTCGCTCCCAACTCTTCTCATTCTTGAGAGTACAAATCCCATCTCCATTAGACAATATTACAGAGAGCCTTGGAGAACCCATCTCCAATAGACAATATTACAGAGAGCCTTAGAGAACCCATCTCCATTAGACAATATTACAGAGAGCCTTGGAGAACCCATCTCCATTAGACAATATTACAGAGAGCCTTGGAGAACCCATCTCCATTAGACAATATTACAGAGAGCCTTAGAGAACCCATCTCCATTAGACAATATTACAGAGAGCCTTGGATAACCCATCTCCATTAGACAATATTACAGAGAGCCTTGGAGAACCCATCTCCATTAGACAATATTACAGAGAGCCTTGGAGAACCCATCTCCATTAGACAATATTACAGAGAGCCTTGGAGAACCCATCTCCATTAGACAATATTACAGAGAGCCTTAGAGAACCCATCTCCATTAGACAATATTACAGAGAGCCTTAGAGAACCCATCTCCATTAGACAATATTACAGAGAGCCTTGGAGAACCCATCTCCATTAGACAATATTACAGAGAGCCTTGGAGAACCCATCTCCATTAGACAATATTACAGAGAGCCTTGGAGAACCCACCTCCATTAGAAAATATTACAGAGAGCCTTAGAGAACCCATCTCCATTAGAAAATATTACAGAGAGCCTTGGAGAACCCATCTCCAATAGACAATATTACAGAGAGCCTTGGAGAACCCATCTCCATTAGAAAATATTACAGAGAGCCTTGGAGAACCCATCTCCAAAAGACAATATTACAGAGAGCCTTAGAGAACCCATCTCCATTAGACATTATTTCAGAGAGTCTTGGAGAACCCATCTCCATTAGACAATATTACAGAGAGCCTTAGAGAACCCACCTCTCTCTGAGATGATTGTCTTTGAAAAGTAATTTTAAAAACACAATTTAAACCACATTGACTGTATTCTGTTCTTCTATTCAACAGGACATCATAACTATCTCTGTGCCGGTCGAAATGACTGCATCGTGGATAAGATACGGAGAAAGAATTGCCCTGCGTGTCGCCTGAGGAAGTGCTACCAGGCTGGGATGATGCTCGGAGGTACCTTTGTGATCCTGTCTCTCTGTCTTCTTCTTCTACTTAATGAATGCCCTCCTTCCCCATTATCTAGTGAACATCACATTAAAGGGGTTCCAAATTAACACTCTCTCATCTTAAGCAGGAATCACCCACTTTGAAATCATAATTTCCAGTCAAGGAGAATTTTCAAAGGGCCTTTCAGATCACACACAGAGACCAAACACTTCATGGAAATGAACCTAATAATCAAACCCTGTCAGTACTCTCTGAAATGTTCTTTCCCTTAGGATATTACCTTTTGGATGTTTAATGAACTACAGATGTAGGATCTTAATTTGATCACCCTGTTGCCGGAGAACTTTCCTGCAATGCAGGACTTTTTAAACTTGTAGTGTATTTGAGGTTTAAAAAGGCTTCTGAAATTTGTAATTTCCACTTTGACATTTTCAGGCTTGATTTTCCCTAACTGAAAAAAACGTATTAACCCCTACAAAAATGTCCATTATTTATAAACTACATAATAATTCACATTTCCTGTTGCTGCAGGATTATCTTCCTGCTGTAGCAAACTGGCTCAAATTAATATCCTACATCTGTATGGGTAAACAGTTTATTAATAAACGAAAGTGCTGTTGTAGTAGCCTTTTGTCTGACCTTTTATTTGAAACATTTTATGTGTCATGGGTTATTGAGGAGGAGTAAGTGTGTTATATTACGGGTTTCTAATCAGTCAACCATTCAAGGCCGTACCATTCAGCATTTTTTTCATCCAGACAAGCTAAACCTGAAAGCAATCTTTTAACTTTGGCCTCAGACAGAATATCTTAAGTCAGCCGACACATCTGATCACATCTTATTGAAGCATTTCATAGATTCTGAACCCTGTCTTCATTTTATTCAGCCCCATACCAATGTCTACATACAGTATGTGAATAACAAGTGTTCCTTGTACTCTTCACATCTTTTAACTGACCCTACTGGTAATTATTGTCACAGGGCGGAAGCTGAAGCGTTTTGGGGCCCTGAAGGCAGGTGTGGCCCCAGCCTTGATGTTCCAGGGGCCCTTGTCAGCCCTGGGGGATAGTCTGGCCCCAGCCTTGATGTTCCAGGGGCCCTTGTCAGCCCTGGGGGATGGTCAGGCCCTGGCCTCTCTACCCTGCATGCCTGGCCTCCACGAGCTGCAACTCTCCCCTCAGATCATCAGCATTCTGGAGAGCATTGAGCCTGAGGTGGGTTCGGAGTTGCTGATTTAGAGGGGAATCCCTCTAACCTCCACCTAAGTCTAATTGTAACTTAGTATCCTATTGACTCTTCAATGCATAACTAAGTTAAGTTTCATATTCATCGTAGGCACCGTTTGCTTTGTGTTGTCCTGCTGTTGACAACGGATTGACATTCAGGGATCAATCAATGTATTCATCTCTCCATCTACCAGGTGGTATACTCTGGCTATGACAACTCCCAGCCTGACATGCCACACCTCCTCCTTAACAGCCTCAACAGACTGTGTGATAGACAGCTGTTGTGGATCGTCCGGTGGTCCAAGTCCCTGCCAGGTAACAGCAGGATGAATATTAACTGTGTTATACATGCTGTATGTATGGTTTATGAATGTCTTATACTGTCCTGAGAGACAGACTGTGATTAATCTGGTGATCAAGTTAACAGCAGGAAGAATGTCAACTGGTTTGATATCCTAGCTTTGTACCAGAGCCTTAAGGCACCCTATTCTATATGTAGTGCACTGCTTTTGACCAGAGCCCTATGGCACCCTATTCCCTATATAGTGCACAACTTTTGACCAGAGCCCTATGGCACCCTATTCCCTATATAGTGCACAACTTTTGACCAGAGCCCTATGGCACCCTATTCCCTATGTAGTGCACTACATTTGACCAGAGCCCTATGGCAGCCTATTTCCTATATAGTACTCTACATTTGACTAGAGTCCCAATGGCACCCTATTCCCTACATAGTTCACTACTTTTGACCAGAGCCCTATGGGCTAGGCCTCCTGAGGGCCAACACACTCACCATGGTCTCCATGGTCACCAGACCCTAACCATGGCCACCAACAGTCACCAGCGTTCTGCAGCGAAGGTCTCACTCCCTAACACTGGCAGGCAGAGATACAGCCAGGGAGACCATGTGTGAAATTACGACCAATCCTTTCTAATCTTTTCAAAGTGGTAACCTCCTAAACACCCTGTATCACTACTGGTAACCTCCTAAACACCCTTTATCACTACTGGTAACCTCCTAAACACCCTTTATAACTACTGGTAACCTCCTAAACACCCTTTATCACTACTGGTAACCTCCTAAACACCCTTTATAACTACTGGTAACCTCCTAAACACCCTTTATCACTACTGGTAACCTCCTAAACACCCTTTATCACTACTGGTAACCTCCTAAACACCCTTTATCACTACTGGTAACCTCCTAAACACCCTTTATAACTACTGGTAACCTCCTAAACACCCTTTATCACTACTGGTAACCTACTAAACACCCTTTATCACTACTGGTAACCTCCTAAACACCCTTTATCACTACTGGTAACCTCCTAAACACCCTTTATCACTACTGGTAACCTCCTAAACACCCTTTATAACAACTGGTAACCTCCTAAACACCCTTTATAACTACTGGTAATCTCCTAAACACCCTTTATCACTACTGGTAACCTCCTAAACACCCTTTATCACTACTGGTAACCTCCTAAACACCCTTTATAACAACTGGTAAACTCCTAAACACCCTTTATAACTACTGGTAACCTCCTAAACACCCTTTATCACTACTGGTAACCTCCTAAACACCCTTTATCACTACTGGTAACCTCCTAAACACCCTTTATCACTACTGGTAACCTCCTAAACACCCTTTATAACTACTGGTAACCTCCTAAACACCCTTTATCACTACTGGTAACCTCCTAAACACCCTTTATCACTACTGGTAACCTCCTAAACACCCTTTATCACTACTGGTAACCTCCTAAACACCCTTTATAACAACTGGTAAACTCCTAAACACCCTTTATAACTACTGGTAACCTCCTAAACACCCTTTATCACTACTGGTAACCTCCTAAACACCCTTTATCACTACTGGTAACCTCCTAAACACCCTTTATCACTACTGGTAACCTCCTAAACACCCTTTATAACTACTGGTAACCTCCTAAACACCCTTTATCACTACTGGTAACCTCCTAAACACCCTTTATAACTACTGGTAACCTCCTAAACACCCTTTATCACTACTGGTAACCTCCTAAACACCCTTTATAACTACTGGTAACCTCCTAAACACCCTTTATCACTACTGGTAACCTCCTAAACACCCTTTATATCTACTGGTAACCTCCTAAACACCCTTTATCACTACTGGTAACCTCCTAAACACCCTTTATCACTACTGGTAACCTCCTAAACACCCTTTATAACTACTGGTAACCTCCTAAACACCCTTTATAACTACTGGTAACCTCCTAAACACCCTTTATCACTACTGGTAACCTCCTAAACACCCTTTATAACTACTGGTAACCTCCTAAACACCCTTTATCACTACTGGTAACCTCCTAAACACCCTTTATAACTACTGGTAACCTCCTAAACACCCTTTATCACTACTGGTAACCTCCTAAACACCCTTTATCACTACTGGTAACCTCCTAAACACCCTTTATCACTACTGGTAACCTCCTAAACACCCTTTATAACTACTGGTAACCTCCTAAACACCCTTTATCACTACTGGTAACCTCCTAAACACCCTTTATCACTACTGGTAACCTCCTAAACACCCTTTATCACTACTGGTAACCTCCTAAACACCCTTTATAACTACTGGTAACCTCCTAAACACCCTTTATCACTACTGGTAACCTCCTAAACACCCTTTATAACTACTGGTAACCTCCTAAACACCCTTTATCACTACTGGTAACCTCCTAAACACCCTTTATCACTACTGGTAACCTCCTAAACACCCTTTATCACTACTGGTAACCTCCTAAACACCCTTTATAACTACTGGTAACCTCCTAAACACCCTTTATAACTACTGGTAACCTCCTAAACACCCTTTATCACTACTGGTAACCTCCTAAACACCCTTTATCACTACTGGTAACCTCCTAAACACCCTTTATAACTACTGGTAACCTCCTAAACACCCTTTATCACTACTGGTAACCTCCTAAACACCCTTTATCACTACTGGTAACCTCCTAAACACCCTTTATAACTACTGGTAACCTCCTAAACACCCTTTATAACTACTGGTAACCTCCTAAACACCCCTTTATCACTACTGGTAACCTCCTAAACACCCTTTATAACTACTGGTAACCTCCTAAACACCCTTTATCACTACTGGTAACCTCCTAAACACCCTTTATAACTACTGGTAACCTCCTAAACACCCTTTATCACTACTGGTAACCTCCTAAACACCCTTTATAACTACTGGTAACCTCCTAAACACCCTTTATCACTACTGGTAACCTCCTAAACACCCTTTATCACTACTGGTAACCTCCTAAACACCCTTTATCACTACTGGTAACCTCCTAAACACCCTTTATAACTACTGGTAACCTCCTAAACACCCTTTATCACTACTGGTAACCTCCTAAACACCCTTTATCACTACTGGTAACCTCCTAAACACCCTTTATCACTACTGGTAACCTCCTAAACACCCTTTATAACTACTGGTAACCTCCTAAACACCCTTTATCACTACTGGTAACCTCCTAAACACCCTTTATAACTACTGGTAACCTCCTAAACACCCTTTATCACTACTGGTAACCTCCTAAACACCCTTTATCACTACTGGTAACCTCCTAAACACCCTTTATAACTACTGGTAACCTCCTAAACACCCTTTATAACTACTGGTAACCTCCTAAACACCCTTTATCACTACTGGTAACCTCCTAAACACCCTTTATAACTACTGGTAACCTCCTAAACACCCTTTATCACTACTGGTAACCTCCTAAACACCCTTTATCACTACTGGTAACCTCCTAAACACCCTTTATAACTACTGGTAACCTCCTAAACACCCTTTATCACTACTGGTAACCTCCTAAACACCCTTTATCACTACTGGTAACCTCCTAAACACCCTTTATCACTACTGGTAACCTCCTAAACACCCTTTATCACTACTGGTAACCTCCTAAACACCCTTTATAACTACTGGTAACCTCCTAAACACCCTTTATCACTACTGGTAACCTCCTAAACACCCTTTATCACTACTGGTAACCTCCTAAACACCCTTTATAACTACTGGTAACCTCCTAAACACCCTTTATCACTACTGGTAACCTCCTAAACACCCTTTATCACTACTGGTAACCTCCTAAACACCCTTTATAACTACTGGTAACCTCCTAAACACCCTTTATCACTACTGGTAACCTCCTAAACACCCTTTATCACTACTGGTAACCTCCTAAACACCCTTTATCACTACTGGTAACCTCCTAAACACCCTTTATCACTACTGGTAACCTCCTAAACACCCTTTATCACTACTGGTAACCTCCTAAACACCCTTTATAACTACTGGTAACCTCCTAAACACCCTTTATAACTACTGGTAACCTCCTAAACACCCTTTATCACTACTGGTAACCTCCTAAACACCCTTTATAACTACTGGTAACCTCCTAAACACCCTTTATCACTACTGGTAACCTCCTAAACACCCTTTATAACTACTGGTAACCTCCTAAACACCCTTTATCACTACTGGTAACCTCCTAAACACCCTTTATCACTACTGGTAACCTCCTAAACACCCTTTATCACTACTGGTAACCTCCTAAACACCCTTTATAACTACTGGTAAACTCCTAAACACCCTTTATCACTACTGGTAACCTCCTAAACACCCTTTATCACTACTGGTAACCTCCTAAACACCCTTTATAACTACTGGTAACCTCCTAAACAAACACCCTTTATCACTACTGGTAACCTCCTAAACACCCTTTATCACTACTGGTAACCTCCTAAACACCCTTTATCACTACTGGTAACCTCCTAAACACCCTTTATAACTACTGGTAACCTCCTAAACACCCTTTATCACTGCTGGTAACCTCCTAAACACCCTTTATAACTACTGGTAACCTCCTAATCACCATTTATAACTACTGGTAACCTCCTAAACACCCTTTATAACTACTGGTAACCTCCTAAACACCCTTTATCACTACTGGTAACCTCCTAAACACCCTTTATAACTTCCGGTGCCTCCTAAACACCCTTTATCACTACTGGTAACCTCCTATACACCCTTTATCACTACTGGTAACCTCCTAAACACCCTTTATAACTACTGGTAATCTCCTAAACACCCTTTATAACTACTGGTAACCTCCTAAACACCCTTTATCACTACTGGTAACCTCCTAAACACCCTTTATAACTTCCGGTACCTCCTAAACACCCTTCATCACTACTGGTAACCTCCTATACACCCTTTATCACTACTGGTAACCTCCTAAACACCCTTTATAACTACTGGTAATCTCCTAAACACCCTTTATAACTACTGGTAACCTCCTAAACACCCTTTATCACTACTGGTAATCTCCTAAACACCCTTTATAACTACTGGTAACCTCCTAAACACCCTTTATCACTACTGGTAACCTCCTAAACACCCTTTATAACTACTGGTAACCTCCTAAACACCCTTTATAACTGCTGGTAACCTCCTAAACACCCTTTATCACTACTGGTAACCTCCTAAACACCCTTTATCACTACTGGTAACCTCCTAAACACCCTTTATAACTACTGGTAACCTCATAAACACCCTTTATAACTACTGGTAACCTCCTAAACACCCTTTATCACTACTGGTAACCTACTAAACACCCTTTATCACTACTGGTAATCTCCTAAACAGCCTTTATCACTACTGGTAACCTCCTAAACAACCCTTTATCACTACTGGTAACCTCCTAAACACCCTTTATCACTACTGGTAATCTCCTAAACACCCTTTATCACTACTGGTAACCTCCTAAACACCCCTTTATCACTACTGGTAACCTCCTAAACACCCTTTAGCACTACTGGTAACCTCTTAAACACCCTTTATCACTACTGGTAACCTCCTAAACACCCTTTATCACTACTGGTAACCTCCTAAACACCCTTTATAACTACTGGTAACCTCCTAAACACCCTTTATCACTACTGGTAACCTCCTAAACACCCTTTATCACTACTGGTAACCTCCTAAACACCCTTTATCACTACTGGTAACCTCCTAAACACCCTTTATAATTACTGGTAACCTCCTAAACACCCTTTATAACTACTGGTAACCTCCTAAACACCCTTTATCACTACTGGTAACCTCCTAAACACCCTTTATCACTACTGGTAACCTCCTAAACACCCTTTATCACTACTGGTAACCTCCTAAACACCCTTTATCACTCTGTAACCTCCTAAACACCCTTTATAACTACTGGTAACCTCCTAAACACCCCTTTATCACTACTGGTAACCTCCTAAACACCCTTTATCACTACTGGTAACCTCCTAAACACCCTTTATCACTACTGGTAACCTCCTAAACACCCTTTATCACTACTGGTAACCTCCTAAACACCCTTTATAACTACTGGTAACCTCCTAAACACCCTTTATCACTACTGGTAACCTCCTAAACACCCTTTATCACTACTGGTAACCTCTTAAACACCCTTTATCACTACTGGTAATCTCCTAAACACCCTTTATCACTACTGGTAACCTCATAAACACCCTTTATCACTACTGGTAACCTCCTAAACACCCTTTATAACTACTGGTAATCTCCTAAACACCCTTTATCACTACTGGTAACCTCTTAAACACCCTTTATAACTACTGGTAATCTCCTAAACACCCTTTATCACTACTGGTAACCTGTTAAACAACCCTTTATCACTACTGGTAACCTCCTAAACACCCTTTATCACTACTGGTAACCTCCTAAACACCCTTTATAACTACTGGTAACCTCCTAAACACCCCTTATAACTACTGGTAACCTCCTAAACACCCTTTATAACTACTGGTAACCTCCTAAACACCCCTTATAACTACTGGTAACCTCCTAAACACCATTTATCACTACTGGTAACCTCCTAAACACCCTTTATAACTACTGGTAACCTCCTAAACACCCTTTATAACTACTGGTAACCTCCTAAACACCCTTTATCACTACTGGTAACCTCCTAAACACCCTTTATCACTACTGGTAACCTCCTAAACACCCTTTATAACTACTGGTAACCTCCTAAACACCATTTATCACTACTGGTAACCTCCTAAACACCATTTATCACTACTGGTAACCTCCTAAACACCCTTTATCACTACTGGTAACCTCCTAAACACCCCTTATAACTACTGGTAACCTCCTAAACACCCTTTATCACTACTGGTAACCTCCTAAACACCCTTTATCACTACTGGTAACCTCCTAAACACCCTTTATAACTACTGGTAACCTCCTAAACACCCTTTATCACTGCTGGTAACCTCCTAAACACCCTTTATAACTACTGGTAACCTCCTAAACACCATTTATAACTACTGGTAACCTCCTAAACACCCTTTATAACTACTGGTAACCTCCTAAACACCCTTTATCACTACTGGTAACCTCCTAAACACCCTTTATAACTTCCGGGTACCTCCTAAACACCCTTTATCACTACTGGTAACCTCCTATACACCCTTTATCACTACTGGTAACCTCCTAAACACCCTTTATAACTACTGGTAATCTCCTAAACACCCTTTATAACTACTGGTAACCTCCTAAACACCCTTTATCACTACTGGTAACCTCCTAAACACCCTTTATAACTTCCGGGTACCTCCTAAACACCCTTCATCACTACTGGTAACCTCCTATACACCCTTTATCACTACTGGTAACCTCCTAAACACCCTTTATAACTACTGGTAATCTCCTAAACACCCTTTATAACTACTGGTAACCTCCTAAACACCCTTTATCACTACTGGTAATCTCCTAAACACCCTTTATAACTACTGGTAACCTCCTAAACACCCTTTATCACTACTGGTAACCTCCTAAACACCCTTTATAACTACTGGTAACCTCCTAAACACCCTTTATAACTGCTGGTAACCTACTAAACACCCTTTATCACTACTGGTAACCTCCTAAACACCCTTTATCACTACTGGTAACCTCCTAAACACCCTTTATAACTACTGGTAACCTCCTAAACACCCTTTATCACTACTGGTAACCTACTAAACACCCTTTATCACTACTGGTAATCTCCTAAACAGCCTTTATCACTACTGGTAACCTCCTAAACAACCCTTTATCACTACTGGTAACCTCCTAAACACCCTTTATCACTACTGGTAATCTCCTAAACACCCTTTATCACTACTGGTAACCTCCTAAACACCCCTTTATCACTACTGGTAACCTCCTAAACACCCTTTAGCACTACTGGTAACCTCTTAAACACCCTTTATCACTGCTGGTAACCTCCTAAACACCCTTTATCACTACTGGTAACCTCCTAAACACCCTTTATCACTACTGGTAACCTCCTAAACACCCTTTATAATTACTGGTAACCTCCTAAACACCCTTTATAACTACTGGTAACCTCCTAAACACCCTTTATCACTACTGGTAACCTCCTAAACACCCTTTATAACTACTGGTAACCTCCTAAACACCCCTTTATCACTACTGGTAACCTCCTAAACACCCTTTATCACTACTGGTAACCTCCTAAACACCCTTTATCACTACTGGTAACCTCCTAAACACCCTTTATCACTACTGGTAACCTCCTAAACACCCTTTATCACTACTGGTAACCTCCTAAACACCCTTTATAATTACTGGTAACCTCCTAAACACCCTTTATAACTACTGGTAACCTCCTAAACACCATTTATAACTACTGGTAACCTCCTAAACACCCTTTATCACTACTGGTAACCTCCTAAACACCCTTTATAACTACTGGTAACCTCCTAAACACCCTTTATCACTACTGGTAACCTCCTAAACACCCTTTATCACTACGGGTAACCTCCTAAACACCCTTTATAACTACTGGTAACCTCCTAAACACCCCTTTATCACTACTGGTAACCTCCTAAACACCCTTTATCACTACTGGTAACCTCCTAAACACCCTTTATCACTACTGGTAACCTCCTAAACACCCTTTATCACTACTGGTAACCTCCTAAACACCCTGTATCACTACTGGTAACCTCCTAAACACCCTTTATCACTACTGGTAACCTCTTAAACACCCTTTATCACTACTGGTAATCTCCTAAACACCCTTTATCACTTCTGGTAACCTCATAAACACCCTTTATCACTACTGGTAACCTCCTAAACACCCTTTATAACTACTGGTAACCTCATAAACACCCTTTATCACTACTGGTAATCTCCTAAACACCCTTTATCACTACTGGTAACCTCTTAAACACCCTTTATAACTACTGGTAATCTCCTAAACACCCTTTATCACTACTGGTAACCTGTTAAACAACCCTTTATCACTACTGGTAACCTCCTAAACACCCTTTATCACTACTGGTAACCTCCTAAACACCCTTTATAACTACTGGTAACCTCCTAAACACCCCTTATAACTACTGGTAACCTCCTAAACACCCTTTATAACTACTGGTAACCTCCTAAACACCCCTTATAACTACTGGTAACCTCCTAAACACCATTTATCACTACTGGTAACCTCCTAAACACCCTTTATAACTACTGGTAACCTCCTAAACACCCTTTAGCACTACTGGTAACCTCCTATACACCCTTTATAATGATTTGACAGGGAGGGAAGGCCAGTTCTCACAAGGAGAGGTAATGATTTGACTGGGAGGGAAGGCCAGTTCCTATAAGGAGAGGTAATGATTTGACAGGGAGGGAAGGCCAGTTCCCTTAAGGAGAGGTAATGATTTGACAGGGAGGGAAGGCCAGTTCCCTTAAGGAGAGGTAATGATTTGACTGGGAGGGAAGGCCAGTTCCTATAAGGAGAGGTTATGATTTGACAGGGAGGGAAGGCCAGTTCCCATAATGAGAAGTAATGATTTGACATTTGTTATTATGAAACATAATTATATACAAGCCAGATCAAAAGCTACAAAGCAATTATGGTTGACCAGAGATATACTGTAGCTACCATTATGGTTGACCAGAGATATACTGTAGCTACCATTATGGTTGACCAGTAGTGATATATCTACCATTATGGTTGACCAGTAGTGATATATCTACCATTATGGTTGACCAGTAGTGGTATATCTACCATTATGGTTGACCAGTAGTGATATATCTACCATTATGGTTGACCAGTAGTGGTATATCTACCATTATGGTTGACCAGTAGTGGTATATCTACCATTATGGTTGACCAGTAGTGGTATATCTACCATTATGGTTGACCAGTAGTGGTATGTCTACCATTATGGTTGACCAGTAGTGGTATATCTACCATTATGGTTGACCAGTAGTGGTATATCTACCATTATGGTTGACCAGTAGTGGTATATCTACCATTATGGTTGACCAGTAGTGGTATATCTACCATTATGGTTGACCAGTAGTGGTATATCTACCATTATGGTTGACCAGTAGTGGTATATCTACCATTATGGTTGACCAGTAGTGGTATATCTACCATTATGGTTGACCAGTAGTGGTATATCTACCATTATGGTTGACCAGTAGTGGTATATCTACCATTATGGTTGACCAGTAGTGGTATATCTACCATTATGGTTGACCAGTAGTGGTATATCTACCATTATGGTTGACCAGTAGTGGTATATCTACCATTATGGTTGACCAGTAGTGGTATATCTACCGGTAGTAGTTGTATATCTACCATTATGGTTGACCAGTAGTGGTATATCTACCATTATGGTTGACCAGTAGTGGTATATCTACCATTATGGTTGACCAGTAGTTGTATATCTACCATTATGGTTGACCAGTAGTGGTATATCTACCATTATGGTTGACCAGTAGTGGTATATCTACCCATTATGGTTGACCGGTAGTGGTATATCTACCATTATGGTTGACCGGTAGTGTATATCTACCATTATGGTTGATCGGTAGTGGTATATCTACCATTATGGTTGACCAGTAGTGGTATATCTACCATTATGGTTGACCAGTAGTGGTATATCTACCATTATGGTTGATCAGTAGTGGTATATCTACCATTATGGTTGACCAGTAGTGGTATATCTACCATTATGGTTGACCAGTAGTGGTATATCTACCATTATGGTTGACCAGTAGTGGTATATCTACCATTATGGTTGACCAGTAGTGGTATATCTACCATTATGGTTGACCAGTAGTGGTATATCTACCATTATGGTTGACCAGTAGTGGTATATCTACCATTATGGTTGACCAGTAGGTATGTCATTATGGTTGACCAGTAGTGGTATATCTATGGTTGACCAGTAGTGGTATATCTACCATTATGGTTGACCAGTAGTGGTATATCTACCTATGGCATTATGGTTGACCAGTAGTGGTATATCTACCATTATGGTTGACCAGTAGTGGTATATCTACCATTATGGTTGACCAGTAGTGATATATCTACCATTATGGTTGACCAGTAGTGGTATATCTACCATTATGGTTGACCAGTAGTGATATATCTACCATTATGGTTGACCCATTATGGTTGACCAGTAGTGATATATCTACCATTATGGTTGACCAGTAGTGGTATATCTACCATTATGGTTGACCAGTAGTGATATATCTACCATTATGGTTGACCAGTAGTGGTATATCTACCATTATGGTTGACCGATATCTACCATTATGGTTGACCGGTAGTGGTATATCTACCATTATGGTTGACCGGTAGTGGTATATCTACCATTATGGTTGACCGGTAGTGGTATATCTACCATTATGGTTGACCAGTAGTGGACCATTATGGTTGACCGGTGTGATATATCTACCATTATGGTTGACCAGTAGTGGTATATCTACCATTATGGTTGACCAGTAGTGATATATCTACCATTATGGTTGACCAGTAGTGGTATATCTACCATTATGGTTGACCAGTAGTGATATATCTACCATTATGGTTGACCAGTAGTGGTATATCTACCATTATGGTTGACCAGTAGTGATATATCTACCATTATGGTTGACCAGTAGTGGTATATCTACCATTATGGTTGACCAGTAGTGGTATATCTACCATTATGGTTGACCAGTAGTGGTATATCTACCATTATGGTTGACCAGTAGTGGTATATCTACCATTATGGTTGACCAGTAGTGGTATATCTACCATTATGGTTGACCAGTAGTGGTATATCTACCATTATGGTTGACCAGTAGTGGTATATCTACCATTATGGTTGACCAGTAGTGGTATATCTACCATTATGGTTGACCAGTAGTGGTATATCTACCATTATGGTTGACCAGTAGTGGTATATCTACCATTATGGTTGACCAGTAGTGATATATCTACCATTATGGTTGACCAGTAGTGGTATATCTACCATTATGGTTGACCAGTAGTGATATATCTACCATTATGGTTGACCAGTAGTGGTATATCTACCATTATGGTTGACCAGTAGTGATATATCTACCATTATGGTTGACCAGTAGTGGTATATCTACCATTATGGTTGACCAGTAGTGGTATATCTACCATTATGGTTGACCAGTAGTGATATATCTACCATTATGGTTGACCAGTAGTGATATATCTACCATTATGGTTGACCAGTAGTGGTATATCTACCATTATGGTTGACCAGTAGTGATATATCTACCATTATGGTTGACCAGTAGTGGTATATCTACCATTATGGTTGACCAGTAGTGATATATCTACCATTATGGTTGACCAGTAGTGATATATCTACCATTATGGTTGACCAGTAGTGGTATATCTACCATTATGGTTGACCAGTAGTGATATATCTACCATTATGGTTGACCAGTAGTGGTATATCTACCATTATGGTTGACCAGTAGTGGTATATCTACCATTATGGTTGACCAGTAGTGGTATATCTACCATTATGGTTGACCAGTAGTGGTATATCTACCATTATGGTTGACCAGTAGTGGTATATCTACCATTATGGTTGACCAGTAGTGGTATATCTACCATTATGGTTGACCAGTAGTGGTATATCTACCATTATGGTTGACCAGTAGTGATATATCTACCATTATGGTTGACCAGTAGTGGTATATCTACCATTATGGTTGACCAGTAGTGGTATATCTACCATTATGGTTGACCAGCAGTTATGGTTGACCAGTAGTGGTATATCTACCATTATGGTTGACCAGTAGTGGTATATCTACCATTATGGTTGACCAGTAGTGGTATATCTACCATTATGGTTGACCAGTAGTGGTATATCTACCATTATGGTTGACCAGTAGTGGTATATCTACCATTATGGTTGACCAGTAGTGGTATATCTACCATTATGGTTGACCAGTAGTGGTATATCTACCATTATGGTTGACCAGTAGTGGTATATCTACCATTATGGTTGACCAGTAGTGGTATATCTACCATTATGGTTGACCAGTAGTGGTATATCTACCATTATGGTTGACCAGTAGTGGTATATCTACCATTATGGTTGACCAGTAGTGGTATATCTACCATTATGGTTGACCAGTAGTGGTATATCTACCATTATGGTTGACCAGTAGTGGTATATCTACCATTATGGTTGACCAGTAGTGGTATATCTACCATTATGGTTGACCAGTAGTGGTATATCTACCATTATGGTTGACCAGTAGTGGTATATCTACCATTATGGTTGACCAGTAGTGGTATATCTACCATTATGGTTGACCAGTAGTGGTATATCTACCATTATGGTTGACCAGTAGTGGTATATCTACCATTATGGTTGACCAGCAGTGGTATATCTACCATTATGGTTGACCAGTAGTGGTATATCTACCATTATGGTTGACCAGTAGTGGTATATCTACCATTATGGTTGACCAGTAGTGGTATATCTACCATTATGGTTGACCAGTAGTGGTATATCTACCATTATGGTTGACCAGTAGTGGTATATCTACCATTATGGTTGACCAGTAGTGGTATATCTACCATTATGGTTGACCAGTAGTGGTATATCTACCATTATGGTTGACCAGTAGTGGTATATCTACCATTATGGTTGACCAGTAGTGGTATATCTACCATTATGGTTGACCAGTAGTGGTATATCTACCATTATGGTTGACCAGTAGTGGTATATCTACCATTATGGTTGACCAGTAGTGGTATATCTACCATTATGGTTGACCAGTAGTGGTATATCTACCATTATGGTTGACCAGTAGTGGTATATCTACCATTATGGGTTGTATATCTACCATTATGGTTGACCAGTAGTGGTATATCTACCATTATGGTTGACCAGTAGTGGTATATCTACCATTATGGTTGACCAGTAGTGGTATATCTACCATTATGGTTGACCAGTAGTGGTATATCTACCATTATGGTTGACCAGTAGTGGTATATCTACCATTATGGTTGACCAGTAGTGGTATATCTACCATTATGGTTGACCAGTAGTGGTATATCTACCATTATGGTTGACCAGTAGTGGTATATCTACCATTATGGTTGACCAGTAGTGGTATATCTACCATTATGGTTGACCAGTAGTGGTATATCTACCATTATGGTTGACCAGTAGTGGTATATCTACCATTATGGTTGACCAGTAGTGGTATATCTACCATTATGGTTGACCAGTAGTGGTATATCTACCATTATGGTTGACCAGTAGTGGTATATCTACCATTATGGTTGACCAGTAGTGGTATATCTACCATTATGGTTGACCAGTAGTGGTATATCTACCATTATGGTTGACCGGTAGTGGTATATCTACCATTATGGTTGACCAGTAGTGGTATATCTACCATTATGGTTGACCAGTAGTGGTATATCTACCATTATGGTTGACCAGCAGTGGTATATCTACCATTATGGTTGACCAGTAGTGGTATATCTACCATTATGGTTGACCAGTAGTGGTATATCTACCATTATGGTTGACCAGTAGTGGTATATCTACCATTATGGTTGACCAGTAGTGGTATATCTACCATTATGGTTGACCAGTAGTGGTATATCTACCATTATGGTTGACCAGTAGTGGTATATCTACCATTATGGTTGACCAGTAGTGGTATATCTACCATTATGGTTGACCAGTAGTGGTATATCTACCATTATGGTTGACCAGTAGTGGTATATCTACCATTATGGTTGACCAGTAGTGGTATATCTACCATTATGGTTGACCAGTAGTGGTATATCTACCATTATGGTTGACCAGTAGTGGTATATCTACCATTATGGTTGACCAGTAGTGGTATATCTACCATTATGGTTGACCAGTAGTGGTATATCTACCATTATGGTTGACCAGTAGTGGTATATCTACCATTATGGTTGACCAGTAGTGGTATATCTACCATTATGGTTGACCAGTAGTGGTATATCTACCATTATGGTTGACCAGTAGTGGTATATCTACCATTATGGTTGACCAGTAGTGGTATATCTACCATTATGGTTGACCAGTAGTGGTATATCTACCATTATGGTTGACCAGTAGTGGTATATCTACCATTATGGTTGACCAGTAGTGGTATGTCTACCATTATGGTTGACCAGTAGTGGTATATCTACCATTATGGTTGACCAGTAGTGGTATATCTACCATTATGGTTGACCAGTAGTGGTATGTCTACCATTATGGTTGACCAGTAGTGGTATGTCTACCATTATGGTTGACCAGTAGTGGTATATCTACCATTATGGTTGACCAGTAGTGGTATGTCTACCATTATGGTTGACCAGTAGTGGTATATCTACCATTATGGTTGACCAGTAGTGGTATGTCTACCATTATGGTTGACCAGTAGTGGTATATCTACCATTATGGTTGACCAGTAGTGGTATATCTACCATTATGGTTGACCAGTAGTGGTATATCTACCATTATGGTTGACCAGTAGTGGTATATCTACCATTATGGTTGACCAGTAGTGGTATATCTACCATTATGGTTGACCAGTAGTGGTATATCTACCATTATGGTTGACCAGTAGTGGTATATCTACCATTATGGTTGACCAGTAGTGGTATATCTACCATTATGGTTGACCAGTAGTGGTATATCTACCATTATGGTTGACCAGTAGTGGTATATCTACCATTATGGTTGACCAGTAGTGGTATATCTACCATTATGGTTGACCAGTAGTGGTATATCTACCATTATGGTTGACCAGTAGTGGTATATCTACCATTATGGTTGACCAGTAGTGGTATATCTACCATTATGGTTGACCAGTAGTGGTATATCTACCATTATGGTTGACCAGTAGTGGTATATCTACCATTATGGTTGACCAGTAGTGGTATATCTACCATTATGGTTGACCAGTAGTGGTATATCTACCATTATGGTTGACCAGTAGTGGTATATCTACCATTATGGTTGACCAGTAGTGGTATATCTACCATTATGGTTGACCAGTAGTGGTATATCTACCATTATGGTTGACCAGTAGTGGTATATCTACCATTATGGTTGACCAGTAGTGGTATATCTACCATTATGGTTGACCAGTAGTGGTATATCTACCATTATGGTTGACCAGTAGTGGTATATCTACCATTATGGTTGACCAGTAGTGGTATATCTACCATTATGGTTGACCAGTAGTGGTATATCTACCATTATGGTTGACCAGTAGTGGTATATCTACCATTATGGTTGACCAGTAGTGGTATATCTACCATTATGGTTGACCAGTAGTGGTATATCTACCATTATGGTTGACCAGTAGTGGTATATCTACCATTATGGTTGACCAGTAGTGGTATATCTACCATTATGGTTGACCAGTAGTGGTATATCTACCATTATGGTTGACCAGTAGTGGTATATCTACCATTATGGTTGACCAGTAGTGGTATGTCTACCATTATGGTTGACCAGTAGTGGTATATCTACCATTATGGTTGACCAGTAGTGGTATGTCTACCATTATGGTTGACCAGTAGTGGTATATCTACCATTATGGTTGACCAGTAGTGGTATGTCTACCATTATGGTTGACCGGTAGTGGTATATCTACCATTATGGTTGACCAGTAGTGGACCATTATGGTTGACCGGTAGTGGTATATCTACCATTATGGTTGACCAGTAGTGGTATATCTACCATTATGGTTGACCAGTAGTGGTATATCTACCATTATGGTTGACCAGTAGTGGTATATCTACCATTATGGTTGACCAGTAGTGGTATATCTACCATTATGGTTGACCAGTAGTGGTATATCTACCATTATGGTTGACCAGTAGTGGTATATCTACCATTATGGTTGACCAGTAGTGGTATATCTACCATTATGGTTGACCAGTAGTGGTATATCTACCATTATGGTTGACCAGTAGTGGTATATCTACCATTATGGTTGACCAGTAGTGGTATATCTACCATTATGGTTGACCAGTAGTGGTATATCTACCATTATGGTTGACCAGTAGTGGTATATCTACCATTATGGTTGACCAGTAGTGGTATATCTACCATTATGGTTGACCAGTAGTGGTATATCTACCATTATGGTTGACCAGTAGTGGTATATCTACCATTATGGTTGACCAGTAGTGGTATATCTACCATTATGGTTGACCAGTAGTGGTATATCTACCATTATGGTTGACCAGTAGTGGTATATCTACCATTATGGTTGACCAGTAGTGGTATATCTACCATTATGGTTGACCAGTAGTGGTATATCTACCATTATGGTTGACCAGTAGTGGTATATCTACCATTATGGTTGACCAGTAGTGGTATATCTACCATTATGGTTGACCAGTAGTGGTATATCTACCATTATGGTTGACCAGTAGTGGTATATCTACCATTATGGTTGACCAGTAGTGGTATATCTACCATTATGGTTGACCAGTAGTGGTATATCTACCATTATGGTTGACCAGTAGTGGTATATCTACCATTATGGTTGACCAGTAGTGGTATATCTACCATTATGGTTGACCAGTAGTGGTATATCTACCATTATGGTTGACCAGTAGTGGTATATCTACCATTATGGTTGACCAGTAGTGGTATATCTACCATTATGGTTGACCAGTAGTGGTATATCTACCATTATGGTTGACCAGTAGTGGTATATCTACCATTATGGTTGACCAGTAGTGGTATATCTACCATTATGGTTGACCAGTAGTGGTATATCTACCATTATGGTTGACCAGTAGTGGTATATCTACCATTATGGTTGACCAGTAGTGGTATATCTACCATTATGGTTGACCAGTAGTGGTATATCTACCATTATGGTTGACCAGTAGTGATATATCTACCATTATGGTTGACCAGTAGTGGTATATCTACCATTATGGTTGACCAGTAGTGGTATATCTACCATTATGGTTGACCAGTAGTGGTATATCTACCATTATGGTTGACCAGTAGTGATATATCTACCATTATGGTTGACCAGTAGTGGTATATCTACCATTATGGTTGACCAGTAGTGGTATATCTACCATTATGGTTGACCAGTAGTGGTATATCTACCATTATGGTTGACCAGTAGTGGTATATCTACAACCGTGTATGACTGTTACTAGGATGACTAAGTCACTAGGTTACTACATTCACACTCTGATACGCATCACTTGCTGTACTCCAAGTGGAGCGGAACAACTTGTTCTTGATAATAACGTGATACGTTGATAACGTTGTTGTTTACATACTCAACCATTTACACTCAAATGACAGTAGATAAGTATGAATAGAGGTATTGAACCATTTACACTCAAATGACAGTAGATAAGTATGAATAGAGGTATTGAACCATTTACACTCAAATGACAGTAGATAAGTATGAATAGAGGTATTGAACCATTTACACTCAAATGACAGTAGATAAGTATGAATAGAGGTATTGAACCATTTACACTCAAATGACAGTAGATAAGTAAGAATAGAGGTATTGAACCATTTACACTCAAATGACAGTAGATAAGTAAGAATAGAGGTATTGAACCATTTAAACTCAAATGACAGTAGATAAGTAAGAATAGAGGTATTGAACCATTTACACTCAAATGACAGTAGATAAGTAAGAATAGAGGTATTGAACCATTTACACTCAAATGACAGTAGATAAGTATGAATAGATTTATTAAACCATTTAAACTCAAATGACAGTAGATACATGTGAGTAAAGGTAATGAACCATTTCAACTCAAATGACCGCGGATATGTATGTATAAAGGTTATTCTTCCTATTTGTTACATTGATGTTTTGGCCATTTAGCAGCCACTCATATCCAGAGTGACTTCCAGTCAGTGCATTCAAGTAAGTTAAGAAGGTTAAAAACAACCGCGTTTCCACGTTCATTGCAAGTAAAAACTTGCTTGAATACGACATCATGTTTTCTCTCTGTTTTTTTGTTGTTGCTAGGGTTCCGTAGCCTCCACATCAACGATCAGATGACACTCATCCAGTACTCTTGGATGAACCTGATGGTCTTCTCGCTGGGCTGGAGATCTTTCCAGAACGTCACCAGTGAATACTTATACTTCGCTCCTGATCTCATCCTTAGCCAGTAAATTGTGTTAATATTCTATATTAATCTGAATTTAATAATTCAACTTTAAAAAAAAATATATATATATATATATTTAACTTATCCAACTGTTTAGTTAAACAATAAAATCCCATTATGATATATCTGAATAATAATATTGTATTGTCTCCCAGGGATCGTATGAGGAGATCTCCCATCTATGATCTGTGTCTGGCCATGCAGTTTATCCCTCAGGAGTTCACCAGCCTCCAAGTCACCAAAGAGGAGTTCCTCTGTATGAAAGCCATCATGATTCTCAACACTGGTAAACACATTGACTGATGACCCTACTCTACCTTACTCTACCTTTCCTGGCCCACAGACTTCTGTTAGGATCAAATAAGAACAAACAGATGACATCTGAAGCAGTTGGTAAAGTCTTGGTTACACTATTATCTCTGTCCCAAATGGTGCCCTGTCCCATATAGCCCATGTGGCTCTGGTCAGAGGTAGTGTACTATATAGGGAACAGGGTTCCATTTGGGACACATATATATTGCCACCAGATGTAGAAATATACAGTGTTTCATAATGTGTTGTTGAACTTGGAGGAAAAAAAGGACTGGGACAAGGCAGGATTTATGCAGCAGCTGTTAGTAAGTCACAGTTTTACATTGACCTTTATATGAACAGAGACTGAACCCATCGAAAAACAAGTTAATGGTCAGGACCTCCACTTTAGTTCTAAAAAGTGAAAAGAGATTTTATGAGAGTAGTTGGCATATCCACAAAGTTATTAAAGTAAAGTCAAACCAATATTAAGATAGAGATGAAGTAAAACACATTGTACATAGACAGTGATGTTTGTGAGGCCTAAAAAAAACAAATTGTCACTATTTATGTCACTGTCTCTCTCACTTTCTCCCTGGTCCTTCAGGAGAACACACAGTAGGCTTTGTGGCTGCATATTTACCCTGGATATGTCATGCTGTTTATTTACACTGCATAATTACACTGCATTTGTACACTGCGTATTTACACTACATATTTCACACTGCATATTTACACTACATATTTCACACTGCATATTTACATGGGATATTTCACACTGTATATTTACACTGCATATCACACTGCATATTTACATGGGATATTTCACACTGTATATTTACACTGCATATTTACACTACATATTTCACACTGCATATTTACACTGCATATTTACACTGTGTATTTACACTACATATTTCACACTGCATATTTGCTCATTCATGTGGAAAATAAAATTCCCTCAAGAAAAATAAAGTTATTCTAAGTCTAATGGTCCATTTATATTGAAATGATGGGAGACAATTAAATTAGATTTTCCTGTGTTTTATATATATTTCCACACTATGATGTTGGAATGACACTGTGAAATTGTGAACATGATGATAATGCCATTGTAGTGTAGAATCTGTTTGAAAAGACCGCCTGAAATGTTTGCCTGTTTTGATAGGAGGAATTATTGGCCTTCCATGGTGACATCGCCATGTGGTAAATTAGTTAAATGAATTACACCATTAAGAAAGAGAGTTCCAAACCTCTCGGCCAATAACAGCTACAGTAGTTTTCAACCTCCCAACTCAGACAGTCCCAGCAAAAGTCTTGCTTGAGAAAATTGAGCTTTGCTAAGAAGGTATTTTTGTTTCTTTTTGACCATTTTAGTTGAAAACAATCACAGTAAGGTACTTGTTACCCAGAAAGGATTTGATATTGAGATAAAAACGTCTGCATTGGACCTTTAAGTACAGTAGCATCTCTGTGAATTAGAGTTCAGAGCAGTCTGACTAATGGCACCCTATTCTAATGGCACCCTATTCCCTATATAGTGCACTACTTTGGACCGGATGCCTATGGACCCTGATTCAAAGTAGTGCTCTATATAAGGAATAGAGGGTGCCATTTGGAGGAAAACATATTGTTTCCGGGTTGATGACCCATTGTCCCTTGTCTCTCTCCGTAGTTCCATTAGAGGGTTTAAAGAGCCAGACCCAGTTTGAGGAGATGAGACAGAACTACATTCGGGAGCTGACCAAAGCTATTCATCTGAAGGAGAGAGGCACGATGGCCTCCTCGCAACGCTTCTATCATCTCACCAAGCTCATGGACGCCATGCACGAGGTACAGGACAGGACGTCACTGCGCCTATCATAAAGCCCTGTTTATACCTGCTTCTAACATGCGTCCCGTTGTCCTGATCTTGTCCACATTGTGATTGTGTCCGCATTTGTAAACAGGTGTAGACAATCAAAAGACGCATTGTGATCTGATTTTGATTACATCTTCCCGACCGTCTCCGGAGGTAGTCGAAGACGCACCTTGTACAGATATCTTTCAAGTGCAAACGAATCCGGACAACCAAAGCGTATAAATTTGGCCAACATCACGGGCCCTGAAAAAAAATCCCACCGGCCAGTTAAATAAAGATCATAGTCTTCATTAGAAACCATCATACGCCACGATCCAATTCCACATCCTGCTCTGAATAAAATGGACTTATAGAAATAAAGGCCTATTTATGAAGAGATATCGTCCTGAATGAGGAAAAAAAGGGTTATCCCGTTCTCATGTTCAATGCCAGCGTCAAATACAATATTTGAAAACATCATAGACTACAGAAAGGCTAAGGACTGTAATAGCAGAATTTAAACTGAACTACGAGTGTATTGGGAATGCAGGTGGAGGTCTAATGTTCCCCTGTACCTTTATATCAAGGTATAATGTGGAGGTCTAATGTTCTTTATATCAAGGTATAATGTGTAGGTCTAATGTTCTGTCAAGGTATAATGTGGGAGGTCTAATGTTCCCTGTACCTTTATATCAAGGTATATATCAAGGTATAATGTGGAGGTCTAATGTTCCCCTGTACCTTTATATCAAGGTATAATGTGGAGGTCTAATGTTCCCCTGTACCTTTATATCAAGGTATAATGTGTAGGTCTAATGTTCCCCTGTACCTTTATATCAAGGTATAATGTGGAGGTCTAATGTTCCCCTGTACCTTTATATCAAGGTGTAATGTGGAGGTATAATGTTCCCCTGTACCTTTATATCAAGGTATAATGTGGAGGTATAATGTTCCCCTGTACCTTTAGATCAAGGTATAATGTGGAGGTCTAATGTCCCCCTGTACCTTTATATCAAGGTCTAATGTTCCCCTGTACCTTTATATCAAGGTATAATGTGGAGGTATAATGTTCCCCTGTACCTTTAGATCAAGGTATAATGTGGAGGTCTAATGTCCCCCTGTACCTTTATATCAAGGTATAATGTGGAGGTATAATGTTCCCCTGTACCTTTAGATCAAGGTATAATGTGGAGGTCTAATGTTCCCCTGTACCTTTATATCAAGGTATAATGTGGAGGTATAATGTTCCCCTGTACCTTCAGATCAAGGTATAATGTGGAGGTCTAATGTTCCCCTGTACCTTTATATCAAGGTATAATGTGGAGGTCTAATGTTCCCCTGTACCTTTATATCAAGGTATAATGTGGAGGTCTAATGTTCCCCTGTACCTTTATATCAAGGTATAATGTGGAGGTCTAATGTTCCCCTGTACCTTTATATCAAGGTATAATGTGGAGGTCTAATGTTCCCCTGTACCTTCAGATCAAGGTATAATGTGGGGGTATAATGTTCCCCTGTACCTTCAGATCAAGGTATAATGTGGAGGTATAATGTTCCCCTGTACCTTTATATCAAGGTATAAAGTGGAGGTATAATGTTCCCCTGTACCTTTATATCAAGGTGTAATGTGGAGGTATAATGTTCCCCTGTACCTTTATATCAAGGTGTAATGTGGAGGTATAATGTTCCCCTGTACCTTTATATCAAGGTGTAATGTGGAGGTCTAATGTTCCCCTGTACCTTTATATCAAGGTATAATGTGGAGGTCTAATGTTCCCTGTACCTTTATATCAAGGTATAATGTGGAGGTCTAATGTTCCCTGTACCTTTATATCAAGGTGTAATGTGGAGGTCTAATGTTCCCCTGTACCTTTATATCAAGGTATAATGTGGAGGTGTAATGTTCCCCTGTACCTTTAGATCAAGGTATAATGTGGAGGTCTAATGTTCCCTGTACCTTTATATCAAGGTATAATGTGGAGGTCTAATGTTCCCTGTACCTTTATATCAAGGTATAATGTGGAGTCTAATGTTCCCTGTACCTTTATATCAAGGTATAATGTGGAGGTCTAATGTTCCCCTGTACCTTTATATCAAGGTATAATGTGGAGGTCTAATGTTCCCCTGTACCTTTAGATCAAGGTATAATGTGGGGGGTATAATGTTCCCCTGTACCTTCAGATCAAGGTATAATGTGGAGGTATAATGTTCCCCTGTACCTTTATATCAAGGTATAATGTGGAGGTATAATGTTCCCCTGTACCTTTATATCAAGGTGTAATGTGGAGGTATAATGTTCCCCTGTACCTTTATATCAAGGTGTAATGTGGAGGTATAATGTTCCCCTGTACCTTTATATCAAGGTATAATGTGGAGGTCTAATGTTCCCCTGTACCTTTATATCAAGGTATAATGTGGAGGTCTAATGTTCCCCTGTACCTTTATATCAAGGTATAATGTGGAGGTCTAATGTTCCCCTGTACCTTTATATCAAGGTATAATGTGGAGGTCTAATGTCCCCTGTACCTTTATATCAAGGTATAATGTGGAGGTCTAATGTTCCCCTGTACCTTTATATCAAGGTATAATGTGGAGGTCTAATGTTCCCCTGTACCTTTATATCAAGGTATAATGTGGAGGTCTAATGTTCCCTGTACCTTTATATCAAGGTATAATGTGGAGGTCTAATGTTCCCCTGTACCTTTATATCAAGGTATAATGTGGAGGTCTAATGTTCCCTGTACCTTTATATCAAGGTATAATGTGGAGGTCTAATGTTCCCTGTACCTTTAGATCAAGGTATAATGTGGAGTATAATGTTCCCCTGTACCTTTATATCAAGGTATAAAGTGGAGGTATAATGTTCCCCTGTACCTTTATATCAAGGTATAATGTGGAGGTATAATGTTCCCCTGTACCTTTATATCAAGGTGTAATGTGGAGGTATAATGTTCCCCTGTACCTTTATATCAAGGTGTAATGTGGAGGTATAATGTTCCCCTGTACCTTTATATCAAGGTGTAATGTGGAGGTCTAATGTTCCCCTGTACCTTTATATCAAGGTATAATGTGGAGGTCTAATGTTCCCCTGTACCTTTATATCAAGGTATAATGTGGAGGTCTAATGTTCCCCTGTACCTTTATATCAAGGTGTAATGTGGAGGTCTAATGTTCCCCTGTACCTTTATATCAAGGTATAATGTGGAAGTAATGTTCCCTGTACCTTTAGATCAAGGTATAATGTGGAGGTCTAATGTTCCCTGTACCTTTATATCAAGGTATAATGTGGAGGTCTAATGTTCCCTGTACCTTTATATCAAGGTATAATGTGGAGGTATAATGTTCCCCTGTACCTTTATATCAAGGTATAATGTGGAGGTCTAATGTTCCCCTGTACCTTTATATCAAGGTATAATGTGGAGGTCTAATGTTCCCCTGTACCTTTATATCAAGGTATAATGTGGAGGTCTAATGTTCCCCTGTACCTTTAGATCAAGGTATAATGTGGAGGTATAATGTTCCCTGTACCTTTATATCAAGGTATAATGTGGAGGTATAATGTTCCCCTGTACCTTTATATCAAGGTGTAATGTGGAGGTCTAATGTTCCCCTGTACCTTTATATCAAGGTATAATGTGGAGGTATAATGTTCCCCTGTACCTTTATATCAAGGTATAATGTGGAGGTATAATGTTCCCCTGTACCTTTATATCAAGGTATAATGTGGAGGTATAATGTTCCCCTGTACCTTTATATCAAGGTATAATGTGGAGGTCTAATGTTCCCCTGTACCTTTATATCAAGGTGTAATGTGGAGGTCTAATGTTCCCCTGTACCTTTATATCAAGGTATAATGTGGAGGTCTAATGTTCCCCTGTACCTTTATATCAAGGTATAATGTGGAGGTCTAATGTTCCCTGTACCTTTATATCAAGGTATAATGTGGAGGTCTAATGTTCCCCTGTACCTTTATATCAAGGTATAATGTGGAGGTCTAATGTTCCCTGTACCTTTATATCAAGGTGTAATGTGGAGGTCTAATGTTCCCTGTACCTTTATATCAAGGTATAATGTGGAGTATAATGTTCCCCTGTACCTTTCAGATCAAGGTATAATGTGGAGGTATAATGTTCCCTGTACCTTTATATCAAGGTATAATGTGGAGGTCTAATGTTCCCCTGTACCTTCAGATCAAGGTATAATGTGGAGGTATAATGTTCCCTGTACCTTTATATCAAGGTATAATGTGGAGGTCTAATGTTCCCCTGTACCTTTATATCAAGGTATAATGTGGAGGTATAATGTTCCCCTGTACCTTCAGATCAAGGTGTAATGTGGAGTCTAATGTTCCCTGTACCTTCAGATCAAGGTATAATGTGGAGGTCTAATGTTCCCCTGTACCTTCAGATCAAGGTATAATGTGGAGGTATAATGTTCCCTGTACCTTATATCAAGGTATAATGTGGAGGTATAATGTTCCCCTGTACCTTTATATCAAGGTATAATGTGGAGGTATAATGTTCCCTGTACCTTTATATCAAGGTATAATGTGGAGGTATAATGTTCCCCTGTACCTTTATATCAAGGTATAATGTGGAGGTATAATGTTCCCTGTACCTTTATATCAAGGTGTAATGTGGAGGTCTAATGTTCCCCTGTACCTTTATATCAAGGTATAATGTGGAAGGTCTAATGTTCCCCTGTACCTTCAGATCAAGGTATAATGTGGAGGTATAATGTTCCCCTGTACCTTTATATCAAGGTATAATGTGGAGGTATAATGTTCCCCTGTACCTTTATATCAAGGTATAATGTGGAGGTATAATGTTCCCCTGTACCTTTATATCAAGGTGTAATGTGGAGGTATAATGTTCCCCTGTACCTTTATATCAAGGTGTAATGTGGAGGTATAATGTTCCCCTGTACCTTTATATCAAGGTATAATGTGGAGGTCTAATGTTCCCCTGTACCTTTATATCAAGGTATAATGTGGAGGTCTAATGTTCCCCTGTACCTTCAGATCAAGGTATAATGTGGAGGTCTAATGTTCCCCTGTACCTTTATATCAAGGTATAATGTGGAGGTCTAATGTTCCCCTGTACCTTTATATCAAGGTATAATGTGGAGGTATAATGTTCCCCTGTACCTTTATATCAAGGTATAATGTGGAGGTATAATGTTCCCTGTACCTTTATATCAAGGTATAATGTGGAGGTATAATGTTCCCTGTACCTTTATATCAAGGTATAATGTGGAGGTATAATGTTCCCTGTACCTTCAGATCAAGGTATAATGTGGAGGTCTAATGTTCCCCTGTACCTTTATATCAAGGTATAATGTGAGGTATAATGTTCCCCTGTACCTTCAGATCAAGGTATAATGTGGAGGTATAATGTTCCCCTGTACCTTTATATCAAGGTATAATGTGGAGGTATAATGTTCCCTGTACCTTTATATCAAGGTATAATGTGGAGGTATAATGTTCCCCTGTACCTTTATATCAAGGTATAATGTGGAGGTCTAATGTTCCCCTGTACCTTTATATCAAGGTGTAATGTGGAGGTATAATGTTCCCCTGTACCTTCAGATCAAGGTATAATGTGGAGTATAATGTTCCCTGTACCTTTATATCAAGGTATAATGTGGAGGTATAATGTTCCCCTGTACCTTCAGATCAAGGTATAATGTGGAGAGTATAATGTTCCCCTGTACCTTCAGATCAAGGTATAATGTAGAGGTATAATGTTCCCCTGTACCTTTATATCAAGGTATAATGTGGAGGTATAATGTTCCCTGTACCTTTATATCAAGGTATAATGTGGAGGTATAATGTTCCCTGTACCTTTATATCAAGGTATAATGTGGAGTATAATGTTCCTGTACCTTTATATCAAGGTATAATGTGGAGGTATAATGTTCCCCTGTACCTTTATATCAAGGTATAATGTGGAGGTATAATGTTCCCCTGTACCTTTATATCAAGGTATAATGTGGAGGTATAATGTTCCCCTGTACCTTCAGATCAAGGTATAATGTGGAGGTATAATGTTCCCCTGTACCTTTATATCAAGGTATAATGTGGAGGTATAATGTTCCCCTGTACCTTTATATCAAGGTATAATGTGGAGGTATAATGTTCCCCTGTACCTTTATATCAAGGTATAATGTGGAGGTATAATGTTCCCCTGTACCTTTATATCAAGGTGTAATGTGGAGGTATAATGTTCCCCTGTACCTTTATATCAAGGTATAATGTGGAGGTCTAATGTTCCCCTGTACCTTTATATCAAGGTATAATGTGGAGGTATAATGTTCCCCTGTACCTTCAGATCAAGGTATAATGTGGAGGTATAATGTTCCCCTGTACCTTTATATCAAGGTATAATGTGGAGGTCTAATGTTCCCCTGTACCTTTATATCAAGGTATAATGTGGAGGTATAATGTTCCCCTGTACCTTTATATCAAGGTATAATGTGGAGGTCTAATGTTCCCCTGTACCTTTATATCAAGGTATAATGTGGAGGTATAATGTTCCCTGTACCTTTATATCAAGGTATAATGTGGAGGTATAATGTTCCCTGTACCTTCAGATCAAGGTATAATGTGGAGGTATAATGTTCCCTGTACCTTTATATCAAGGTATAATGTGGGGTATAATGTTCCCCTGTACCTTTATATCAAGGTATAATGTGGAGGTATAATGTTCCCCTGTACCTTTATATCAAGGTATAATGTGGAGGTATAATGTTCCCCTGTACCTTTATATCAAGGTATAATGTGGAGGTATAATGTTCCCCTGTACCTTTATATCAAGGTATAATGTGGAGGTATAATGTTCCCCTGTACCTTTATATCAAGGTATAATGTGGAGGTATAATGTTCCCTGTACCTTTATATCAAGGTATAATGTGGAGGTATAATGTTCCCCTGTACCTTTATATCAAGGTATAATGTGGAGGTCTAATGTTCCCCTGTACCTTTATATCAAGGTATAATGTGGAGGTATAATGTTCCCCTGTACCTTCTGATCAAGGTATAATGTAGAGGTATAATGTTCCCCTGTACCTTTATATCAAGGTATAATGTGGAGGTATAATGTTCCCCTGTACCTTTATATCAAGGTATAATGTGGAGGTATAATGTTCCCTGTACCTTCAGATCAAGGTATAATGTGGAGGTATAATGTTCCCTGTACCTTCAGATCAAGGTATAATGTGGAGGTATAATGTTCCCCTGTACCTTTATATCAAGGTATAATGTAGGTATAATGTTCCCTGTACCTTCAGATCAAGGTATAATGTGGAGGTATAATGTTCCCCTGTACCTTTATATCAAGGTATAATGTGGAGTATAATGTTCCCCTGTACCTTTAGATCAAGGTATAATGTGGAGTATAATGTTCCCCTGTACCTTCAGATCAAGGTATAATGTGGAGGTATAATGTTCCCTGTACCTTTATATCAAGGTATAATGTGGAGGTATAATGTTCCCCTGTACCTTCAGATCAAGGTATAATGTGGAGGTATAATGTTCCCTGTACCTTTATATCAAGGTATAATGTGGAGGTCTAATGTTCCCTGTACCTTTATATCAAGGTATAATGTGGAGGTCTAATGTTCCCCTGTACCTTTATATCAAGGTATAATGTGGAGGTATAATGTTCCCCTGTACCTTCAGATCAAGGTATAATGTGGAGGTATAATGTTCCCTGTACCTTTATATCAAGGTATAATGTGGAGGTATAATGTTCCCCTGTACCTTTATATCAAGGTATAATGTAGAGGTATAATGTTCCCTGTACCTTCAGATCAAGGTATAATGTGGAGGTATAATGTTCCCTGTACCTTTATATCAAGGTATAATGTGGAGGTATAATGTTCCCTGTACCTTTATATCAAGGTATAATGTGGAGGTATAATGTTCCCCTGTACCTTCAGATCAAGGTATAATGTGGAGGTATAATGTTCCCCTGTACCTTTATATCAAGGTATAATGTGGAGGTATAATGTTCCCCTGTACCTTTATATCAAGGTATAATGTGGAGGTATAATGTTCCCTGTACCTTTATATCAAGGTATAATGTGGAGTATAATGTTCCCCTGTACCTTTATATCAAGGTATAATGTGGAGTATAATGTTCCCCTGTACCTTTATATCAAGGTATAATGTGGAGGTATAATGTTCCCCTGTACCTTTATATCAAGGTATAATGTGGAGGTATAATGTTCCCTGTACCTTTATATCAAGGTATAATGTGGAGGTATAATGTTCCCCTGTACCTTTATATCAAGGTATAATGTGGAGGTATAATGTTCCCTGTACCTTTATATCAAGGTATAATGTGGAGGTATAATGTTCCCCTGTACCTTTATATCAAGGTATAATGTGGAGGTATAATGTTCCCCTGTACCTTTATATCAAGGTATAATGTGGAGGTCTAATGTTCCCCTGTACCTTCAGATCAAGGTATAATGTGGAGGTATAATGTTCCCCTGTACCTTCAGATCAAGGTATAATGTGGAGGTATAATGTTCCCTGTACCTTTATATCAAGGTATAATGTGGAGGTATAATGTTCCCTGTACCTTTATATCAAGGTATAATGTGGAGGTATAATGTTCCCTGTACCTTTATATCAAGGTATAATGTGGAGGTATAATGTTCCCCTGTACCTTTATATCAAGGTATAATGTGGAGGTATAATGTTCCCTGTACCTTCAGATCAAGGTATAATGTGGAGGTCTAATGTTCCCCTGTACCTTTATATCAAGGTATAATGTGGAGGTATAATGTTCCCCTGTACCTTTATATCAAGGTATAATGTGGAGGTCTAATGTTCCCCTGTACCTTCAGATCAAGGTATAATGTGGAGGTATAATGTTCCCCTGTACCTTCAGATCAAGGTATAATGTGGAGGTATAATGTTCCCCTGTACCTTTATATCAAGGTATAATGTGGAGGTATAATGTTCCCCTGTACCTTCAGATCAAGGTATAATGTGGAGGTATAATGTTCCCCTGTACCTTTATATCAAGGTATAATGTGGAGGTATAATGTTCCCCTGTACCTTTATATCAAGGTATAATGTGGAGGTATAATGTTCCCCTGTACCTTTATATCAAGGTATAATGTGGAGGTATAATGTTCCCCTGTACCTTCAGATCAAGGTATAATGTGGAGGTATAATGTTCCCTGTACCTTATATCAAGGTATAATGTGGAGGTATAATGTTCCCCTGTACCTTCAGATCAAGGTATAATGTGGAGGTATAATGTTCCCCTGTACCTTTATATCAAGGTATAATGTGGAGGTATAATGTTCCCCTGTACCTTTATATCAAGGTATAATGTGGAGGTATAATGTTCCCCTGTACCTTCAGATCAAGGTATAATGTGGAGGTATAATGTTCCCCTGTACCTTCAGATCAAGGTATAATGTGGAGGTATAATGTTCACCTGTACCTTCAGATCAAGGTATAATGTGGAGGTCTAATGTTCCCTGTACCTTTATATCAAGGTATAATGTGGAGGTATAATGTTCCCTGTACCTTCAGATCAAGGTATAATGTGGAGGTATAATGTTCCCTGTACCTTTATATCAAGGTATAATGTGGAGGTATAATGTTCCCTGTACCTTTATATCAAGGTATAATGTGGAGGTATAATGTTCCCCTGTACCTTTAGATCAAGGTATAATGTGGAGGTATAATGTTCCCCTGTACCTTTATATCAAGGTATAATGTGGAGGTCTAATGTTCCCTGTACCTTTATATCAAGGTATAATGGAGGTATAATGTTCCCTGTACCTTTATATCAAGGTATAATGTGGAGGTCTAATGTTCCCTGCATCAGGTCTAATGTTCCCTGTACCTTCAGATCAAGGTATAATGTGGAGGTATAATGTTCCCTGTACCTTTATATCAAGGTATAATGTGGAGGTATAATGTTCCCTGTACCTTCAGATCAAGGTATAATGTGGAGGTATAATGTTCCCTGTACCTTCAGATCAAGGTATAATGTAGAGGTATAATGTTCCCCTGTACCTTCAGATCAAGGTATAATGTGGAGGTATAATGTTCCCCTGTACCTTCAGATCAAGGTATAATGTGGAGGTCTAATGTTCCCTGTACCTTCAGATCAAGGTATAATGTGGAGGTCTAATGTTCTCCTGTACCTTCAGATCAAGGTATAATGTGGAGGTCTAATGTTCCCCTGTACCTTTAGATCAAGGTATAATGTGGAGGTCTAATGTTCCCTGTACCTTTATATCAAGGTATAATGTGGAGGTCTAATGTTCCCTGTACCTTCAGATCAAGGTATAATGTGGAGGTATAATGTTCCCCTGTACCTTTATATCAAGGTATAATGTGGAGGTCTAATGTTCCCCTGTACCTTCAGATCAAGGTATAATGTGGAGGTATAATGTTCCCCTGTACCTTTAGATCAAGGTGTAATGTGGAGGTGTAATGTTCCCCTGTACCTTCAGATCAAGGTGTAATGTGGAGGTATAATGTTCCCCTGTACCTTTATATCAAGGTATAATGTGGAGGTCTAATGTTCCCTGTACCTTTATATCAAGGTATAATGTGGAGGTCTAATGTTCCCTGTACCTTCAGATCAAGGTATAATGTAGAGGTATAATGTTCCCCTGTACCTTCAGATCAAGGTATAATGTAGAGGTATAATGTTCCCCTGTACCTTTATATCAAGGTATAATGTGGAAGGTCATGTTCCCCTGTACCTTCAGATCAAGGTATAATGTAGAGGTATAATGTTCCCCTGTACCTTTATATCAAGGTATAATGTGGAGGTATAATGTTCCCCTGTACCTTCAGATCAAGGTATAATGTGGAGGTCTAATGTTCCCTGTACCTTCAGATCAAGGTATAATGTGGAGGTCTAATGTTCCCCTGTACCTTTATATCAAGGTATAATGTGGAGGTCTAATGTTCCCTGTACCTTTATATCAAGGTATAATGTGGAGGTCTAATGTTCCCTGTACCTTCAGATCAAGGTATAATGTGGAGGTATAATGTTCCCCTGTACCTTTATATCAAGGTATAATGTAGAGGTATAATGTTCCCTGTACCTTTCAGATCAAGGTATAATGTGGAGGTCTAATGTTCCCCTGTACCTTCAGATCAAGGTATAATGTGGAGGTATAATGTTCCTGTACCTTATATCAAGGTATAATGTGGAGGTATAATGTTCCCCTGTACCTTTATATCAAGGTATAATGTGGAGGTCTAATGTTCCCCTGTACCTTCAGATCAAGGTATAATGTGGAGGTCTAATGTTCCCCTGTACCTTCAGATCAAGGTATAATGTGGAGGTATAATGTTCCCTGTACCTTTATATCAAGGTATAATGTAGAGGTATAATGTTCCCCTGTACCTTCAGATCAAGGTATAATGTAGAGGTATAATGTTCCCCTGTACCTTCAGATCAAGGTATAATGTGGAGGTCTAATGTTCCCCTGTACCTTCAGATCAAGGTATAATGTTCCCCTGTACCTTTATATCAAGGTATAATGTGGGGGTATAATGTTCCCCTGTACCTTCAGATCAAGGTATAATGTGGAGGTCTAATGTTCCCCTGTACCTTCAGATCAAGGTGTAATGTGGAGGTCTAATGTTCTCCTGTACCTTCAGATCAAGGTATAATGTGGAGGTCTAATGTTCCCCTGTACCTTCAGATCAAGGTGTAATGTGTAGGTCTAATGTTCCCCTGTACCTTCAGATCAAGGTATAATGTGGAGGTCTAATGTTCCCTGTACCTTCAGATCAAGGTATAATGTAAGTATAATGTTCCCTGTACCTTCAGATCAAGGTATAATGTAGAGGTATAATGTTCTCCTGTACCTTTATATCAAGGTATAATGTAGAGGTATAATGTTCCCCTGTACCTTCAGATCAAGGTATAATGTGGAGGGTATAATGTTCCCTGTACCTTTATATCAAGGTATAATGTGGAGGTCTAATGTTCCCCTGTACCTTTATATCAAGGAATAATGTGGAGGTCTAATGTTCCCCTGTACCTTTATATCAAGGTATAATGTGGAGGTATAATGTTCCCCTGTACCTTCAGATCAAGGTATAATGTGGAGGTATAATGTTCCCCTGTACCTTTATATCAAGGTATAATGTGGAGGTATAATGTTCCCCTGTACCTTCAGATCAAGGTATAATGTGGAGGTATAATGTTCCCCTGTACCTTCATATCAAGGTATAATGTAGAGGTATAATGTTCCCCTGTACCTTCAGATCAAGGTATAATGTAGAGGTATAATGTTCTCCTGTACCTTTATATCAAGGTATAATGTAGAGGTATAATGTTCCCCTGTACCTTCAGATCAAGGTATAATGTAGAGGTATAATGTTCCCCTGTACCTTCAGATCAAGGTATAATGTGGAGGTATAATGTTCCCCTGTACCTTTATATCAAGGTATAATGTAGAGGTATAATGTTCCCCTGTACCTTCAGATCAAGGTATAATGTAGAGGTATAATGTTCTCCTGTACCTTTATATCAAGGTATAATGTAGAGGTATAATGTTCCCCTGTACCTTCAGATCAAGGTGTAATGTAGAGGTATAATGTTCCCCTGTACCTTCAGATCAAGGTATAATGTGGAGGTATAATGTTCCCCTGTACCTTTATATCAAGGTATAATGTGGAGGTATAATGTTCCCCTGTACCTTCAGATCAAGGTATAATGTGGGGGTATAATGTTCCCCTGTACCTTCAGATCAAGGTATAATGTGGAGGTATAATGTTCCCTGTACCTTTATATCAAGGTATAATGTGGAGGTATAATGTTCCCTGTACCTTCAGATCAAGGTATAATGTAGAGGTATAATGTTCCCTGTACCTTTATATCAAGGTATAATGTAGAGGTATAATGTTCCCCTGTACCTTCAGATCAAGGTATAATGTGGAGGTATAATGTTCCCTGTACCTTTATATCAAGGTATAATGTAGAGGTATAATGTTCCCTGTACCTTCAGATCAAGGTATAATGTAGAGGTATAATGTTCTCCTGTACCTTTATATCAAGGTATAATGTAGAGGTATAATGTTCCCCTGTACCTTCAGATCAAGGTGTAATGTGGAGGTCTAATGTTCCCCTGTACCTTTATATCAAGGTATAATGTGGAGGTCTAATGTTCCCCTGTACCTTTATATCAAGGTATAATGTGGAGGTATAATGTTCCCCTGTACCTTTATATCAAGGTGTAATGTGGAGGTATAATGTTCCCCTGTACCTTCTGATCAAGGTATAATGTAGAGGTATAATGTTCCCCTGTACCTTTATATCAAGGTCTAATGTGGAGGTATAATGTTCCCCTGTACCTTTATATCAAGGTATAATGTGGGGGTATAATGTTCCCCTGTACATTCAGATCAAGGTATAATGTGGAGGTATAATGTTCCCCTGTACCTTCAGATCAAGGTATAATGTGGAGGTGTAATGTTCCCCTGTACCTTCAGATCAAGGTATAATGTGGAGGTCTAATGTTCCCCTGTACCTTTATATCAAGGTATAATGTGGAGGTGTAATGTTCCCCTGTACCTTCTGATCAAGGTATAATGTAGAGGTCTAATGTTCCCCTGTACCTTCAGATCAAGGTATAATGTGGGGGTATAATGTTCCCCTGTACCTTTATATCAAGGTATAATGTAGAGGTACAATGTTCCCCTGTACCTTTAGATCAAGGTATAATGTGGAGGTATAATGTTCCCCTGTACCTTCAGATCAAGGTATAATGTGGAGGTTTAATGTTCCCCTGTACCTTCAGATCAAGGTATAATGTAGAGGTATAATGTTCCCCTGTACCTTCAGATCAAGGTATAATGTGGAGGTCTAATGTTCCCCTGTACCTTCAGATCAAGGTATAATGTGGAGGTCTAATGTTCCCCTGTACCTTTAGATCAAGGTATAATGTGGAGGTCTAATGTTCCCCTGTACCTTTATATCAAGGTATAATGTGGAGGTCTAATGTTCCCCTGTACCTTCAGATCAAGGTATAATGTAGAGGTATAATGTTCCCCTGTACCTTTATATCAAGGTCTAATGTTCCCCTGTACCTTCAGATCAAGGTATAATGTGGAGGTATAATGTTCCCCTGTACCTTTAGATCAAGGTGTAATGTGGAGGTGTAATGTTCCCCTGTACCTTCAGATCAAGGTGTAATGTGGAGGTATAATGTTCCCCTGTACCTTTATATCAAGGTATAATGTGGAGGTCTAATGTTCCCCTGTACCTTTATATCAAGGTATAATGTGGAGGTCTAATGTTCCCCTGTACCTTCAGATCAAGGTATAATGTAGAGGTATAATGTTCCCCTGTACCTTCAGATCAAGGTATAATGTAGAGGTATAATGTTCCCCTGTACCTTTATATCAAGGTATAATGTGGAGGTCTAATGTTCCCCTGTACCTTTATATCAAGGTATAATGTGGAGGTCTAATGTTCCCCTGTACCTTTATATCAAGGTATAATGTGGAGGTCTAATGTTCCCCTGTACCTTTATATCAAGGTATAATGTGGAGGTCTAATGTTCCCTGTACCTTTATATCAAGGTATAATGTGGAGGTCTAATGTTCCCTGTACCTTTATATCAAGGTATAATGTGGAGGTCTAATGTTCCCTGTACCTTTATATCAAGGTATAATGTGGAGGTCTAATGTTCCCCTGTACCTTTATATCAAGGTATAATGTGGAGGTCTAATGTTCCCCTGTACCTTCAGATCAAGGTATAATGTAGAGGTATAATGTTCCCCTGTACCTTCAGATCAAGGTATAATGTAGAGGTATAATGTTCCCCTGTACCTTCAGATCAAGGTATAATGTGGAGGTCTAATGTTCCCCTGTACCTTTATATCAAGGTATAATGTGGGGGTATAATGTTCCCCTGTACCTTCAGATCAAGGTATAATGTGGAGGTCTAATGTTCCCCTGTACCTTCAGATCAAGGTGTAATGTGGAGGTCTAATGTTCCCTGTACCTTCAGATCAAGGTATAATGTGGAGGTCTAATGTTCCCCTGTACCTTCAGATCAAGGTGTAATGTGTAGGTCTAATGTTCCCCTGTACCTTCAGATCAAGGTATAATGTAGAGGTCTAATGTTCCCCTGTACCTTCAGATCAAGGTATAATGTGGAGGTGTAATGTTCCCCTGTACCTTTATATCAAGGTATAATGTGGAGGTCTAATGTTCCCCTGTACCTTCAGATCAAGGTATAATGTGGGGGTATAATGTTCCCCTGTACCTTTATATCAAGGTATAATGTGGAGGTCTAATGTTCCCCTGTACCTTTATATCAAGGTATAATGTGGAGGTCTAATGTTCCCTGTACCTTTATATCAAGGTATAATGTGGAGGTCTAATGTTCCCCTGTACCTTTATATCAAGGTATAATGTAGAGGTCTAATGTTCCCTGTACCTTTAGATCAAGGTATAATGTGGAGGTCTAATGTTCCCCTGTACCTTTATATCAAGGTATAATGTGGAGGTCTAATGTTCCCCTGTACCTTTATATCAAGGTATAATGTGGAGGTATAATGTTCCCCTGTACCTTTATATCAAGGTATAATGTGGAGGTTTAATGTTCCCTGTACCTTTATATCAAGGTATAATGTGGAGGTTTAATGTTCCCCTGTACCTTTATATCAAGGTATAATGTGGAGGTATAATGTTCCCCTGTACCTTTATATCAAGGTATAATGTGGGGTATAATGTTCCCCTGTACCTTTATATCAAGGTATAATGTGGAGGTATAATGTTCCCCTGTACCTTCAGATCAAGGTATAATGTGGAGGTATAATGTTCCCCTGTACCTTCAGATCAAGGTGTAATGTAGAGGTATAATGTTCCCCTGTACCTTTATATCAAGGTATAATGTGGAGGTATAATGTTCCCTGTACCTTTATATCAAGGTATAATGTGAGGTATAATGTTCCCTGTACCTTTATATCAAGGTATAATGTGGGGTATAATGTTCCCCTGTACCTTTATATCAAGGTATAATGTGAGGTATAATGTTCCCTGTACCTTTATATCAAGGTATAATGTGGGGTATAATGTTCCCTGTACCTTTATATCAAGGTATAATGTGGAGGTCTAATGTTCCCCTGTACCTTTATATCAAGGTATAATGTAGAGGTATAATGTTCCCCTGTACCTTTATATCAAGGTATAATGTGGAGGTATAATGTTCCCCTGTACCTTTATATCAAGGTATAATGTGGAGGTATAATGTTCCCCTGTACCTTCAGATCAAGGTATAATGTGTAGGTATAATGTTCCCCTGTACCTTTATATCAAGGTATAATGTGGGGGTATAATGTTCCCTTGTACCTTCAGATCAAGGTATAATGTGGAGGTTTAATGTTCCCCTGTACCTTTATATCAAGGTGTAATGTGGAGGTATAATGTTCCCCTGTACCTTTATATCAAGGTATAATGTGGGGGTATAATGTTCCCCTGTACCTTTATATCAAGGTATAATGTGGGGGTATAATGTTCCCCTGTACCTTCAGATCAAGGTATAATGTGGAGGTATAATGTTCCCCTGTACCTTCAGATCAAGGTATAATGTGGAGGTATAATGTTCCCCTGTACCTTTATATCAAGGTATAATGTGGGGGTATAATGTTCCCCTGTACCTTCAGATCAAGGTATAATGTGGAGGTATAATGTTCCCTGTACCTTCAGATCAAGGTATAATGTGGAGGTATAATGTTCCCCTGTACCTTTATATCAAGGTATAATGTGGGGGTATAATGTTCCCCTGTACCTTCAGATCAAGGTATAATGTGGAGGTATAATGTTCCCTGTACCTTTATATCAAGGTATAATGTGGGGTATAATGTTCCCCTGTACCTTCAGATCAAGGTATAATGTGGAGGTATAATGTTCCCCTGTACCTTTATATCAAGGTATAATGTGGGGGTATAATGTTCCCCTGTACCTTCAGATCAAGGTGTAATGTGGGGGTATAATGTTCCCCTGTACCTTTATATCAAGGTATAATGTGGAGGTATAATGTTCCCCTGTACCTTCAGATCAAGGTATAATGTGGAGGTATAATGTTCCCCTGTACCTTCAGATCAAGGTATAATGTGGAGGTATAATGTTCCCCTGTACCTTCAGATCAAGGTATAATGTGGAGGTATAATGTTCCCTGTACCTTTATATCAAGGTATAATGTGGGGTATAATGTTCCCCTGTACCTTCAGATCAAGGTATAATGTGGAGGTATAATGTTCCCCTGTACCTTCAGATCAAGGTATAATGTGGAGGTATAATGTAGTATAATGAACCAGTATGATATGTGTTTCAATATGGGTTGTTCTTGGTTGCTTTTAGAAGTCCACTTTTTCCCTTTTTAAATCTGCTTTACATGCCTCTCCTTAGTACTTTTTATCAATTGCCGCTTTTTTCTGTTTTCGTAATTTGACCATATGTCTTGCTGTAGTCTATCTAATTGAGGTTTCCGATAGCGAAGTATCAATGATCAATGATTTGGAAGAAATCTAACCCACGGTCATTCTCCCAGCATGTCGCTTTTTCTTTCCTTCGGGTACGGTTGAGGCCTGTACTAAAGGTTGTTACAACACAAGATAGTATGAAGACAACATCCTCCATGTGTTAAGAACCACGGGGTTCAAACCTGTTTGGATAATGCACTGCGCCGTTCGGAGATGCTCTCTGTAACTTAACCTGTTTGTTTTTCTACTGTGTGCATTAGGGCCTAAGGCATTTTTATTTATACTGTGCATTCATTCTCTCAAATATTTATTTGTCCAGCTGTGGACAGGTCCAGGTTATCGGGGTAGTAACCTATTACACCCACTTGTAAATCGTTGGATAAAAGTTTCAGGTATTAGGACATGATTTGTTGAGGACAAAACGCTGACATGTTTACCCCTTCCCCATCTCTCCCCCCTCCCTCTCCTCCTCTCTACCCCTCCCCCACCCCTCTCCTCCTCTCTACCCCTCCCCCATCTCTCCCCCTCCCTCTCCTCCTCTCTACACTTCCCCATCTCTCCCCCTCCCTCTCCTCCTCTCTACCCCTCCCCCATCTCTCCCCCCTCCCTCTCCTCCTCTCTACCCCTCCCCTATCTCTCCCCTCCCTCTCCTCTCTACCCCTCGATCAGATTGTGAAGAAGGTGAACCTGTACTGTCTTAGTACCTACATCCAGGCTGACGCCATGAAGGTTGAGTTCCCTGAAATGATGTCAGAGGTCATCTCCTCCCAGCTTCCCAAGGTCCTGGCCGGCATGGTCAAGACCCTCCTCTTCCACGCCAAGTGACCAATCAGAGGAGACAACCAAACCTACACCGCGCAAAGCACCATGGAAGAATATAATATACCCAAAGGGCAAGAAGAGTTGAATAAATATTCTATCAACATCATCAAATATCAATCAAATATCGACCAAAATGCTATGTTGATTTGACGATAGGTCTTTGTCCGGTGGGTGTATCATATCTTTGAAAGTAAGAAAATTAACCAAGTTAAATGTGAAGGTTTTGGGGAGGAATTATTTGGACCAAGTTAAAACGGGAAGGTTCTGGGGAGGTGTTATTGGGACCAAGTTAAAACGTAAAGGTTTTGGGGAGGAATTATTTGGACCAAGTTAAAACGTGAAGGTTTTGGGGAGGAATTATTTGGACCAAGTTAAAACGTGAAGGTTTTGGGGAGGTGTTATTGGGACCAAGTTAAAACGTAAAGGTTTTGGGGAGGTGTTATTGGGTTTTATTTATTTTTGTGGCAGAATGATTCCCTCTCCAAGGTCTGTCCGGCCCTGGCTGAAGTACAATAGGCCTAGCAGCTGGCAGATATGTTTCAGTCAGACCTCCTCGTAGAACTGTGGTGAATCCATCAAAATATTGTTAAGGTGCCTCCCTTACCTTCCATTCACTCTTCTCCGTTGAGGCGGCGGAAACTTATATATAGAAGTTGTGTTAGCATTTTTACTTTGTGACAATTACTGTTTTGCTAGACTTGTAAGAGAGCTAGGTTTACGTCCCAAATGGCACCCTATTCTCAACAGTGCACTTCTTTTGACCAGAGCGCCATGGGCCCTGGTTGAAAGTAGTGCACTATGTAGGGAATAGGGTGCTGTTTGAGACGCAAGCTTAAAAACTGGTATACCAAGTTTTGCTTTTTTGTGTTTGTTTTCAATTACGTACATTTCACACTCCCTGCCTCATGGCTGGGCAGGCATTTATAAATCTCAAGTTCTGCAAGTTACATTTTCGTACAAAATACACAATGCCATTCTATTTCATGTAACATTAAATGACATAACCCCTGTATTTTTTTCATCTCATTGAGTTAAAATATATTTTACAAGAGAGACCTATAAAGGGAGTACAAGGGGAATGATGTTATTTCAATGTCATTGCTATTCGCAGAAATTTGGAAAAAGAAATGTTCCATTGCTCTGTGATAAGGAAATACCATCTGGACCCCCTCCCTGATCCACAAGATAAAGACATAGAGAGCGAGAGAGAGAGGGAGGAGAGATATAGAGAGAGAGGGAGGAAAAAGAGAGAGTAGAGGAGAAATGAAGAGAGAGGGAGGAGAGCAAGAGCGTGAGAGAGAGAGAGGAAGGAGAGAGAGAGAGGGATGGAGAGAGAGGGAGGGAGGAAAGGAGAGAAAGAGAAAGGAGACATAAAATAAATTGTAACTGGTGGATTTATAGTATAATATGTCTAGTGAGATTTATCTTCAACATCAGATCGCAAGTATCTATCCTGGACCTAGTTTGAGTAGTGTAGTGTATACAGGCCCTAACTTCATGGCCAGGTCTCCTTGCTTTCCTTGACCTTGAACCTCCATTAATTTATTATAACATCCACAGTACTAAGTCAGCTGATGACGTGCTATCAAACACATTGATACGGTTGGCACTGACCTGAAACCATCACAGTTTTAATGACGTATTACAGTCGGGGTCAAATATATTGGCACTCTTGCATGATTCACTATTTCTTCTAGAATGATTTTAGAAACGTCAAATTCTAATGAATTTGGTTGGAGGCAATGATTCATTTAGTGTGCAAATGATCTAACCTGTGGTACGTTGCAGGTGCCTACATGGTAAAAGTAGCCCTTCAACCAGTTCTAAAAAGAGGAAACTGAACATTCTGCTAGGGTGCCAATATATCAGACCGAATCTGTTCATGTTTAGTGAATAAACTGCAGCCAGCCAGCGTAAAGGTAGAAATGTTAAAGGATGCATCCCAATTGGCACCCTATTCCCACTACTCTATGGGTTGTGGTCAAAAGTAGTGCATTATGTAGGGAATTTCCAGGTCGTGTTGTGTGTCCAGTACAGTATACAGTACAATGACAGAAATATGTTTTTTTTTGTATTGGTGATTTTCTTATATTATACTGTAGATGTTAAATTAATACAATACATTTCCACTCATTCCATGTGCTTTCTTTTATTTTGTTCTTAATTATACAATGAGTGGGTCTAATCCTGAATGTTGATCGGATAAAACCGCGTCTATTCCGCAAGTTGCCACCGGCTAAATCTATTACGTTAAAATGCCTATTTCCATCTGACTGCTGCAATCCACTGTCTCATCAGCCCAGCCAGGCAATTTATGAACTTGATCTCCACTATCTAGACATTATCTCACATTTCTTTCAGACTGACATTTAGTTTTCAACAGCAGAGATTCGTATAAACCTTGCTGTCTCCGACATTTGCAACATTGTTTCAATATTCAACTTTGATCTCCAGCTGTCCCATAGAAAAGGTTACGTGTCGGAAGTCGCGATGAGACAGACAGGCAGGAATCTTTTCTCAGCCAGTCGAAATCATGAATCAGCATCATTTTTATGGATATATATACAAATAACTATCAATAGAAAAACAGGTCAAAACAAAACGAAGTGCAGCTAGTTTGCTGTCTTTCCAGCTTCCGTTTTGTGTTCGCTGTGTTGTTGCCAAGCTTCTCTGAACAACGGTGTCCTGACGAGTTGGCACATTTTCTATGCCAGGTGAAATCGTGCATCATTAGCTCATTGTTATGGATGTCTCCTAATAAATCTCACTAGAAAACAAATTAAATACATGAAAATGCAGCTGTGTTGCTGTTATTCTGGTTGCTCTGTTTGATGTGACTGTAAACAACACCCGTTCCTATATATTCTCAGAACATCGGCTTCCAGGGCATTATCACTTATGTATTAAAAGGTATCAGTTGGCCTGACTAGAGGACTAGACAGTGGGATATTAAAAGGTATCAGTTGGCCTGACTAGAGGACTAGACAGTGGGATATTAAAAGGTATCAGTTGGCCTGACTAGACAGTGGGATATTAAAAGGTATCAGTTGGCCTGACTAGAGGACTAGACAGTGGGATATTAAAAGGTATCAGTTGGCCTGACTAGAGGACTAGACAGTGGGATATTAAAAGGTATCAGTTGGCCTGACTAGAGGACTAGACAGTGGGATATTAAAATGTATCAGTTGGCCTGACTAGACAGTGGGATATTAAAAGGTATCAGTTGGCCTGACTAGAGGACTAGACAGTGGGATATTAAAAGGTATCAGTTGGCCTGACTAGAGGACTAGACAGTAGGATATTAAAAGGTATCAGTTGGCCTGACTAGAGGACTAGACAGTGGGATATTAAAAGGTATCAGTTGGCCTGACTAGAGGACTAGACAGTAGGATATTAAAAGGTATCAGTTGGCCTGACTAGACAGTAGGATAATAAAAGGTATCAGTTGGCCTGACTAGAGGACTAGACAGTGGGATATTAAAATGTATCAGTTGGCCTGACTAGACAGTGGGATATTAAAAGGTATCAGTTGGCCTGACTAGACAGTAGGATATTAAAAGGTATCAGTTGGCCTGACTAGAGGACTAGACAGTGGGTTATTAAAAGGTATCAGTTGGCCTGACTAGACAGTAGGATATTAAAAGGTATCAGTTAGCCTGACTAGAGGACTAGACAGTGGGTTGGATAATAACAGGCATCAGTTAGCCTGACTAGAGGACTAGACAGTGGGTTGGATAATAACAGGCATCAGTTAGCCTGACTAGAGGACTAGACAGTGGGTTGGATAATAACAGGTATCAGTTAGCCTGACTAGAGGACTAAACAGTGGGTTGGATAATAACAGGCATCAGTTAGCCTGACTAGAGGACAATACATTGGGTTATTAATATGTAACCTTTGTGTTCACTGGAGAATACAGAGAAGTAGTGCGGGTCATTTCCTTGGTCTAACGTTGGGGAGTATCATTCCAGAATCGTTGTTCAAGGTCACTGAACATTCTGATGGTTTAAATGGGAAGGAACACCAAGATCTTGCCAACTAACCACTAGAAGCACAAATACCTTGGTGGTGACTTCCCCCCCTCTTTTCTTTTCACTTTGACAAAGTCTTGTGTTGAAGCAATCTCCTCTTCTCTGTTTTCACTTTTCAAAAACCAGTTTTACTGTTGTAGATATTAGGTAAACAACGTCCCAATTGAAATGATTTTACTTTTCATGATTTCCTATATTTATTTCCCAGCGCAGTTTGACAGAAGAGAAACAGTAAGGCATTCTGTTGTACACAAGTTAAACATTTATTACTTGAGTCTTTAGTTTTTTTGTGACAGTACAAAATTAAATATCAAACACCATCTTTAATAAAAATAGAATCGGAGGTTACGTCCCAAATGGCACCCTCTTCCCTTCATAGTTCACCACTTTTGACCAGGGTCCATAGGGCTCCGGTCTATAGTAGTGCACTATATAGGGCATAGGGCTCCTGTCTAAAGTAGTGCACTATATAGGGCATAGGGTCCATAGGGCTCTGGTCTAAAGTAGTGCACTATATAGGGCATAGGGTCTATAGGGCTCTGGTCTAAAGTAGTGCACTATATAGGGCTCTGGTCTAAAGTAGTGCACTATATAGGAAATAGGATCCATAGGGCTCTGGTCTAAAGCAGTACACTATATAGGGCATAGGGTCCATAGAGCTCTGGTCTAAAGTAGTACACTATATAGGAAATAGGATCCCATAGGGCTCTGGTCTAAAGCAGTACACTATATAGGGCATAGGGTCCATAGGGCTCTGGTCTAAAGTAGTGCACTGTATAGGCTAAAGGGTGACATTTGAGACGTATCCTCATATTATACATGTTTAGTCTGAGTTGATATAATTCACTGTTGACGTTGCTAGTACACCAGCGTACTAGACTAGAGAGTAATATATCGGACATTAGACAAACATTCAGTATTCTAATTCATCATTTAGACGTAACGATACATAAAACAAGTTAACTACGGCCGGGATTCAAGCCGCTCGGCGATATGGATCATGCACCACTTAAAAGGTCATTCCCGTAGTCTCTACGAACACAGGAACATTGGCTTTAAAATGTGCATAGCTGAAGAAGCGGGATCGGATCGAATCCTGGCCTTTATGTGATAATTTCTTTCAATACACAGTGAAGATTAAAAGGGTAAATACTTGAGCAGTACCAAATAGATGAAGAGCTCCTGGATGTGTGACGTGCAGGTACCATATAGTTAAACAAAAGTGCACTTGAGTGATTTATTAGTAGAAAATACATCCCCAATGGAGCCCTATGAGTCCTGGTCAAAAGTAGTGCACTACGTACTTAGCTGGATCGAATCCCCGAGCCAACAAGGTAAAAACATCTGTCGATGTGCCCTTGAGCAAAGCACTTAACCCTGATTGCTCTGGATAAGAGTGTCTGCTAAATGACTAAACTGTGAATTTGGGATGCAGTCCATGTACTGTATGTTGCTCTATGTTGGAACAACAGCCACAGCTGGTGGGATTGACAGCACTGACTCTTTCACATTAAATAACTGTTTATTGCCATAAACATTGTGATTTAAATGTACATAAATCTAAAATTTTGTTCAAAGATTCAGAAGGATGTGTTGGTTTGATCTAAGAAGGGAATCATCACCATCATCACCATCATGATCATCATCCTCATCATCATCATCATCATCATATCCGTCATGTAAATGAGCCAGACGTTATAGTGGAACTAGACTAGTACCACAACACTGACGACAGACAACCAGCAGGTCAGGTCTATGGGTATCGGTATATCTTTACACCTGTGGGTATTTATTAGTAGGGTTTGGTCAGGATTTAGTCCAATCACGCTTTGTCCGCCATGCACCTTTCAAAGGCAATGTTCCAGCCTTCGCCGAGACGGCGTTCACAGTAAACATGTCAGTTCATTCAGATATTTGACTTCTATATGGTGCACAGCCGACAAATCGCAATTGAATCCTGGCCGTTTTTTCATATTATACTGAACAAAAAATATAAACGCAACATGCAGATCATATGAAGAAATCAATCAATTGAAATCAATTCATTAGGCCCTAATCTATGGATTTCACATGACTGGGAATACAGATATGCATCTGTTGGTTACAGATACCTTAAAAAAAATTGGCCTCTCGAATGGGCCTCAGGTACTCGTCTCTGTATTTCTGTGTATGAAAATTGCCATCGATAAAATGCAATTGTGTTCGTTGTCCGTAGCTTATGCCGGCCCTTACCATAACCCCACTGCCACCATGGGGCGCTCTGTTCACAACGTTGACATCAGAAAACCGCTTGCCAACACAACGCCATACACGTGGTCTGCGGTTGTGAGGCCGGTTGGACGTACTGACAAATTCTCTAAAGCGACGTTGGAGGAGGCTTATAGTAGAGAAATTAACATTAAATTCTCTGGCAACAGCTCTGGTGGACAGCTCTGCAGTCAGCCAATTGCACGCTCCCTCAAACATTTTGACATCTGTGGCATTGTGGGACAAAACTGCACATTTTAGAGTGGCCTTTTATTGCCCCCCCAGCACAAGGTGCACCTGTGTAATGATCATGCTGTTTAATCCGCTTCTTGATATGCCTCACCTGTCAGGCGGATGGATTATCTTGGCAAAGGAGAAATGCTCAGGGATGTAAACACATTTTGTGCCCAGAATTTGAGAGAAAACGCTTTCTGTCCGTATGAGACATTTTGTTATTTCAGCTTATGAAACATGGGACCAACACTTTACATGTTGAGTTTATATTTTTGTTCAGTGTATATTATCAATCAGGTATGTTTCTTTTACTGCATATCCCACCTGGAAAATACAGTATTTCAACACACCAGCAGCATGCCATGACCAGAAGTATTCGTCTTGATAAGGGTGTTAGATACGGTGGGTAGGTGACATAAACACACATTTGAAACTATGCTCGACGTTCCCATATCTACATTTTCTGATCAATAGGGAAACTTGGCCTTCACAACAATCAATCAATCACGTTACAGATTATTGTTACCATGGATACCATGAAATGTTTAAGGGTTGGGTTGTTTAGGTCTTGGATCAGTCAGTGTGTTGTTAGAGATACAGCACATAGTTCTCAGGGATCAGGCCAGTCTTTCCCTGGAACGTTGCTTGGAGCCAGCCAGGTTCAATAGATGGATACACTGAGGATGGAGAGACAAAGAGAGAACATCTGTCTGTCAAAGAGAGGAGAGAGAGGAACTTTGCTTGGAGACAGTCAGGTTCAATGTTACACGGAGAGCAAACCGCACAAGGATAGATGAATTAGCATTAATGACAGATAAAACCTCACTAGGCTAGATTAATTAGCATTAATGACAGATAAAACCTCACTAGGCTAGATTAATTAGCATTAATGACAGATACAACCTCACTAGTCTAGAATAATTAGCATTAATGACAGATAAAACCTCACTAGGCTAGATTAATTAGCATTAATGACAGATAAAACCTCACTAGGCTAGATTAATTAGCATTAATGACAGATAAAACCTCACTAGTCTAGAATAATTAGCATTAATGACAGATAAAACCTCACTAGGCTAGAATAATTAGCATTAATGACAGATAAAACCTCACTAGGCTAGATTAATTAGCATTAATGACAGATAAAACCTCACTAGGCTAGATTAATTAGCATTAATGACAGATAAAACCTCACTAGGCTAGATTAATTAGCATTAATGACAGATAGAACCTCACTAGGCTATAATAATTAGCATTAATGACAGATAAAACCTCACTAGTCTATAATAATTAGCATTAATGACAGATAAAACCTCACTAAGCTATAATAATTAGCATTAATGACAGATAAAACCTCACTAGGCTAGATTAATTAGCATTAATGACAGATAAAACCTCACTAGGCTATAATAATTAGCATTAATGACAGATAAAACCTCACTAGGCTATAATAATTAGCATTAATGACAGATAAAACCTCACTAGGCTAGATTAATTAGCATTAATGACAGATAAAACCTCACTAGGCTAGAATAATTAGCATTAATGACAGATAAAACCTCACTAGGCTAGATTAATTAGCATTAATGACGGATAAAACCTCACTAGGCTAGATTAATTAGCATTAATGACAGATAAAACCTCACTAGTCTAGAATAATTAGCATTAATGACAGATAAAACCTCACTAGGCTAGATTAATTAGCATTAATGACAGATAAAACCTCACTAGGCTAGATTAATTAGCATTAATGACAGATAAAACCTCACTAGGCTAGATTAATTAGCATTAATGACAGATAAAACCTCACTAGGCTAGATTAATTAGCATTAATGACAGATAAAACCTCACTAGGCTAGATTAATTAGCATTAATGACAGATAGAACCTCACTAGGCTATAATAATTAGCATTAATGACAGATAAAACCTCACTAGTCTATAATAATTAGCATTAATGACAGATAAAACCTCACTAGGCTATAATAATTAGCATTAATGACAGATAAAACCTCACTAGGCTAGATTAATTAGCATTAATGACAGATAAAACCTCACTAGGCTAGATTAATTAGCATTAATGACAGATAAAACCTCACTAGGCTAGACTAATTAGCATTAATGACAGATAAAACCTCACTAGGCTAGACTAATTAGCATTAATGACTGATAAAACCTCACTAGTCTAGAATAATTAGCATTAATGACAGATAAAACCTCACTAGGCTAGATTAATTAGCATTAATGACAGATAAAACCTCACTAGTCTAGAATAATTAGCATTAATGACAGATAAAACCTCACTAGGCTAGATTAATTAGCATTAATGACAGATAAAACCTCACTAGTCTAGAATAATTAGCATTAATGACAGATAAAACCTCACTAGGCTAGATTAATTAGCATTAATGACAGATAAAACCTCACTAGGCTAGAATAATTAGCATTAATGACAGATAAAACCTCACTAGGCTAGATTAATTAGCATTAATGATCAAGGCAGCCTCCAGGTCAGTCTGTTATTATTGAATTACACGCAAAATTACACGCACATCTATCTTCAGAGCTTGTGCTGCTAGGTGACCTAAACTGGGACATGCTTAACACCCCGGCCATCCTACAATCTAAGCTTGATACCCTCAATCTCACACAAATCATCAATGAACCTACTAGGTACAACCCCAAAGCCGTAAACACAGGCACCCTCATAGATATCATCCTAACTAACTTGCCCTTCAAATACACCTCTGCTGTTTTCAACCAAGATCTCAGCGATCACTGCCCCATTGCCTGCATCCGTAATGGATCTGCGGTCAAACGACCTCCCCTCATTACTGTCAAAAACTCCCTTAAACACTTCAGCGAGCAGGCCTTTCTAATCGACCTTGCCGGGTATCCTGGAAGGATATTGACCTCATCCCGTCAGTAGAGGATGCCTGGTTATTCTTTAAAAGTGCCTTCCTCACCATCTTAAATAAGCATGCCCCATTCAAGAAATTTAGAACCAGGAACAGATACAGTGAGGGAAAAAAGTATTTGATTCCCTGCTGATTTTGTACGTTTGCCCACTGACAAAGAAATTATCAGTCTATAATTTTAATGGTAGGTTTATTTGAACAGTGAGAGACAGAATAACAACAAAATAATACAGAAAAACGCATCTGAAATTTTTTATAAATTGATTTGCATTTTAATGAGGGAAATAAGTATTTGACCCTTCTGCAAAACATGACTTAGTACTTGGTGGCAAAACCCTTGTTGGCAATCACAGAGGTCAGACGTTTCTTGTAGTTGGCCACCAAGTTTGCACACACCTCAGGAGGGATTTTGTCCCACTCCTCTTTGCAGATCTTCTCCAAGTCATTAAGGTTTTGAGGCTGACGTTTGGCAACTCGAACCTTCAGCTCCTTCCACAGATTTTCTATGGGATTAAGGTCTGGAGACTGGCTAGGCCACTCCAGGACCTTAATGTGCTTCTTCTTGAGCCACTCCTTTGTTGCCTTGGTGTGTTTTGGGTCATTGTCATGCTGGAATACCCATCCACGACCCATTTTCAATGCAATGGCTGAGGGAAGGAGGTTCTCACCCAAGATTTGATGGTACATGGCCCCGTCCATCGTCCCTTTGATGCGGTGAAGTTATCCTGTCCCCTTAGCAGAAAAACTCCCCCAAAGCATAATGTTTCCAACTCCATGTTTGACGGTGGGGATGGTGTTCTTGGGGTCATAGGCAGCATTCCTCCTCCTCCAAACACGGCGAGTTGAGTTGATGCCAAAGAGCTCCATTTTGGTCTCATCTGACCACAACACTTTCCCCCAGTTGTCCTCTGAATCATTCAGATGTTTATTGGCAAACTTCAGACGGGCATGTATATGTGCTTTCTTGAGCAGGGGAACCTTGCGTGCGCTGCAGGATTTCAGTCCTTCACGTCGTAGTGTGTTACCAATTGTTTTCTTGGTGACTATGATCCCAGCTGCCTTGAGATCATTGGACAAGATCCTCCCGTGTAGTTCTGGGCTGATTCTCACCGTTCTCATGATCATTGCAACTCCACAAGGTGAGATTTTGCATGGAGCCCCAGGCCGAGGGAGATTGACAGTTCTTTTGTGTTTCTTCCATTTGCGAATAATCGCACCAACTGTTGTCCCCTTCTCACCAAGCTGCTTGGCGATGGTCGTGTAGCCCATTCCAGCCTTGTGTAGGTCTACAATCTTGTCCCTGATATCCTTGGAGAGCTCTTTGGTCTTGGCCATGGTGGAGAGTTTGGAATCTGATTGATTGATTGCTTCTGTGGACAGGTGTCTTTTATACAGGTAAGAAACTGAGATTAGGAGCACTCCCTTTAAGAGTGTGCTCCTAATCTCAGCTCGTTACCTGTATATAAGACACCTGGGAGCCAGAAATCTTTCTGATTGAGAGGGGGTCAAATACTTATTTCTCTCATTAAAATGCAAATCAATTTATAACATTTTTCACATGCGTTTTTCTGTATTATTTTGTTGTTATTCTGTCTCTCACTGTTCAAATAAACCTACCATTAAAATTATAGATTGATCATTTCTTTGTCAGTGGGCAAACGTACAAAATCAGCAGGGGATCAAATACTTTTTTCCCTCATTGTATAGCCCTTGGTTCTCTCCAGACCTGACTGCCCTTGAACAGCACAAAAACATCCTGTGGTGTTCTGCAATTTCGAATCCCACCGTACCTTCTCCGCTATGCAATCTGGTTTCAGAGCTGGTCATGGGTGCACCTCAGCCACGCTCAAGGTCCTAAACGATATCATAACCGCCATCAATAAGAGACATTCATGTGCGGCCGTATGCATTGATCTGGCCAAGGCTTTCGACTCTGTCAATCACCACATTCTTATCGGCAGACTCAACAACCTTGATTTCTCAAATGATTGGCTCGCCTGGTTCACCAACTACTTCTCCGATAGATTTCAGTGTGTCAAATCGGAGGGCCTGATGTCCGGGCCTCTGGCAGTCTCTATGGGGGTACCACAGGGTTCAATTCTTGGGCCGACCCTCTTCTCTGTATACATCAATGATGTCGCTCTTGCTGTTGGTGATTCTCTGATCCACCTCTACGCAGACAACACCATTCTGTATACTTCTGGCCCTTCTTTGGACACTGTGTTAACTACCCTCCAGACGAGCTTCAATGCCACACAACTCTCCTTCCGTGGCCTCCAACTGCTCTTAAATGCAAGTAAAACTAAATGCATGCTCTTCAACCGATTGTTGCCCGCATCTGCCCGCCAGCATCACTACTCTGGACGGTTCTGTCTTAGATTATGTGGACAACTACAAATACCTAGGTGTCTGGTTAGATTGTAAACTCTCCTTCCAGACTCACATCAAACATCTCCAATCCAAAACGTAATCTAGAATTGGCTTCCTATTTCGCAACAAAGCATCCTTCACTCATGCTGCCAAACATACCCTCGTAAAACTGACCATCCTACCGATCCACGACTTCGGTGATGTCATTTACAAAATAGCCTCCAATACTCTACTCAACAAATTGCATGCAGTCTAAAACAGTGCCATCCGTTTTGTCACCAAAGCCCCATATACCACCCACCACTGCGACCTGTACAAGTCTCGTTAGCTGGCCCTCACTTCACACTCGTCGCCAAACCCACTGGCTCCAGGTCATCTACAAGTCCCTACTAGGTAAAACTCCGCCTTATCTCAGCTCACTGGTCACCATAGCAGCACCCGCCCGTAGCACGCGCTCCAGCAGGTATATCTCACTGGACACCCCCAAAGCCAATTCCTCCTTCGGCCGACTTTCCTTCCAGTTCTCTGCTGCCAATGACTGGAGCGAACAACAAACATCTCTGAAACTGGAGACACTTATCTCCCTCACTAGCTTTAAGCACCAGCTGTCAGAGCAGCTCACAGACCCCTGCACCTGTATATAGCCCATCAGTTTTTCTACATTGCATATTCATCTACTGCACATCTACCATTCCAGTGTTTAAATGCTATATTGTAATTACTTTGCCACCATAGCCTATTTATTGCCTTATTTTACCTAATTTGCAGTCGTTGTATATAGATTTGTTTTTCTACTGTATTATTGACTGTATGTTTGTTTCACTCCATGTGTAACTCTGTGTTGTTGTTTGTGTTGAACTGCCTTGCTTTATCTTGGCCAGGTCTCAGTTGTAAATGAGAACTTGTTCTCAACTGGCCTACCTGTATTATGACATCATATAGAACTACCTGGTTAAATAAAGGTGTATTATGACATCATATAGAACTACCTGGTTAAATAAAGGTGTATTATGACATCATATAGAACTACCTGGTTAAATAAAGGTGTATTATGACATCATATAGAACTACCTGGTTAAATAAAGGTGTATTATGACATCATATAGAACTACCTGGTTAAATAAAGGTGTATTATGACATCATATAGAACTACCTGGTTAAATAAAGGTGTATTATGACATCATATAGAACTACCTGGTTAAATAAAGGTGTATTATGACATCATATAGAACTACCTGGTTAAATAAAGGTGTATTATGACATCATATAGAACTACCTGGTTAAATAAAGGTGTATTATGACATCATATAGAACTACCTGGTTAAATAAAGGTTAAATAAAAATAAAAAATAAACTCCCCTTCCCTTCCCTCTTTTCTCCTCTCCTCCCTCTCCTCCCCCATCCCCTCAGGTTCACCCCTCTCCTCCCCCATCCCCTCAGGTTCACCCCTCTCCTCCCCCATCCCCTCAGGTTCACCCCTCTCCTCCCCCATCCCCTCAGGTTCACCCCTCTCCTCCCCCATCCCCTCAGGTTCACCCCTCTCCTCCCCATCCCCTCAGGTTCACCCCTCTCCTCCCCATCCCCTCAGGTTCACCCCTCTCCTCCCCATCCCCTCAGGTTCACCCCTCTCCTCCCCCATCCCCTCAGGTTCACCCCTCTCCTCCCCCATCCCCTCAGGTTCACCCCTCTCCTCCCCTCTCCCCACAACTCACCCCTCCCCTCACCCCTCCCTTACCCTCTCCTCCCCTCTCCCCACCCCTCACCCCTCCCCTCACCCCTCACCTCCCTCACCCTTCTTTTCCCCTTTCCTACCCCTCTCCCCTCAGCCTCACCCCTCTCTTCCCCCCTCCTCCCCATCGTACTTTATAGGCAATAGGGTGCCATTTGGAACGGGTCCTCTTAAACAGTAATATAACAGAGGATGCGAGTGTTAACCTTATCTCTGCTGGCGGCTGCTAGTGTATTCTGTCTCTGTCAGCTGAATGGATGAGATCCAGCTAAGCTGCTCCACAGCTTTCCATCACTACGAGGTTACTGTGACCTGCTGTAAGGCTGCTGCCCTGGGCCTGAGCCAAACACATGGCAAGAGGCAAAGAAACATCCCTCTGAGGCTAGGCTGGCTATCTGGGTGTTTAGAGAGAGGATAGGTTATAACATCCCTCTGAGGCTAGGCTGGCTATCTGGGTGTTTAGAGAGAGGATAGGTTATAACACCCCTCTGAGGCTAGGCTGGCTATCTGGGTGTTTAGAGAGAGGATAGGTTATAACATCCCTCTGAGGCTAGGCAGGTACAGACAGCCTAGAGATGGTTCCTTCTATAGACCAGACCTGGGTAAAATACATAGCTGAGGCATATCTGCTGTATACAGGAACAGACGGACCCATTCTGTTTAACAGTAGACACACCCCATTAGCAGTCTGTGTGTGTGTGTTAACTGAGTGAGTGACTCACCGTTTGAGAAGAGAGCCCCCTGTGGGAAGCTGAGCTCGTGGCTGTGTTCTGCCTCACAGGAGTACATGGCCTTGGCGTCTCTGCAACCAACACAGGAGACACGGAGGACATTACAAAGTCAACAGACATACTGTACATCTATGGCATTGGTGTCTCTATGGATATGGATGGACAGAGGGATAAAGACAGACAGACACATCTCTCTAAAGATGGACAGAGGGATAAAGACAGACAGACAAATCTCTATAAAGATGGACAGAGGGATAAAGAGGTGACTAACAGGTGAATAACAGGTGAATAACAGGTGACTAACAGGTGAATAACAGGTGAATAACAGGTGACTAACAGGTGACTAACAGGTGACTAACAGGTGAATAACAGGTGACTAACAGGTGAATAACAGGTGACTAACAGGTGACTAACAGGTGAATAACAGGTGAATAACAGGTGACTAACAGGTGACTAACAGGTGAATAACAGGTGACTAACAGGTGAATAACAGGTGAATAACAGGTGACTAACAGGTGACTAACAGGTGAATAACAGGTGACTAACATGTGACTAACAGGTGACTAACAGATGACTAACAGGTGAATAACAGGTGAATAACAGGTGAATAAGAGGTGACTAACAGATGACTAACAGGTGAATAACAGGTGAATAACAGGTGACTAACAGGTGACTAACAGGTGACTAACAGGTGACTAACAGGTGACTAACAGGCGACTAACAGGTGAATGAGAAGTGAATAACAGGTGACTAACAGGTGAATAACAGGTGACTAACAGGTGAATAACAGGTGACTAACAGGTGACTAACAGGTGACTAACAGGTGACTAACAGGTGACTAACAGGTGAATAACAGGTGAATAACAGGTGACTAACAGGTGAATAACAGGTGACTAACAGGTGAATAACAGGTGACTAACAGGTGACTAACAGGTGACTAACAGGTGAATAACAGGTGAATAACAGGTGAATAAGAGGTGACTAACAGATGACTAACAGGTGAATAACAGGTGAATAACAGGTGACTAACAGGTGACTAACAGGTGACTAACAGGTGACTAACAGGCGACTAACAGGTGAATGAGAAGTGAATAACAGGTGACTAACAGGTGAATAACAGGTGACTAACAGGTGAATAACAGGTGACTAACAGGTGACTAACAGGTGACTAACAGGTGACTAACAGGTGACTAACAGGTGAATAACAGGTGAATAACAGGTGACTAACAGGTGAATAACATGCAATAACACAATGAACAGATTGAAGAATGAAGAATCAAAATTATTGTACCATTTAACATGTTTTAAATGTAGGCTACACCTTCAAATGAAGGAGAGAGTAGGTTGTATATTGAGTAGGTCAGAGATTTGGGATAAAATATATATTAGGATAAAAGACAGACACATTCTGACATTCTACCTTCCAACAGGTGTGGTCTGTGCCGCCGAAGTGCAGTTTTCAAACAGCATGGCTCTTGCAGCAACCCTGAAACAAAGACAGGAACAATTCAGTCCCATTTGCCTATTATCTCTCAAATCTATATATACCAATGGCCTGAAATCTCATACTAATTAAATGCAAAGGTGTGAATTATTTTATGTTCAGAAAGTTGTCTTGAGTCATCTTGACCCTGCACACAGGGGTAAGTGCACTTTCATTCAGAGCGGCCAGTGGTCCTCATTGTTGAGTGTGAAGTCACTGCGAAATGCTTCAGCTACACAATTAGATACACAATAGGGGAGGCATCCTTCCCTTTCGTTACCAGAGGCAGGCAAGCAGGCAGGCGGCCAGCCTTCCCTCCCCTTCCTTCCCCCTCCCCTTCCTTCCCCCTCCAAGGTGAAAAACCAGCTCTTGACCCACTGAAGACACAGGAGAGGAGGCCCTTACCCTACAGGACAACTGAAGACACAGGAGAGGAGGCCCTTACCCTACAGGACAACTGAAGACACAGGAGAGGAGGCCCTTATCCTACAGGACAACTGAAGACACAGGAGAGGAGGCCCTTATCCTACAGGACAACTGAAGACACAGGAGAGGAGGCCCTTATCCTACAGGACAACTGAAGACACAGGAGAGGAGACCCTTACCCTACAGGACAACTGAAGACACAGGAGAGGAGGCCCTTATCCTACAGGACAACTGAAGACACAAGAGAGGAGAGGCCCTTATCCTACAGGACAACTGAAGACACAGGAGAGGAGGCCCTTACCCTACAGGACAACTGAAGACACAGGAGAGGAGAGGCCCTTACCCTACAGGACAACTGAAGACACAAGAGAGAAGGCCCTTACCCTACAGGACAACTGAAGACACAGGAGAGGAGGCCCTTACCCTACAGGACAACTGAAGACACAGGAGAGGAGGCCCTTACCCTACAGGACAACTGAAGACACAGGAGAGGAGGCCCTTACCCTACAGGACAACTGAAGACACAGGAGAGGAGAGGCCCTTACCCTACAGGACAACTGAAGACACAGGAGAGGAGACCCTTACCCTACAGGACAACTGAAGACACAGGAGAGGAGAGGCCCTTAGGAGGTGCCCGAGGAAGGCCCACAGCATCATCAGGGATGCCAACCACCCCGTGTCCCTCCCCGCGTCCCTCCCCGTGTCCCTCCCCGTGTCCCTCCCCGTGCCCCTCCCCGTGTCCTTCCCCGTGTCCCTCCCCGTGTCCCTCCCTGTGTCCCTCCCCGTGTCCCTCCCCGTGTCCTTCCCCGTGTCCCTCCCCGTGTCCCTCCCCGTGCCCCTCCCCGTGTCCCTCCTCGTGTCCCCTTCCATGTCCCTCACGTGCCCCTCCCCGTGTCCCTCCGCGTGCCCCTCCCTGTGTCCTTCCCTGTGTCCCTCCCCGTGTCCCTCCTCGTGTCCCCTTCCGTGTCCCCTTCCATGTCCCTCACGTGTCCCTCCCCGTGTCCTTCCCCGTGTCCCTCCCCATGTCCCTCCCCGTGTCCCTCCTCGTGTCCCCTTCCATGTCCCTCCACGTGTCCCTCACGTGTCCCTCCCCGTGTCCCTCCACGTGTCCCTCACGTGTCCCTCCCCGTGCCCCTCCCCGTGTCCCTCCACGTGTCCCTCCACGTGTCCCTCACGTGTCCCCTCCCGTGCCCCTCCCCGTGCCCCTCCACGTGTCCCTCACGTGTCCCCTCCCCGTGTCCCTCACGTGTCCCCTCCCCGTGTCCCTCCCTGTGTCCTTTCCCGTGAGAGAAAGAGAAAGAGGGAGAGAGGGAGCTGCTGGGTCACATCAACCCAACAGCAGGCAGAACGGAATTAAAGCAGACTGACTGACTCTCCAACCGATAGGAAAAACACATAAATCTCACAACACACACATACACACGCGCACACACACACACACACACAGCTGGAGGAAGGTTCACAGTAAGATCTGTCTCGCAGAGAAAAACTGTGTGTTTTAAGGGCTGTTTATTTTGTGTGTGTGTGTGTGTGTGTGTGTGTATTGTAGTAGTGTCATGCCCATTACACTGATCCTGGTCTCTGGTATCCATTGCTGGAGGACTCCATCTTGTCCGGTCTGTCCAATCTCCGACGGGTGACTAGTTTAGGAGGGAGGTCTGGGTGGTCTGTAGACTTTACACTCTCCTTCTGATCCTTCTGTTGGTCTTTCTGGTCCAGCGTCACGGCAGAGAGACTCCGGACTGAACCTGCTAGACTCCTACGGCCTTGGGGAAGAGATAAGCACCTCAGAGCCCAAAATGGATCTCAATTCCCTATGGTGCACTACTGTCTACTACACTGCTATAGGTCCTGTCTACTACACTACTATAGGTCCTGTCTACTACACTACTATAGGTCCTGTCTACTACACTGCTATAGGTCCTGTCTACTACACTACTATAGGTCCTGTCTACTACACTGCTATAGGTCCTGTCTACTACACTACTATAGGTCCTGTCTACTACACTGCTATAGGTCCTGTCTACTACACTACTATAGGTCCTGTCTACTACACTACTATAGGCCCTGTCTACTACACTACTATAGGTCCTGTCTACTACACTACTATAGGCCCTGTCTACTACACTACTATAGGTCCTGTCTACTACACTACTATAGGTCCTGTCTACTACACTACTATAGGTCCTGTCTACTACACTACTATAGGTCCTGTCTACTACACTGCTATAGGTCCTGTCTACTACACTACTATAGGTCCTGTCTACTACACTACTATAGGTCCTGTCTACTACACTACTATAGGTCCTGTCTACTACACTACTATAGGTCCTGTCTACTACACTACTATAGGCCCTGTCTACTACACTACTATAGGTCCTGTCTACTACACTACTATAGGTCCTGTCTACTACACTACTATAGGTCCTGTCTACTACACTACTATAGGTCCTGTCTACTACACTACTATAGGTCCTGTCTACTACACTACTATAGGCCCTGTCTACTACACTACTATAGGTCATGTCTACTACACTGCTATAGGTCCTGTCTACTACACTACTATAGGCCCTGTCTACTACACTACTATAGGTCCTGTCTACTACACTACTATAGGTCCTGTCTACTACACTACTATAGGTCCTGTCTACTACACTACTATAGGTCCTGTCTACTACACTGCTATAGGTCCTGTCTACTACACTACTATAGGTCCTGTCTACTACACTACTATAGGTCCTGTCTACTACACTGCTATAGGTCCTGTCTACTACACTACTATAGGTCCTGTCTACTACACTGCTATAGGTCCTGTCTACTACACTGCTATAGGTCCTGTCTACTACACTGCTATAGGTCCTGTCTACTACACTGCTATAGGTCCTGTCTACTACACTACTATAGGTCCTGTCTACTACACTACTATAGGTCCTGTCTACTACACTACTATAGGTCCTGTCTACTACACTACTATAGGTCCTGTCTACTACACTGCTATAGGTCCTGTCTACTACACTACTATAGGTCCTGTCTACTACACTACTATAGGTCCTGTCTACTACACTACTATAGGTCCTGTCTACTACACTACTATAGGTCCTGTCTACTACACTACTATAGGTCCTGTCTACTACACTACTATAGGTCCTGTCTACTACACTACTATAGGTCCTGTCTACTACACTACTATAGGTCCTGTCTACTACACTACTATAGGCCCTGTCTACTACACTACTATAGGCCCAAGGCTTTTAGCTGCCCTAATAGGGTGCCATTTGGGACACAGCCAAGCACCTCATTAGTTACTAGACCATCAAAGAAAGGTTTATCATATTGATCACGATGAGTAATAAAATGGGAACATGATGGTCATCTTTATCTGTGGAGGAGTACAGTAATATGTAGCCCTCTGTCTCTGTTGTGACTCTGTTGTGGAGAACATAGAGTTGAACACACTAATTGAAGAGAATATGAATAGTTTTCCTTTGCTTTGGAATTTCATTTGTTTTTAACAGGAAAGAAAAATGAATCTTAGTGACTGCAAGCATGAATCCTCATGCGTCAAAGGAACGTGAAGAGAATGGAATGTTAAAAAGGCGTTTTTCAATAGTATTATTGCTAATGGTAATAGCACATGAGGCTTGCGATTTGACAATATTACTGCAGGCAAAACACTTGAATGAAAAAGGGGAAAACAAAAACTGTGAAATAAGTCAAAACTTCTGTATCTCAGTGGAAACATTTATAACTTCTACAGAGATATGTCCTACTTCCAGAGTCATAGAGGGGCCATATACTTGCGAACATTCGAAAAAGATTAAACATCAGCCAATTAAAATCGTTGACGTAGTTGCATTTTGATTAAAGGCTACATGTTAGCTGTTCCCATGACATGACCTGGCACATCTTGCCCTACGCTAACCTCACCAGGTGGCAGTGATTATTTCCTGTAGCAAATTCTGCATCAAAGATCTTAAACTTTTTTATCCACAAACCAATGTTATTTGTTAAAATAGGTCAACTTGGCCACCAGAGGAATATATTTAAACCTCCAAATGGCTTACTTTTGTTCCTCTTTACTTGGTCTGCCTCAAGCCAACATGACCATCGCATCCTTGACTAGGCTACTTACTAACGTTACGTATAGACACAGCTCTTTTTCACATATATGACAAAATCCCATGTATTTGTTATCCATTTCATAATTCACATAAATCCATGTGCTTTTACAGAGAAAATATAGAGGTCTATAGAACATTCAATTTTAGTCCACATCGTAAAAAAAAAAAGTTGAAGAGCCTTATGTACTTGTCAGCTAGCTATCATGTACCGTAATCATCTTGACCTTCCTGGTTGCAAACACTAAAATGCCAGGGCACTTGAACCATGGGTTCGAACCCCCCCCTCGCGTCAAGCTTTTTTGTCAAGGAAAAAACTGTTCACTGACAGTCCTCGATGCTCTGTTCAAATAAGACATACGTGACAAAGTGGATGATTATAATAAAGCCACATAAAAAAGTTATACATGTAAGTGTCGCCTACCAAAAAATGAAGTGGTGTTTTTGGTCTAACAGTAACGTAGTATACTAAGCTGTTATTATGTATGTTAGGCCTACGTAGAATACTAATGAATCATTGAAGACGCTGTTAAGCAGTAGAAACAATAACAAAGCGACTTCACCGCCCCCTGGTTCGGTAAAAAGCTGAGGGACGGGGCTGGAGAAATGTGAATCACTCTCAAATTCATAGACAGAGCTATGGATGCAAGGATTGACCATCCATAATATCAAAATTATAACCATGTTTTGAAGCTATACAGTGTTTGTTTACATTTAATTTGTTTACAAACATTTGGGTCTGATTGGGTTGAACTAAGCTCATGAGGCATTTCTAAGTTATATTGTTCAAGAATCAATGGGTATATATGATTAATTTATAAGTCCAAAAAGGATGTAGCAACTGCTGATTGCCCCTTTAAGTGATCTTTTGAGACATTGATTCAGCTTTGATCCAGGCTTCATTAAACGAGTGTCACACCCTGATCTGTTTCACCCGTCTTTGTGATTTTCTCCACATCTTCCCCATTATCCCCTGTGTATTTATACCTGTGTTCTCTGTTTGTCTGTTGCCAGTTCGTCTTGTATGTTCAAGTCAACCAGCGTTTTGTGTCTTCGCTCCTGCTTTTTCCAGTCTCGTTCTAGTCTGGTTTCGACCCTTGCCTGTCCTGACTCCGAGTCCGCCTGCCTAATCACACTGCCTGCCCCTGACCTTGCCTGCTGACCTGTACCTTTGGCCCCCTCTGGATTACCAACCTCTGCCTTACCCTGACCCTGAGCCTGCCTACCGCCTGGTACCGTTGCACCACCTCTGGTTTACTGACCCCTGCCTGCCTTGACCTGTCTATTGCTTGCCCCTGTTGGGATATTAAACTATTGTTTATTCGACGTGGTCTGCATCTGGATCTTACCTTCATACCTGATAGTACAAACTGGCCATGACTGACCCAGCAGACCCGGGAACAGCTGAGCAACGCCATCTCCTCCCAAGGAGCCTCCATTGGTAGGCATGAGGAATTGCTTCGTGGGCTGATGGAGGGGGGTTCAAGCATTGGCTGAGCGCCATGCCCGGGAGATGGACATGCTGCTGGAGCAATTCCGCGGGTCGTCTTTAGGGCAGCCTGCCACCACTCCTCAGTAACTCGCCGGTTAGCAGCATTGCCCCACCGGCCACTCCATCTTCCCGGGAGCCCCCGGTTACCTCCTCCGGAATACTTTAATGGAGAGCCGAGCACCTGTCGGGCACCTCAGTGTCCCCTCATTTTTGAGTTTCAGTCCACCTCCTTCCCCTCGGATTGCTCCAAAATAGCCTACCTCATCACGCTGACGTCTGGAAGGGCTCTCACCTGGGGTACCGCCGTATGGGAACAGCAGCCGGCCATATGCGCGAGCCTGGAGGGGTTCGTGGGAGAGGTGAGGAATGTCTTTGATGATCCGTTCTCCGGGAGAGAAGCTTCCCGGAAGCTAATCCAGTTCCGGCAGGATGCTGGCACTGTGGTGGATTTCCTTACGTTGGCAGCGGTGAGTGCGTGGAACCCAGAAGCACTGTTCAACATGTTCCTGCACGGCGTCTCGGAGGAGGTTAAGGACGAGCTTGCGGCTCGGGAGTTACCCACAGATTTTGACTCCGTCATCGCTTTGATAATCCGCATCGATGGGCGATTGCGGGAATGACAAATGGAGAGGAAATTCATTTCACTCGCACGTCCAGGGATTCCACCTCACCTCCGAGACATTCCGGAAGTCCTCAACGGTCCCGTGGCCGAGAGCACCCTAGAATTCCCAACCTTCCTCGAGAGTCACCGAGGAGGGCCGAGGCACTGTTTCCCGAGCCCATGCAACTAGGGCTGGGCTGTCGCCAGCGGAACGGCTACACCAGATCAGCACAAGTAGCTGTCTGTATTTCGGGACTTTCGGTCATTTTTTGTCCTCGTGCCCGATAAAAGATCAGGCTCACCAGTAGGAACGAGTACTCTGGTGGGCCATATGGGAAACTTTTCTGCTTCCCTTACTCACACCCATTTTCATGTCATTCTGCTGTGGGGAAACCAGTTCAAGTCTCTCCGGGTCCTCATTGACTCAGGGGCCGATGAGAGCTTTTTGGGCGCCACACTGGCTTCCGAGCTGAACATCCCCACTCAGCCCCTGTCCATTCCCGTGGATGTTATAGCGTTGGAAGGGTCGCTCTATAGGTCGGGTCACCCATAACACCACTCCCATCAACCATCGGGTGTCAGGGAATCACAGCGAGACCATTCAGTTCCTGCTCATCAAGTCCGCCCAGATCCCCGTGGTTTTGGGATTCTCCTGGCTCCAGCGACACAACCCACTCATCAACTGGTCTATGGATGCTATCATGGGCTGGAGTCCACGCCCATTGTCTGAAGTCGGCGCAACCTGCCCCGGGACGTCTTCCTGGGTCCTCTGAGGTGGTTCCGGATCTCTCCGCCATTCCCGCGGTGTACCAGGATCTCCGGGAGGTATTCAGCAAGTCCTGGGCCACTTCCTTTCCGCCGCACTGCCCCTATGACTGCGGGTTTGACCTTCTCCCTAGCACCACGCCGCCCCGGGGGCGTCTGTACTCACTGTCGGGACCTGAAATCAAGGCTATGGAGGACTACATTACGGACTCCCTAGCTACTGGATTTATCCGTTCCTCTTCCTCTCCCGCTTGTGCAGGGTTCTTCTTCGTGGGGAAGAAAAACAATACCCTGCGCCTGTGCATTGACTACCGGGTGCTCAATGGCATTACTGTTAACTTCTTAAGGAGCAGCGCAGGAGGTGACCGTTTTGGAGAGCTTGGCGTGCCCAAAGTAAAATGCCTCCCATTCAGGCCCAGAAAATAGGATATGCACATATTTAGTACCATTGGATAGGAAACACTCTGAATTTTCTAAAAGTGTTAACCATTTGTGAGTAAAACAGAACGGATATGGCAGATGAAACCCCGAGGAATTTCTGTCCTGGAAAGAGTGGTTTTGACAGAGTGCCTCATTTGGAACCCCTCCCTTATGAAAATGCCCATATAAGGGCATATGAATGCAGTACCGATCGTTTCCTCTGGATGTCAACAGTCTCGAGGCTAATGAATTCATGGTAATGAGAAAATAGTGAAGGTGCTACCCTCAAACAATCAAATGTGGTGCTTTCGCCGTAAAGCCTTTTTGAAATCTGACAATGCTGTGATATTGCCAAGAAACAGAGCTTTTGATGAGTATGAAACACTTGTATATGGGTGCATGTTTAATAATTCAACCTTTGAAATTTTGGCGCTAGCCACTCCCCAAGAAGTTAAGAACCGTTATCCACTACCACTCATTTCCTATGACTTCGAGCCGCTCCAGGGGGCCACTGTGTTCTCCAAGCTGGATCTACGTAACGCCTACCACTTTGTGTGGGGTTACGAGTGGGGGACGAGTGGAGGACCGGTCATGCCCTTTGGCCTAACCAGGCCCCTGCCGTGTTCCAAGCTCAGGTGAATGACATTCTCCGCAACATGCTGAACCGGTTCATCTTTGTCTACATTGATGAAATCTTCGTCTTCTCCCGCTCCCCCCAAGAACACGTGCTCCATGTCCGGCAGGTTCTCCAGCGACTTCTGGAGAACCAGTTGTTCATTAAGGCAGAAAAGTGTGAGTTCCATCGCTCCACCATTCCCTTTCTGAGCTACAGCTTCTCTGCTGGGAGGTGAAAGGTGAAGGTGAAAGGTGAAAGCGGTGGTGGATTGGCCACAGGCTACGTCCAGGGTGCAGCTGCAACACTTCTTGGGGTTCGCCAACCTTTATCGCCGCTTTATCCGGGGTTACATCACCCTGGCCTCTCCCCTGTCTGCCCTCAACTAAGGTTCCGTTCACGTGTTCCATGGCCGTAGACCGGGTATTCCGGGACCTTAAACACCGCTTCACCACGGCTCCGATCCTGGTTCATCCGGACCCTTCCCGTCAGCTCGTGGTGGAGGCCGATGCTTCGGATGTCGGAGTGGGGGATGTCCTGTCCCTGCATACTGCCCTTGACATCAAGCTACATCCCTGCGTCTTCTTCTCCCATCGCCTCACCGTCAAGGACAGGAATTACGATGTGGGGAATCGGGAGCTTCTCGCGGTGAAGATGGCATTGGAGGAATGGAGGCACTGGCTCGAAGGGGCGGAACATCCCTTCATTGTGTGACCAACCACAAAAACCTGGAGTATCTCCGCACCGCCAAGCGCCTCAACTCCAGGCAGGCGAGATGGGCCCTGCTGTTTACCCGGTTCAACTTTTCTCTCTCCTACCGGCCGGGGTCCAAGAACCTCAAGCCGGATGCCCTGTCTCGCCAATTTAACCCCAAGGTTACCACCCCGGAGATTGAGACCATCCTTCCCACTTCATGCCTGGCGACGGCACTCAGCTGGGGTATCGGGAAACAGGTCCGGGAGGCGCAGCGGTCCCAGGCGAACCCTGTTCGTTCCTGATGCTGTCTGCTCCGCGGTCTTGTAGCGGGCCCATTCCTCCAGGCTTGCCTGCCACCCGGGCTCTTGGTGCAGACCCTGGCCTTTGTGCGACAACGCTTTTGGTGGCCTACCATGGTTCTGGACGTCGCCGCCTTTGTCACCGCCTGTACAGTCTGTGCACGGAACAAGACCCCTCGACAAGCTCCGGCTGGCCTCCTCCAACCTCTGCCCATCCATCATCGCCCCTGGTCTCACATCTCCCTGGACTTTGTCACGGGTCTCCCCCCGTCTGATGGCAACCCCTGCCATCCTGACCGTGGTGGATCGCTTTTCTAAGGCTGCCCACTTCATTCCTCTCCCCAAGTTACCCTCTGCCAAGGAGACGGCTCAGCTCATGGTGCAGCACGTCTTCCAGATCCATGGACTGACCGCGGCCCTCAGTTCTCGTCCCGGGTTCTGGAAGGTGTTCTGCACCCTCATTGGGTCGTCGGACAGCCTGTCCTCCGGGTACCACCCCCAGTCTAACGGCCAGTCGGAGCGAGCCAACCAGGACCTCGAGACCACCCTGCGCTGTCTGGTCTCCGCCAACCCCACCACCTGGAGCAACATCCTTCCCTGCTCTGCCACGTACCTATAACCGTTTGAGTGTTCCCTGGGGTATCAGACCCCACTCTTCCCTGAGCAGGAAGAGAGAGGTCGGCATACCTTCTGCCCAGATGTTTGTCCGCCGCCGGTCGTCATACCTGGAGGAGAGCCCGGTCGGCCCTCCTCAAGACCACCTCCAGGTATCGATGACAAGCAGATCGCCATCGGAACCCGGCTCCACGATATCGTCTCGGACAGAAGGTTTGGCTATCCACCCGGGATCTGCTCCTCCGGGTGGAATCCAGCAAACTCTCCCCGCGGTTTATCGGCCCGTTCTCCATCTCCAAGATCATTATCCCCTCTGCTGTTCATCTTCTGTTGCCCCGTACCCTTCATATACATCCCACCTTTCATGTGTCCAGACTCAAACCCATGTTTCACAGCCCTTTGTTGCCCGTTTCTGCCTTATACTGACCCCTGCCTACCCCTGTTGGCATATTAAACTATTGTTTATACCTGAGGGCGGCAGGGTAGCCTAGTGGTTAAAAAGACCCAGCCCCGTGGCCCTTCAGGATCTGTTATTGTCTCACAAACACCACTCCAGCTCAGCCCCCGTTAAACGGATGCAGAAGAAATAGACGATTCCAATGAAACAACCCACAATTCTGTAGCTCAAACACACAATGTTTATAAAGGGTTAGATGTCTTAAATAACACCAGTGCAACGACGGGACTCATTGGATTAACTTTTCTTGCACGTTTTAGTATCTTCGAATAGCAGCTCTTTGTTAATGATGCTTCCATGAACAAGTGTTGGATCACGTCCAACTACGTTGACGATTTTAAATGGCTGATACAACATTTGAACCAGATATAATCACAGCCACCTATTGAGGTTAGCATAGCGCTAAAGGAGCCAGGTTACTGTATTTAATCAGAACAGCTAACATGTAGTCTTCGATCACGTGCAACTACACCAACTATTTAACAATACTTAAACTTAAACGTAAACTTTTCTAATGATCGCAGTATGGCCCCACAGAGATTTGATTAGCAGAGATATGTTGGACTCTTACCTTCAGAGATATACAGTGACCTCAGAGAGGGGGCGGCTGAGCGGTTCAGCTGGGTCAGTTGGGTCACGGGCACCGGCCGGAGATCCGTCTGGGAGTGGGGGGCTTTCTTCGGGCCGATGGACCCCCTGGGTGTAGCTGTGGTGCTGGTTGAGGACAGACTCAGAGCATCTCCCTCCGACTCCCCGTCAGTCCTCCCTGTCTCCACGTCTTCCCTGGAGCTAGACTCTGGGCTGCTGAGGCAGGATGGGACGCTTCCCTTCCCTGGCCCATTGGAAGAGAGCTGGGAGGGGGAGCGACGGAGACCCAGGGTTGGGCCCTGACCCATCTCCTGACCCATGCTGGTCCCCTGCCCCATCTCCTGCCCCAGGCTGGTCCCCTGCCCCATCCCCTGCTTCAGGCTGGTCCCCTGCCCCATCCCCTGCTCCAGGCTCGTCCCCTGCCCCATCCCCAGCCACTGGCTTGTCCCCTGCCCCATCCCCAGCCACTGGCCAGGGGGATGGGAAGCCTTGTCTTTCTGCTGGTGGTGGGAGGCAGAGCCGGTGGTCTTGGAGGAGCTGTTCTGCTCAGAGGAGTGGGAGGAGAGGGACTCCATGCTTCCCAAGGGGGTGCTGCCTGGACTGCTGCTGAACGTGTCACCTGTACAAGGACCAGAGAGCAGGAACACACAGCATCATTAAAACCTGCTGAACGTGTCGCCTGTACAAGGACCAGGAACTCAATTGCGTTTTTAAAACCTGCTGAACGTGTCGCCTGTACAAGGACCAGGAACTCACAGCATCATTAAAACCGGCTGAACGTGTCGCCTGTACAAGGACCAGGAACTCACAGCGTCATTAAAACCTGCTGAACGTGTCGCCTGTACAAGGACCAGGAACTCACAGCGTCATTAAAACCTGCTGAACGTGTCGCCTGTACAAGGACCAGGAACTCAATTGCGTTTTTAAAACCTGCTGAACGTGTCGCCTGTACAAGGACCAGGAACTCACAGCATCATTAAAACCGGCTGAACGTGTCGCCTGTACAAGGACCAGGAACTCACAGCATCATTAAAACCGGCTGAACGTGTCGCCTGTACAAGGACCAGGAACTCACAGCGTCATTAAAACCTGCTGAACGTGTCGCCTGTACAAGGACCAGGAACTCACAGCGTCATTAAAACCTGCTGAACGTGTCGCCTGTACAAGGACCAGGAACACACAGCGTCATTAAAACCTGCTGAACGTGTCGCCTGTACAAGGACCAGGAACTCACAGCATCATTAAAACCTGCTGAATGACCGACTACTGAGACAAAACACAGTGACTGCATCTCAGATGGCAACCTATTCAATACGTAGTGCACTACTTTTGACCAGAGACCTACGGGCCATTTGGGATGCTGACAGTATTATTACAACTGTGGCTAAATGTGATAGCACTACCACTACAGCAGCAAAGAGAATAGTGTCACTGGCTACTGGCTATGTCCTGGGATGCATGCTTGTTTTTGCTCTGATGGTGCACTGGCACATGAAGAGATAATACATTCATGAACAGCTCATTGCGAATATGTAATGAATGCTGCAGCGGGGCCAAATTAGCTAGCAGAGTGATATGACAACCTATTCCAGGGGAATATGTAATGAATGCTGTAGCGGGGCCAGATTAGCTAGCAGAGTGATATGACAACCTATTCCAGGGGAATATGTAATGAATGCTGTAGCGGGGCCAGATTAGCTAGCAGGGGTATTGAAATATGACCCTATGAGATCCGGACTGCTGCTAGTTTTTTGTTCTACCATATCATTAATTGCACTCACCTTGTGTCCCAGGTCTAAATTAGTCTCTGATTAGAAGGTCCAGATCTGAATGTGAAGGGCCTACAGGCCTATAGGGAATATGGTATCATTTAAGATGCAACAATTGCCTGCAGTGTTAGGGATAGTCAGCGCTGTAGGACTCACTGTCAGCGTCTGCAAGGCACAGTGTTGGGGTGTAGATACTGCGAGGCTTCCTAGGGCCTGTGGACAGGCAGATGGCCCTGCTCCTGCGTGAGCTTGGTCGGGATTGGGGCTGGGGCAGGGGTACATTGGGGTCTGGAGCCTGGTGGAAGATCTGGAGAGGGGAGAGAGAAAGTAGTTTGTTTTAACTGAGCTTTACAGTGGTATAGAACTAGCTAGTGTCTGGGGATTTTACTGCTTAGGTCACATGGTCAGACATATACCTAAATACCTAAAACCTCCTACTATAGGCCCAAGACATGACATATACCTAAATACCTAGAAACTACTACTATAAGCCAAAGACATACCTAGGACCAGGAGCGCTACCAACAAACGAAATATTTTTACAGGCTCAATATTTCAGTCTGATGTCGAAGAAACCAGAAACTCTCTTGCCTTGTCAAAGTTCTCGATGAGAATCTCCACCACGATGTTCTGGAATTTGATGTTCATCATGGCGGCTACCGTCTCCTCCTGTGACCTCATCAACGTGGGCCCGAAGATCACGCCCAGGTTGGACACCGTCATCAGGTTGAACTGGCTGTGGGTGGACACTCTGTGGGGCAGGAGACAGACAGACCAGACAGGATGGTAAAGGTTCCAATATCACACTACATTATTGGTGCCCACCCAACATCGAACACAATGTTTTCATTTGAGTCACTTAGCAGATTCTCTTATCCAGAGAGACTTAGTTGAGAGTGCATTCATCTTTAAGATAAGCAGACCTTCAGATTATGAGACTGACGGGTGAAGTGTGACATCCCCCCTACACAACAATAGATGTAAGATGTGATTTGAGACTGCGCCGTTAGGAGAGACCTACGTGACGAGGTGTTTGATCAGCAGCTCCATCATCTCCTTGTTCCTTTCAGGCAGCTTGTGGACCAAGGCATGGACGGCCCTAACCCTGTAGTTCTGGTCATCACACTCTGGGTAGGGGGGTGGAAGGGGGAGAGGGGGAGATGGGGGAGGATGGAGGAGAAGGGGAAGGAGGGGGGAGATGGGGGACAGAGTCATGATAAACACACTGACTCAACACAGCTTCTTGGCTGCTTGTTTTGTTCATGTTTTTCCGTGTAACATGCAAAACAATCTATCGTCAAAATACTTTGGAAATTCAATTGAGACTATTTCTAAACTGATTGAAAAGTTTTTTATTTTGCAATTTAGTGCAAAAAATAACAAAAAAGCACAGCTGACAGACAAATGAAGTGAGACATGGGACAGGAAGAGAGTGACAGTTACACAACAGTCAGCGTTCCTAGTCAGCGTTCCTAGTCAGCGTTCCTAGTCAGCGTTCCTAGTCAGTGTTCCTAGTCAGCGTTCCTAGTCAGCGTTCCTAGTCAGCGTTCCTAGTCAGCGTTCCTAGTCAGCGTTCCTAGTCAGCGCTCCTAGTCAGCGTTCCAAGTCAGCGCTCCTAGTCAGCGCTCCTAGTCAGCGTTCCTAGTCAGCGCTCCTTTTCAGTGTTCCTAGTCAGCGTTCCTAGTCAGTGTTCCTAGTCAGCGTTCCTAGTCAGCGTTCCTAGTCAGCGTTTCTAGTCAGCGCTCCTAGTCAGCGTTCCAAGTCAGCGTTCCTAGTCAGCGCTCCTAGTCAGCGTTCCTAGTCAGCGCTCCTTTTCAGTGTTCCTAGTCAGTGTTCCTAGTCAGCGTTCCTAGTCAGCGCTCCTAGTCAGCGCTCCTAGTCAGCGTTCCTAGTCAGCGCTCCTAGTCAGCGTTCCTAGTCAGCGCTCCTTTTCAGTGTTCCTAGTCAGTGTTCCTAGTCAGCGTTCCTAGTCAGCGTTCCTAGTCAGCGTTCCTAGTCAGCGCTCCTTTTCAGTGTTCCTAGTCAGTGTTCACAATCAGTCTCTGTCCAGATGGTCCAGAAACGGACCCCAAAGTTTCTGCTGGAAGAGTTAGTCCTGAAAAAATGAATAGTTTTAAGGTTAATGGTAGCTAGCCATCTACTGAAGCGAGGGGGGTGACTTCCATTCTGTGAGGATTTCTTTTTTTGCAGCCACCATTCCAAACATCAGGTTAGGGCTAGGGTAAGGGTTAGGGCTAAGATAAGGGTTAGGGCTAAGGTAAGGGTTAGGGCTAGGGTAAGGGTTAGGGCTAGGGTAAGGGTTAGGGCTAGGGTAAGGGTTAGGGCTAAGGTAAGGGTTAGGGCTAGGGTAAGGGTTAGGGCTAGGGTAAGGGTTAGGGCTAGGGTAAGGGTTAGGGCTAGGGTAAGGGTTAGGGCTAGGGTAAGGGGTTAGGGCTAGGGCAAGGGTTAGGGCTAGGTAAGGGTTAGGGCTAAGGTAAGGGTTAGGGCTAGGGTAAGGGTTAGGGCTAGGGTAAGGGTTAGGGCTAGGGTAAGGGTTAGGGCTAGGGTAAGGGTTAGGGTCAGGCTTAAGGTTAAGGTAAGGGTTAAGGTTAAGGTAAGGGTTAGGGTCAGGGTCAGGGTTAAGGTTAGGGTTAGGGTCAGGGTCAGGGTTAAGGTTAGGGTTAGGATCAGGGTTAAGGTTAGGGTTAGGATCAGGGTTAAGGTTAGGGTTAGGGTTAAGGTTAGGGTTAGGGTTAGGGTCAGGGTTAAGGTTAGGGTTAGGATCAGGGTTAAGGTTAGGGTCAGGGTTAAGGTTAGGGTTAGGATCAGGGTTAAGGTTAAGGTTAGGGTTAGGGTCAGGGTTAAGGTTAGGGTTAGGGTCAGGGTTAAGGTTAAGGTTAGGATCAGGGTTAAGGTTAGGGTTAGGGTCAGGGTTAAGGTTAGGGTTAGGATCAGGGTTAAGGTTAGGGTTAGGGTCAGGGTTAAGGTTAGGGTTAGGGTCAGGGTTAAGGTTAGGGTTAGGATCAGGGTTAAGGTTAGGGTTAGGGTCAGGGTTAAGGTTAGGGTTAGGATCAGGGTTAAGGTTAGGGTTAGGGTCAGGGTTAGGGTCAGGGTTAAGGTTAGGGTTAGGATCAGGGTTAAGGTTAGGGTCAGGGTTAGGGTTAGGATCAGGGTTAAGGTTAGGCTCAGGGTTAAGGTTAAGGTTAGGCTCAGGGTTAAGGTTAGGGTTAGGACCAAGGTTAAGGTTAGCGTGAGGGTTTAGGGTTTGGTTAGTCATTTTGCAGGTTAGCAGTGTGCTGATAATCTCTCCCCATTTCATGACTTACTGACGGCCATGATGAAGTCTTTGTGGAGCTTGAAGGTCATCAGAGGCTCAGAGAGACACCTGGTGGATGAAAAGAGAACATGAAGAGAAGGAGGGAGAAAGAAGAGAGACAGCGTACGTCCCAACTATCCACTCTTCTAGCGTGCAACTTTCTCACATGGATTTAACAATGGTGAAAACTCCCTCCAGATAATGCTTACACCAGTAACATGCTTTAAAATCTTTGACAGGGAGTATGCAAGTGCACACACACACACACACACTGGTTGACCAACAGTGGGAGGGTTTCAGAAAGGCATTAAGCACTGTCATGATGATTCCTAGGGGAGCAAATGGTAGGGCAACATGACCTCAGCTAATTCATTAGGCCCATACATATCTCTCTGTGTGTGTGTGTGTGTGTGTGTGTGTGTGTGTGTGTGTGTGTGTGTGTGTGTGTGTGTGTGTGTGTGTGTGTGTGTGTGCGCGTACCTGAGGTAATTCTTCAGGCCGCTGGTGATGGTCTTGTTGTCCCAGGTGTCTTGGTCCAGGTTCATATCAACAGGAGCCTTGGTTGCTACGGGATACAAAACAACAACACAACCATTTACACAATTACACTGTACCTGACTGACCTGACCTGTTCCAGAACACTGCTCAGTAGTGGACTTAAAATATACAGCGTGGCTTTACTGATGAAGGCTTTGTAAAGCATCTATGTAGGTCTATGGCTTATGAAGGCTTTGTAAAGCATCTATGTAGGTCTATGGCTTATGAAGGCTTTGTAAAGCATCTATGTAGGTCTGTGGCTTATGAAGGCTTTGTAAAGCATCTATGTAGGTCTATGGGTTATGAAGGCTTTGTAAAGCATCTATTTAGGCCTATGGGTTATGAAGGCTTTGTAAAGCATCTATTTAGGCCTATGGGTTATGAAGGCTTTGTAAAGCATCTATTTAGGCCTATGGGTTATGAAGGCTTTGTAAAGCATCTATTTAGGCCTATGGGTTATGAAGGCTTTGTTTAGCCTTACAAGTGATCCTTTTTCAGTTTTCTATATGTTAACTACACAACAATACAATGTTTGACACAACTGACTTTCTCCCTTTGACTTCAGTGAAAACTAGAGGTCGCTCTGAGGTGGATGATTGACAGCGTGTCTAGCCAATAATCCAAACAGAGCCACACAGTGCAACTGATGTCACTAAGGTTACAGAAGTAACAAATATGGAGAGAGAGAGAAGGAGAGAGAGAGACCGCTACGACCTCTGCTGACACATCAAAGGACAATATAGGAGAAAGGTGGAATCCTATTACGAGCGTCTGAGCCGCTCGTCGTATGTGGCAGGGTAGACGCTCGTCGTATGTGGCAGGGTAGACGCTCGTCGTATGTGGTAGGCCAGACGCTCGTCGTAAGTAGCAGGGTAGACGCTCGTCGTATGTGGCAGGGTAGACGCTCGTCGTATGTGGCAGGCCAGACGCTCGTCGTATGTGGTAGGCCAGACGCTCGTCGTATGTGGCAGGCCAGAAGCTCGTCGTATGTGGCAGGGTAGACGCTCGTCGTATGTGGCAGACCAGATGCTCGTCGTATGTGGCAGGGTAGACGCTCGTCGTATGTGGCAGGGTAGACGCTCGTCGTATGTGGCAGGGTAGGCGGCTCGTCGGTGTGTGGTAGGCCAGACGCTCGTCGTATGTGGCAGGGTAGACGCTCGTCGTATGTGGCAGGGCAGACGCTCGTCGTATGTGGCAGGGTAGACTCTCGTCGTATGTGGCAGGGTAGACGCTCGTCGTATGTGGCAGGGTAGACGCTCGTCGTATGTGGCAGGGTAGACGCTCGTCGTATGTGGCAGGGCAGACGCTCGTCGTACGTGGCAGGCCAGACGCTCGTCGTACGTGGCAGGGTAGACGCTCGTCGTACGTGGCAGGGTAGACGCTCGTCGAATGTGGCAGGGTAGACGCTCGTCGTATGTGGCAGACCAGACGCTCGTCGTATGTGGCAGACCAGATGCTCGTCGTATGTGGCAGGGTAGACGCTCGTCGTATGTGGCAGACCAGAAGCTTGTCGTATGTGGCAGACCAGATGCTCGTCGTATGTGGCAGGGTAGACGCTCGTCGTATGTGGCAGGGCAGACGCTCGTCGTATGTGGCAGGGTAGACGCTCGTCGTATGTGGCAGGGTAGACGCTCGTCGAATGTGGCAGGGTAGACGCCGTCAGATGTGGTAGGCCAGGCCTTTCGTCGTGTGTGGCAGAGGTAGGCGCTCGTCGTGTGGCAGGGAAGACGCTCGTCGTATGTGGCAGGGTAGACGCTCGTCGTATGTGGCAGGGTAGACGCTCGTCGTATGTGGCAGGGTAGGCGCTCGTCGTATGTGGCAGGGTAGACGCTCGTCGTATGTGGCAGGGCAGACGCTCGTCGTACGTGGCAGGCCAGACGCCGTCAGACGTGGCAGGATGGGCGGCTCGTCGTATGTGGCAGGATGGGCCTTCGTCAGAATGTGGCGCAGGCGCTTCGTCGTGTATGTAGTGGTAGGCCAGACGCTCGTCGTATGTGGCAGGCCAGAAGCTCGTCGTATGTGGCAGGGTAGACGCTCGTCGTATGTGGCAGGCCAGATGCTCGTCGTATGTGGCAGGGTAGGCGGCTCGTCATTATGTGGCAGGGTAGACGCTCGTCAGAGTGTGGCAGGGTAGACGCCGTCAGATGTGGTAGGCCAGACGCTCGTCGTATGTGGCAGGGTAGACGCCGTCGATGTGGCAGAGGCAGGACGCTCGTCGTGTGTGGCAGGAGTAGACTCTTCGTCATTATGTGGCAGGGTAGACGCTCGTCGTGTGTGGCAGGAGTAGACGCTCGTCAGATGTGGCAGGGTAGGCCTTTCGTCGATGTGGCAGGGCAGACGCCGTCAGACGTGGCAGGCCAGACGCTCGTCGTACGTGGCAGGGTAGACGCTCGTCGTACGTGGCAGGGTAGACGCTCGTCGAATGTGGCAGGGTAGACGCTCGTCGTATGTGGCAGACCAGACGCTCGTCGTATGTGGCAGACCAGATGCTCGTCGTATGTGGCAGGGTAGACGCTCGTCGTATGTGGCAGACCAGAAGCTTGTCGTATGTGGCAGACCAGATGCTCGTCGTATGTGGCAGGGTAGACGCTCGTCGAGTATGTGGCAGGGCAGACGCTCGTCGTATGTGGCAGGGTAGACGCTCGTCGTATGTGGCAGGGTAGACGCTCGTCGTATGTGGCAGGGTAGACGCTCGTCGTATGTGGTAGGCCAGACGCTCGTCGTATGTGGCAGGGTAGACGCTCGTCGTGTGGCAGGAGCAGGCGGCTCGTCATTATGTGGCAGGAGTAGACTCGTCGTATGTGGCAGGGTAGACGCTCGTCATGTGTGGCAGGGTAGACGCCGTCAGATGTGGCAGGGTAGACGCTCGTCGTATGTGGCAGGGCAGACGCTCGTCGTACGTGGCAGGCCAGACGCTCGTCGTACGTGGCAGGGTAGACGCTCGTCGAACGTGGCAGGGTAGACGCTCGTCGAATGTGGCAGGGTAGACGCTGTCAGATGTGGCAGACCAGACGCCGTCGTATGTGGCAGACCAGATGCTCGTCAGATGTGGCAGGGTAGACGCCGTCATGTGGCAGACCAGAAGCTTGTCGATGTGGCAGACCAGATGCTCGTCGTATGTGGCAGGGTAGACGCTCGTCGTATGTGGCAGGGCAGAAGCTCGTCGTATGTGGCAGGGTAGACGCTCGTCGTATGTGGCAGGGTAGACGCCGGCGTCGTATGTGGCAGACCAGATGCTCGTCATTAATGTGGCAGGGTAGACGCTCGTCGTATGTGGCAGGGTAGACACTCGTCGTATGTGGCAGGGTAGACGCTCGTCGTATGTGGTAGGCCAGACGCTCGTCTTATGTGGCAGGGTAGACGCTCGTCGATGTGGCAGGGCAGAGCCGGCTCGTCGTGTGTGGCAGGGTAGACGCTCGTCGACGTGGCAGGCCAGACGCCGTCAGACGTGGCAGGGTAGACGCCGTCGACGTGGCAGGGTAGACGCCGTCAGATGTGGCAGGGTGAGACGCTCGTCAGATGTGGCAGACCAGATGCTCGTCAGATGTGGCAGGGTAGACGCTCGTCAGATGTGGCAGGGTAGACGCCGTCAGATGTGGCAGGGTAGACGCTCGTCGTATGTGGCAGGATGACGCTCGTCGTCGTGTGTAGTAGCCAGGCTCGTCGTATGTGGCAGAGATTAGGCCTCGTCATTATGTGGCAGAGACAGGCCTTTCGTCGTATGTGGCAGAATGGAAGGCGGCTCGTCGTCACGTGGCGAGACCAGACGCCGTCAGACGTGTGGCAGGGTAGACGCTCGTCAGACGTGGCAGGGTAGACGCCGTCGGTCGTGGCAGGAGTAGACGCCGTCGTGTGTGGCAGACCAGGCGCTCGTCGTATGTGGCAGACCAGATGCTCGTCAGATGTGGCAGGGTAGACGCCGTCAGAGTGTGGCAGGGTAGGCGGCGCTCGTCATTATGTGGCAGAAGGGTTAGGCGGCTAGTCGACGTGGCAGGGTAGATGCTCGTCGTATGTGGCAGGGTAGACGCCGTCGTCGCGTGGCAGGGTGACGCTCGTCAGATGTGGCAGGGTAGGCGCTCGTCGTCGTGTGTGGCAGACCAGGCGCTCGTCATTATGTGGCAGGAGTAGGCGCTTTCGTCGTATGTGGCAGAACAGGCCTTCGTCGTGTATGTGGCAGGGTAGGCGCTCGTCGTCACGTGGCAGGGTAGATGCTCGTCGTATGTGGCAGACCAGACGCTTGTCGTATGTGGCAGACCAGATGCTCGTCAGATGTGGCAGGGTAGGCAGCTCGTCGTGTATGTAGCAGGGCAGAAGCTCGTCATTATGTGGCAGGGTAGGCGGCTCGTCGTATGTGGCAGGGTAGACGCCGTCAGATGTGGCAGGGTAGACGCTCGTCAGAGGTGGCAGGGTAGACGCTCGTCGAGTGTGGCAGGGTAGGACGGCTCGTCAGTATGTGGTGAGCCAGGCGCTCGTCGTGTGTGGCAGGGTAGACGGCTCGTCGTGTGTGGCAGGGCAGACGCCGTCAGAGTGTGGCAGGGTAGACGCTCGTCAGATGTGGCAGGGTAGACGCTGTCAGATGTGGTAGGCCAGACGCCGTCAGATGTGGCAGAGATGGGCGGCTCGTCGTGTGGCAGGGTAGAGCGCTTCGTCGTGTCACGTGTGGCAGGGTAGATGCTTTCGTCGTATGTGGCGGGGTAGGCGGCCGTCAGACGTGGCAGGGTAGACGCCGTCGAATGTGGCAGGGTAGACGCCGTCAGATGTGGCAGACCAGACGCTCGTCCGATGTGGCAGACCAGATGCTCGTCATTATGTGGCAGGGTAGACGCTCGTCGTATGTGGCAGGGCAGACGCTCGTCGTATGTGGCAGGGTAGACGCTCGTCGTACGTGGCAGGGTAGATGCTCGTCGTATGTGGCAGACCAGACGCTTGTCGTATGTGGCAGACCAGATGCTCGTCGTATGTGGCAGGGTAGACGCTCGTCGTATGTGGCAGGGCAGACGCTCGTCGTATGTGGCAGGGTAGGCGGCTCGTCGATGTGTGCAGGAGTAGGCGGCTCGTCAGGTAGTGGCAGAGAGTAGGCGGCTCGTCATTATGTGGCAGGGTGGGCGGCTCGTCGTATGTGGCAGAGATGGGCGGCTCGTCGTGTGTGGCAGGGTAGGCGCTCGTCGTGTCTTGGTAGACCAGGCGGCTCGTCGGTATGTGGCAGAATGGGCGCTCGTCGTGTATGTGGCAGAACAGGCGCTTTCGTCATCTGTGGCAGCAGAACAGGCTCGTCGTGTATGTGGCAGAGATGGGCGGCTCGTCGTCAATGTGGCAGGGTAGACTCTCATTGTATGTGGCAGGAGTGGGCGGCTCGTCGTGTGTGGCAGAACAGGCCTTTCGTCGTGTGTAGCAGAGGAGTGGGCCTTCGTCGTATGTGGCAGGAGTAGACTCGTTGTATGTGGCAGGGTAGGCGGCTCGTCGTGTGTGGCAGGTATGGGCGCTCGTCGTGTATGTGGCAGGAGTAGACTCGTCGTCAGACGTGGCAGGCCAGACGCCGTCAGATGTGGTAGGCCAGACGCCGTCAGATGTGGCAGGAGTAGGCGCTCGTCGTATGTGGCAGAGACAGGCCTCGTCGTGTATGTGGCAGGGTAGACTCTCGTTGTATGTGGCAGGGTAGACGCTCGTCTTATGTGGCAGGGCAGACGCTCGTCGTATGTGGCAGGGTAGACGCTCGTCGTATGTGGGTAGGCCAGACGCTCGTCGTATGTGGCAGGGTAGACGCTCGTCGTATGTGGCAGGGTAGACGCTCGTCGGATGTGGCAGGGTAGACGCCGTCAGATGTGGTAGGCCAGACGCCGTCAGATGTGGCAGGGTAGACTCTCGTCAGATGTGGCAGGGTAGACGCCGTCGATGTGTGGCAGAGGCAGACGCCGTCAGATGTGGCAGGGTAGGCGGCTGGTCGTATGTGGCAGGAGTAGGCGCTCGTCGTATGTGGCAGGGTAGGCGGCTCGTCGTATGTGGCAGAGGTAGGCGCTCGTCGATGTGGCAGGTAGACGCTCGTCGGTATGTGGAGATGGAGGCGCTCGTCGTATGTGGCAGAGACAGGCGGCTCGTCGGTGTGGCAGGGTAGACTCTCGTCGTGTGTGGCAGGGTAGGCGGCTCGTCGTATGTGGCAGACCAGGCTGACTTCGTCGTATGTGGCAGGGTAGACGCTCGTCGTGTGGCAGAGACGGGCCGCTCGTCATTATGTGGCAGGGTAGACTCGTCAGATGTGGCAGGGTAGACGCTGTCGTCACGTGGCAGGGCAGACGCTCGTCGTACGTGGCAGGCCAGACGCTCGTCGTACGTGGCAGGGTAGACGCTCGTCGTACGTGGCAGGGCAGACGCTCGTCGTATGTGGCAGGGTAGACGCTCGTCGTATGTGGCAGGGTGAGGCGGCTCGTCGTGTGTGGTGCAGGCCAGGCGGCTCGTCATTATGTGGCAGGGAAGCGGCCTCGTCGTATGGCGGCAGAACAGGCCTTTCGTCGTGTGTGGCAGAGACAGGCCTTTCGTCATTAATGTGGCAGGGTAGGCGGCTCGTCGTCACGTGGCAGAACAGGCCTCGTCGTCACGTCGTGGCAGGCCAGGCGGCTACGTCGTCACGTGGCAAGGGAGGCCTCGTCGTCACGTGTGGCAGAGACAGGCTCGTCGTGTGGCAGGGTAGACGCTCGTCAGATGTGGCAGGGTAGACGCCGTCAGATGTGGTAGGCCAGACGCTCGTCAGATGTGGCAGGGTAGAAGCCTTTCGTCGTATGTGGCAGAGACAGGCGGCTCGTCGTGTATGTGGCAGGGCAGGCGGCTCGTCGTGTGGCAGGCCAGGCGGCTCGTCGTGCGTGGCAGGGTAGGCGGCTCGTCGTGCGTGGCAGGGTAGGCGGCTCGTCCGAATGTGGCAGGGTAGACGCCGTCAGATGTGGCAGACCAGACGGCTTGTCGATGTGGCAGACCAGATGCTTGTCGTATGTGGCAGGGTGGGAAGCGCTCGTCGTGTGGCCAGAACAGGCCTCGTCGTATGTGGCAGGAGTAGGCGGCTCGTCGTGTGTGGCAGAAGTAGGCGGCTCGTCGAGATGTGGCAGGAGTAGGCGGCTCGTCGTATGTCTTGGCAGACCAGGCGGCTCGTCGTGTATGTGTGCAGACCAGGCCTTTCGTCGTGTGTGGCAGGGTAGGCCTTCGTCATTATGTGGCAGGGAGTGGGCCTTTCGTCGTATGTGGCAGAGATTAGGCGGCTCGTCATTATGTGGCCCAGGAGTAGGCGGCTCGTCGTGTGTAAGAGTGGGCTCGTCATTATGTGGCAGGGTGGGCGCTCGTCGTGTATGTGGCAGGATGGGCGGCTCGTCGTATGTGGCAGAGATGAAGCCTCGTCGTGTATGTGGCAGGGTAGACGCTCGTCGTGACGTGGCAGGCCAGACGCTCGTCAGATGTGGCAGGGAGTGAAGCGCTCGTCGTATGTGGCAGGAGTGGGCGCTCGTCGTATGTGGCCAGAACAGGCGGCTTCGTCATTATGTGGCAGGAGTAGACTCGTCAGATGTGGCAGGGTAGACGCCGTCAGATGTGGCAGGGTAGACGCTCGTCAGATGTGGCAGGAGTAGGCGGCTCGTCGTGTGGCAGAGACAGGCGGCTTTCGTCGTCACGTGTGAGCCAGGCGGCTCGTCGTCACGTGGCAGGAGTGGGCGGCTTCGTCGTCACGTGGCAGGAGTGGGCGCTCGTCGAGATGTGGCAGGAGTAGGCGGCTTTCGTCGTGTCATGTGGCCAGACCAGACGCTTGTCGATGTGGCAGACCAGATGCTCGTCGTGTGGCAGGGCGAGGCCTTTCGTCATTATGTGGCAGAGACAGGCCTTTCGTCGTGTGTGGCAGGGAATAGGCGCTCGTCGTATGTGGCAGGGTGGGCCTTCGTCGAATGTGGCAGGGTAGGCCTTTCGTCGTATGTGGCAGAATGAAGCCTCGTCGTATGTGGCAGGAGTAGACTCGTCAGATGTGGCAGGGTAGACGCTGTCAGATGTGGCAGGGCAGACGCCGTCAGACGTGGCAGGCCAGACGCCGTCAGACGTGGCAGGGTAGACGCCGTCAGACGTGGCAGGGTAGACGCTCGTCGAATGTGGCAGGGTAGACGCTCGTCGTATGTGGCAGACCAGACGCTTGTCGTATGTGGCAGACCAGATGCTCGTCGTATGTGGCAGGGTAGACGCTCGTCGTATGTGGCAGGGCAGAACGCTCGTCATTGTGTGGCAGGGTAGACGCCGTCAGATGTGGCAGGGTAGACGCCGCTCGCCGAATGTGGCAGGGTAGACGCCGTCAGAGTGTGGCAGACCAGGCGCTCGTCGTATGGCAGACCAGGCGGCTCGTCGTATGTGGCCCAGGGTAGGCAGCTTCGTCACGTATGTGGCAGGGTAGACGCCGTCAGATGTGGCAGGGTAGACGCCGTCAGATGTGGCAGGGTAGACGCCGTCAGATGTGGCAGGGTAGACGCCGTCGTATGTGGCAGGGTAGACGCCGTCAGATGTGGCAGGGTAGACGCCGTCAGATGTGGCAGGGTAGACGCCGTCGGTGTGGCAGGGTAGACGCTCGTCAGATGTGGCAGACCAGACGCTTTCGTCGTGTGTAGCCAGACCAGGCCTTCGTCAGTATGTGGCAGGAGTAGGACGCTTTCGTCATTATGTGGCAGAGTGGGCGGCTCGTCATTATGTGGCAGGAGTAGGCGGCTCGTCGTGTATGTGGCAGAGAGTAGGCGCTCGTCGGTATGTAGCAGGGTGAGCGGCTCGTCGTATGTGGCAGAACAGCGCTCGTCGTGATGTGGCAGGATGGGCCCGTCGTGATGTGGCAGGAGTAGGCGCTCGTCGTGTCTTGGCAGGGTAGACGCTCGTCGAGTGTGGCAGGAGTAGACTCTCGTCAGATGTGGCAGGGTAGACGCTCATCGGGTAGTGTGGCAGGGTAGACGCCGTCAGTGTGGCAGGGTAGACTCGTCGTATGTGGCAGGGATGGGCGCTCATCGTATGTGGCAGGGTGAACTCTCGTTGTATGTGGCAGGGCAGGCGCTCGTCGTGTGTGGCAGACAGGCCTTTCGTCATGTGTGGCAGAGACAGGCGGCTTCGTCGTGTGTGGCAGGAGTAGGCAGCTCGTCGTGTATGTGGCAGGGTAGGCCTCGTCGTATGTGGCAGGAGTAGGCGGCTCGCCGTATGTGGCAGAGACAGGCCGTCGTCGTGTGGCAGGGTAGACGCTCGTCAGATGTGGCAGGGCAGACGCTCGTCGTCGATGGCAGGGTAGACGCTGTCAGATGTGGCAGAGTAGAGCGCTCGTCGTGTGTGGCAGGAATGAAGGCGGCTCATCGTATGTGGCAGGACAGGCGCTTTCGTCGTGGCAGAGTAGCAGGCCTTTCGTCGTGTGTGGCAGAACAGGCGCTGTCGTATGTGGCAGAACAGGCGGCTTCGTCGTCACGTGGCAGGGTAGCGGCTGCGTCGTGTGTGGCAGGAAGGCTCGTCATTATGTGGCAGGGACAGGCTCGTCGTATGTGGCAGGAGTGGCAGCTCGTCGTATGTGGCAGGGTAGACGCTCGTCGTATGTGGCAGGGAAGACGCTCGTCGTATGTGGCAGGGCAGACGCTCGTCGTATGTGGCAGGGTAGACGCTCGTCGTATGTCGTACCATCGTAACGCACACCTGTCACCATCGTAACGCGTAATTGCGCATTATGACTCTCACCTGGACTCCATCACCTCCTTGATTACCTGCCCTATACTTGTCACTCCGTTTGGATCCTTCTCCAGTCGTCATTGTATCTGTTTCTGTTCCATGTCGGTGCGCTGCTTGTGTTACGTGTTTGCTTCATTTATTAAATGTATTCACTACCTGAACTTGCTTCCCGACTCTCAGCGAACATCGTTACATATACACACACACTCAGACTTTTTAATGTATTTTATTTAACCTTTATTATATTACTATATGTGTGGAATCCAAGATGGCGTAGCAGTCGGACGTTTGTTTTTGTCCTGTCCCGTCTATATTTTGTTTTCCTAGTTTTTTCGTGTATATTTTTCATATATATTTTAATATCACTTTCCATCTACGGACTGAATATATTCTCCTGCAACGCGCCTCACCCAATGCGGTACGGATCTGCTATTTTATAGTTAAGATCTGAAACCCCATCAAAAGCGAACTGGCTACCAGCTAACTGGCTACTAGCTAACTGGCTACTAGCTAGCCGCAGCCTGATAGCTATCTAGCTATCTAGAGCGCATCGGACAATTTCTTTGGTCACTATACCTATTCTGCCAATTGGCCTGGTTTACCATACGAAACCCTGCTGATTCGTCTTCTGAGCCAGAACAGAAGCTAGCCAGCTAACTAGCTAGTAGTCAGCTAGCCACTGCTAGCGGTCATCAGCTACCTCTAGCACGGACAACTCTCGCCAGTCTACACAGCGCGACTCAAACCAAAGCAAATCTGACTTTCTCCACATCTCCAGATTTCCTACCGCAAGCCCTGAACCTTTTTTCACCTGGGTCATCGCAGCTAGCTAGCTGCTACCCGGGTTGCCACTCCTGGCTAACGTATTTGTCCCAAAGCAAGAACCAATTAGCCTGGAGCCAGCCTGCTAGGCCCATCTGCTAGGCCCATCTCCCGGCTAGTTGTAGAGAGACCTTTGGCTCTGTTAGACACATTCCCTATTGAATCCATTTGTTACCAGGACTGAGACTGCAGTACCTATGGCTTCCACTAGATGTCAGCAGTCTATATACAAAGACTCAGAGAGATTGGAGTAAACACAACGAATAGGTACAGGAAATGGCCAAGGTAAGTCTGGCTGCGCCCCACTTTATTTTACTTATATAATGTTTAGGTGACCATCTGAGTGAAATATTATCGTTAATATTCATAAAAGGATAGCTAAGGATGCATTTTAACTGGCATTTGATTTGTTTAGGAAAAGTTCATAGGTATATTTGAACACGTTCTCTTCACGTTTCAATGGGCGATTCGACGTTGGATTTTCTGAACATAACGCACTTGCTAACTTCCTGCCCAATGTATGCCCATATTAGAGACACATATTTCCCTCAGATTACACAGATTCACAAAGAATTCAAAAACAAATCCAATTTTCATAAACTCCCACATCTATTGGGTGAAATACCACAGCAGCAAGATGTGTGACCTGTTGTGACAAGAAAAGGGCAACCAGTGAAGAACAAACACCATTGTAAATACAACATATATTTGTGTTTATTTATTTTCCCTTTTGTACTTTAACTATTTGCACATCATTAAACCACTGTATATAGACATAATGACATTTGAAATGTCTTTCATCTTTTAGATCTTTTGTGAGTGTAATGTTTACTGTTCATTTATATTGTTTATTTCTCTTTTCTTTATTATCTAATTATTTAACTTGCTTTGGCAATGATAACATATGTTTCCCATGCCAATAAAGACCTTCAATTGAATTGAATTGAGAGAGGGAGGAAGAGAGAGAGGGAGGAAGAGAGAGAAAGAAAGAAAGAGATAGAGGAACACAGAGAGAGAGAGAGAGAGGCAGAGAGAGAGAGAGAGAGAGAGAGAGAGAGAGAGAGAGAGGCAGAGAGAGAGTGAGGCAGAGAGAGAGAGAGAGGCAGAGAGAGAGAGAGAGAGAGAGAGAGAGAGAGGCAGAGAGAGAGTGAGGCAGAGAGAGAGAGAGGCAGAGAGAGAGAGAGAGAGAGAGAGAGAGAGAGAGAGAGAGAGAGAGAGAGAGAGAGAGAGAGAGAGAAAGCAGAGGCTACTTACCAAACACAGTGGTCATCAACTTCTGGACCTTAGAGTTGACCCCTCCTATTCTGTAGAGGCCCAAGGTGTTGATCCCTATGAGTTCGTACAAACACACCAGTGGTGGGAAAAGTCCTCAATTGTCTTACTCCAGTAAAAGTAAAGATGCCTTAATAGAAAATTACTCCAGTAAAAGTGAAAGAACTCAGTAAAATATAACTTGAGTAAAAGTCTAAAAGTATTTGGTTTTAAATATACTTAAGTATCACAAGTAAATGGATCAAAGATCAAAAGTAAAATGATTAAGCAAACCAGGTAGCCAGGGGCACACAGGACAGCCAGGGGCACACTCCAACACTCGGACATAATTTACAAACGAAGCATTTCATTTCTCTATTTTGCCAAGGAGAAGGAAGAAAAAATGGCTGCTATGATGACTCACCTCGTACCTCCACCAAGTCAATACATTTCCTCACAAAATTAAACCCTGCCTCGTTTAGGTACGCTGTAACACAGGGAACACAAAGGGCAGGGTTAACTGGGTTCAGCACATAGAACACAAGGTCCCATGGGGCTCTGTGGAAAAGTAGTGCACTACACAGGGCGGCGGGGTAGCCTAGTGGTTAGCGCGTTGGACTAGTAACCAGAAAGGTTGCAAGATCAATTCCCCGAGCTGACAAGGTACAAATCTGTCTTTCTGCCCCTGAACAAGGCAGTTAACCCACTGTTACTAGGCTGTCATTGAAAATAAGAATTTGTTCTTAACTGACTTATCTAGTAAAATAAAGGTAATTTTTTTTTTTTTTTTAATAAAAAACAAACACAGGGAATAGGGGGCGATTGTGTGATTGCAGCTGTTCTCTCACACAGAGAGTGTGTACTAATGATGATCCACACTATTCAAATTAGTCTGACTGAGTTAATGGGTAGAAGTGGATGTCTACAGACAACAACGACGGTTAGCATTAGAATAATGCATCTGTTAATACACATATGATTTACTCTTTGTACACTTAGGAGAGTCAGAACTATACTATACTTTACATGCATTGTGTAGTATATTGTACATGTGTTGTGTAGTATATTTGACATGTGTTGTGTAGTATGTTTTACATGTGTTGTGTAGTATATTGTATATGTGTTGTGTAGTAAATTGTACATGCATTGTGTAGTATATTGTACATGTGTTGTGTAGTATATTGTACATGTGTTGTGTAGTATATTGTGCCTGTGTTGTGTAGTATATTGCACATGTGTTGTGTAGTATATTGTACATCTGTTGTGTAGTAAATTGTACATGTGTTGTGTAGTATATTGTACATGTGTTGTGTAGTAAATTGTACATGTGTTGTGTAGTATATTGTACATTTGTTGTGTAGTAAATTGTACATGTGTTGTGTAGTATACTGTACATGTGTTGTGTATTATATTGTACATGTGTTGTGTAGTATGTTGCACATTTGTTGTGTAGTAAATTGTACATGTGTTGTGTAGTATATTGTACATTTGTTGTGTAGTAAATTGTACATGTGTTGTGTAGTATACTGTACATGTGTTGTGTATTATATTGTACATGTGTTGTGTAGTATATTGTACATGTGTTGTGTAGTAAATTGTACATGTGTTGTGTAGTATACTGTACATGTGTTGTGTATTATATTGTACATGTGTTGTGTAGTATATTGTACATTTGTTGTGTAGTAAAGTGTACATGTGTTGTGTAGTATATTGTACATGTGTTGTGTAGTATATTGTACATTTGTTGTGTAGTAAAGTGTACATGTGTTGTGTAGTATATTGTACATGTGTTGTGTATTATATTGTACATGTGTGGTGTAGTATAAAATACTTACTCTCTTCTTTCTTGCTCAGAATGGCTGGAAGGTTGTAAATCTAGATCAAATCAACAGAGTTAATTACACTCAGTGGAAAACCCTTTTACATCCTAAAGCAGAGTGTCAAACTCACTTCTTGGAGGGACATGTGTGTTTGTTATTAACCCTTTACACTGGTGGAAATTCTCCTATGTGGATAGAGCTACACCGAAATGTTTCTTACTGAAGAAGTATGGAAAGCATATGCATAACCATAAAGCAATGAAAAGGGAATAGTTTGGAGATGATGGGAACATTATCAGGCCAAAAGTGAGGACACAACAGTTCACCTGATACAAGACTGAATCCATTACACTGTTGATTGCCTTTTACATTTACTGTTCTTTTCGCCTCATTTGCTGAACTAAATCGGAAAATACTCTGGATACATTCAGTGACATGATTAGAATATTCCTGGAGAATGTGTGGTAGGTGCAACATAAGACAAAACAAATGTCAAAAAGTTTGAGGGAGAGGTCTAACTGGTGTCTCCAAGTGGCCACACACCTCTCCAAGTGGCCACACACCTCTCCAAGTGGCCACACAAACCTCTCCAAGTGGCCACACACCTCTCCAAGTCGCCACACACCTCTCCAAGTGGCCACACACCTCTCCAAGTGGCCACACACCTCTCCAAGTGGCCACACACCTCTCCAGACTGTGGGTTTGAGTGAGAGGTCTAACTGGTGTCTCTAAGTGGCCACACACCTCTCCAAGTGTGCATAGTTCCTAAGTCATTTCAATGCACTTTTATGACTCAAAAAAGATTCTTCAACTATAAGGTGTTTATTTGTAGCTCTCCTAGTTGTGCCGATGAGGAACTAGAGCAAGCACACTTGTTGTTGTTTTGTTTGGAACACAGCCCTGCATCCCTCACCATCACACAATTACTGTTGTTGTTTTGTTTGGAACACAGCCCTGCATCCCTCACCATCACACAATTACTGTTGTTGTTTTGTTTGGAACACAGCCCTGCATCCCTCACCATCACAAAATTACTGTTGTTGTTTTGTTTGGAACACAGCCCTGCATCCCTCACCATCACACAATTACTGTTGTTATTTACGCAATCCAAAAAACGGTATTTTATCTATCTGGGTCAGCTGGTCATTAGGCTTGCTTGTATGACATCAAAGCGGTACTTATTGTAATCTTCAATGTTTCATCTTTCAAAATACACAGAGTCTGAGATCTTACTTTGCCCAAGAACCAGGAGGGATGGGGGCATCTTACTGTCGCGCGAGCTGCTCCAGTTCAGAACGGCTGTCGGTCAAAACGCATACAGTATTCCATACAGCCACCGTATTTCAGTGTAGGTGTTTATCAGTGGCCAAATCTGCCATTTTCAACCCGTATACGAGTACGAGTGTAAAGGGCTACAACCTAGACAACCAGGTTACAACGGGAGTTCCTAACTAATCAATGATGTTAATTGATCAATCAAGTATAAGGGAGGGGTGAAAACCCTCAGACATACAGCCCACCAGGAATTGAGCTTGACACACCTGTCCAAAAGCTACAGTATAGTTATGTTTCATACAGCCAGCAGGGGGCACCAAAGACAAACATATTTTCACTGTGTCCCTGCCAGACCAGCTAGACTGCACTAGAGTGGGAATATAAAAGGAAAGATGGAAAGGGAGAGAGAGAGAGAGAGAGAGAGAGAGAGAGAGAGAGAGAGAGAGAGAGAGAGAGAGAGAGAGAGAGAGAGAGAGAGAGAGAGATGGGGGGGTGTAAATAAAATAGAGAGAGAGAGTGGAAGAGAGAGAAAGGAAGAGAGAACATGCAAGATAGAAAGAGACAGAGGGGAGAGAGTAGGATGAGAAGAGAGAGGGAGAGATAAGAAGAGAGGGAGAGATGAGAAGAGAGGGGGAGAGATGAGAAGAGAAGAGAGAGGGAGAGGTGAGAAGAGAGAGGGAGAGATGAGATGAGAAGAGAGAGGGAGAGATGAGAAGAGAGAGGGAGAGATGAGAGAGAGAGGGAGAGAAGAGAAGAGAGAGGGAGAGATGAGATGAGAAGAGAGAGGGAGAGATGAGAAGAGAGATGAGAGGGAGAGATGAGAAGAGAAGAGAGAGGGAGAGAAGAGAAGAGAGAGGGAGAGGTGAGAAGAGAGAGGGAGGGAGAGATGAGAAGAGAGAGGGAGAGAGGAGATGAGAAGAGAGAGAGGAGAGATGAGAAGAGAGAGGAGAGAGAGATGAGAAAGAGAGAGGAGAGAAGAGAAGAAAAGAGGAGTAGATGAGATGAGAAGAGAGAGGAGAGATGAGATGAGAAGAGAGAGAGGGAGATGAGATGAGAAGAGAGGAGAGAGAGAGAGAGAGAGGAGAGAGAGAAGAGAAGAGAGGAGAGATGAGATGAGAAGAGAGAGGAGAGATGAGATGAAGAGAGAGGGAGAGAGAAAGAGAGAGAGAGGGAGAGATGAGAGGGAGAGATGAGAAGAAGAGAGAGGAGAGATGAAGAGAAGAGAGAGGGAGAGGAGAGAGAAGAGAGAGGAGAGAGAGGAGAAGAGAGAGGGAGAGAAGAGAAGAGAGAGAGAGGAAGAGAAGAGAGAGAGAGAAGAAGAGAGAGGAGAGAGAGAAAGAGAGGAGAGATGAGATAGAGATGAGAAAGAGAGGAGAGAAGAAAGAAGAGGAGAGATGAGATGAGAAAGAGAGGGAGATGAGATGAGAAAGAGAGAGGAGAGAGGAGAGAAAGAGAAGAGAAGAGAGAGAGGAGAGAAGAGAGAGAGAGAGAAGAGAAGAGAGAGATGAGAGAGAGAGAGGGAGAGAAGAGAAGAAAAGAGGGAGAGAGAAGAGAGAGAGAGAGAGAAGAGAGAGAGAGGAGAGAGAGAGAAGAGAGAGAGAAAAGAGGAGAAAGAGAGAAGGAGGGAGAGAGAAGAGATGAGAAAGAGAGAGAGAGAGAAGAGAGAGAAGAGAGAGGAGAGAAGAGAAGAGAGAGGGAGAGATGAGAAGAGAAGAGAGAGGAGAGGAGAGAGAGAAGAGAGAGAGGGAGAGGGGAGAGAGAGAGAGAGAGAGAGAAGAGAGAGGAGAGAAGAAGAGAGGGAGAGATGAGAGAGAGAGAGAGGAGAGATGAGAAGAGAAGAGAGGGAGAGAGGAAGAGAAGAGAGGGAGAGGTGAGAAGAGAGGGGGAGAGAGATGAAGAGAGAGAGAAGAGAGAGGGAGAGAGAGAGAGAGAGGGAGAAGAGAGAGAGAGGAAGAGAGAGAGAGAGAAAGAGAGAGAGGGAGAGAGAGGAGAGAGAGAGAGGAGAGAGAGAAGAGAGAGGGAGAGAAAGAAGAGAGAGAGAGAGAGAAGAGAGAGGGAGAGAGGGAGAGGTGAGAGAAGAGAGGGAGAGAAAGAGAGAGAGAAGAGAGAGGTGAGAGAGAGGGAGAGAGAGAGAGAGAGAGGAGAGAAGAGAGAGAGAGAGAAGAGAAGAGAGGGAGAGAGAGAGAAGAGAGAGAGAGAAAGAGAGAAGAGAGAGAGAGAGAGAGAGAAGAGAAGAGAGGAGAGAGAAAGAGAGAAGAGAGAGAGAGAGAGAAGAGAAGAGAGAGGAAGAGAAGAGAGAGAGGGGAGAGTGAGAAGAGAGAGAGAGAGAGATGAGATGAGAAGAGAGAGAGGGAGAGATGAGAAGAGAGAGGGAGAGAAGAGAAGAGAGAGATGAGATGAGAAGAGAGAGGGAGAGATGAGAAGAGAGAGGGAGAGATGAGAAGGAGAGATGAGATGAGATGAGAAGAGAGAGGGAGAGATGAGATGAGAAGAGAGAGGGAGAGAAGAGAAGAGAGAGGGAGAGATGAGAGGGAGAGATGAGAAGAGAAGAGAGAGGGAGAGAAGAAAAGAGAGAGGGAGAGGTGGGGAGAGGTGAGAAGAGAGAGGGAGGGAGAGATGAGAAGAGAGAGGGAGAGAAGAGAAGAGAGAGGGAGAGATGAGAAGAGAGAGGGAGAGGTGAGAAGAGAGAGGGAGAGAAGAGAAGAGAGAGGGAGAGAAGAGAAGAGAGGGAGAGATGAGATGAGAAGAGAGAGGGAGAGATGAGATGAGAAGAGAGAGGGAGAGAAGAGAAGAGAGAGGGAGAGATGAGAGGGAGAGATGAGAAGAGAAGAGAGAGAGGGAGAAGAGAGAGAGAGAAGAGAAAGAGAGAGGGAGAGGTGAGAGAGGGAGAGAGAGAGAAGAGAGAGAGGAGAGGTGAGAAGAGAGAGGAGGAGAGATGAGAAGAGAGAGAGGAGAGAAGAGAAGAGAGAGAGAGAGAGAAGAGAAAGAGAGAGAGAGAGAGAGGTAAGAAGAGAAGAGAGAGGAGAGATGAGAAGAGAGAGGAGAGATGAAGAGAGAGAAGAGAGAGGGAGAGGTGAGAAGAGAGAAGAGAGAGAGAGAGAGGTGAGAGAGAGAGAGGAGAGATGAGATGAGAAGAGAGAGAGGAGAGGTGAGAGAAGAGGGAAGAGAGAGGAGAGAGAGGTGAGAAGAGAGAGAGAGATGAGAGATGAGGAAGAGAGAGAGGAGAGGGAGAATGAGAGAGAAGAGAGAGAGGAGAGGTGAGAAGAGAAGAGAGAGGGAGAGGTGAGAAGAGAGAGGGAGAGATGAGATGAGAAGAGAGAGGGAGAGATGAGAAGAGAGAGGGAGAGATGAGAAGAGAGAGGAAGAGAAGAGAAGAGAAGAGAGAGGAAGAGAAGAGAGAGGGAGAGGTGAGAAGAGAAGAGAGAGGGAGAGGTGAGAAGAGAGAGGGAGAGATGAGAAGAGAGAGGGAGAGATGAGAAGAGAAGAGAGAGGGAGAGGTGAGAAGAGAAGAGAGAGGGAGAGGTGAGAGAAGAGAGAGGGAGAGAGATGAGAAGAGAGAGGGAGAGATGAGAAGAGAGAGGGAGAGATGAGAAGAGAGAGAGAGAGATGAGAAGAGAGAGGGAGAGAAGAGAAGAGAGAGGGAGAGATGAGATGAGAAGAGAGAGGAAGAGATGAGAAGAGAGAAGAGAAGAGAGGGAGAGATGAGATGAGAAGAGAGAGGGAGAGAAGAGAAGAGAGAGGGAGAGATGAGAGGGAGAGATAAGAGAAGAGAGAGGGAGAGAAGAGAGAGGGAGAGATGAGAAGAGAAGAGAGAGGCGAGACGAGAAGAGAGAGGGAGAGAAGAGAAGAGAAGAGAGAGGGAGAGATGAGAAGAGAGAGGGAGAGAAGAAAGAGGGAGAGAAGAGAGAGGGAGAGAGAGAAGAGAGATGGATAGGTTCCTCACCGGCTCCTTGCCATCCATAGCCTCCAGCCACAGCCTTCTGTTGGACTCAGACAGAGCCTGGAGAGTCACGATGCCATGCCTGGAACAGGTTCACACACCACACAGGACACTTTAGTCACATCACATCTCAATGCCAAGGGTCCATAAGTTGCATCCCAAATGGCACCCTATTCCCTATATAGTGCACTACTTTTGACCAGGGCCCATAGGCTCTCCTTCTCTCATAGGCTTCTGGTCAAAAGTAGTGCACTATATAGGGAATAGGGTGCCGTTTGAGTCGTATTCAGAGTGATACAGTATCAGGCCATGTTAAAACACCAAACACCTCTATAAAATGAATTCAATTATATGACTACTGTGCATAGCAGTCTTCACACAGTACTGTGTGTCCTTCTCTAAATCATGTCAGTGATTACATTCCCACTCCAAATTAAACCGATTAACAGTGCTTGATTTGATTTGTCCTCCTTGCATGCATTCCCTGTAGGGTATCTCCAGGTGGGTCTAATCGCTGAATTCAGACCAATTTTGGATTATTGTGAAGTTAAAATAAACCACTGACTGTAGAGGCTGCCTTCCTGAAATAATATGCAGTCGGTGTGCATAATGCCTCTGGGCCCTGCCAAAGTTTTGTGCATAATGTCTCTGTCCCTTCCCAATGATCTGAAATTAACATTCTAATAATAGGCCTACAGTACGGTTGCATGTACATGTACTAATGTAACAGTACTAATGTAAAAGTACTAATGTAATACTACTCATGTAATATTATCCATGTAATAGTACTAATGTAATAGTACTAATGTAAAAGTACTAATGTAATACTACTCATGTAATAGTACTAATGTAATATTATCCATGTAATAGTACTAATGTAATAGTACTAATGTACGAGTATTCATGTATAGTACTAATGTAATAGTAGTAATGCAATATTACTAATGTAATAGTATTAATGTAATAGTATTAATGTAATAGTATTAATGGTATAGTATCCATGTAATAGTATTAACAAAATAGTACTAATGTAATAGCATCTGTGTAATAGTATTAATGTCATAGTATCAATGTAATAGTATTAATGTCATAGTATCCACATAATATTATCCATGTAATAGTATTAATGTAATAGTATCCATGTGATAGTATTAATGCAATAGTATCTATGTAATAGTATTAATATAATAGTATTCATGTAATATTATCCATGTAATAGTATCCATGTGATAGTATTAATGCAATAGTATAGACGTAATAGTATTGATTTAATAGTATTAATGTAATAGTATCCATATAATAGTATTAATGGTATAGTATCCATGTAATAGTATTAATATAATAGTATAGACGTAATAGTATTGATTTAATAGTATTAATATCATAGTATAGACGTAATAGTATTGATTTAATAGTATTAATATAATAGTATCCATGTAATAGTATCCATGTAATAGTATTAATGTAATAGTATCAATGTTATAGTATCCATGTAATAGTATTAATGTAATAGTATCAATGGTATAGTATCCATGTAATAGTATTAATATAATAGTATTAATGTAATAGTATCTATGAATTAGTATTAATATAATGGTATTAATGTAATTGTATCCACATAATATTATCCATGTAATAGTATCCATGTGATAGTATTAATGCAATAGTATAGATGTATATATAATATATAGATAATATTGATTTAATAGTATTAATGTAATAGTATCCATATTATTAATGGTATAGTATCCATGTAATAGTATTAACGTAAAATTACTAATGTAATAGTTTTAATGTAATAGTATCCATGTAATAGTATCCATGTAATAGTATTCATGTAATAGTATCCATGTAATAGTATTAACGTAATAGTATTAATGTAATAGTATCCATGTAATATCATCCATGTACTAATATTAATGTAATAGTACAAATATAATATTATTGTAATAGTATCCATGTAATAGTACTAATGTAATAGTACTAATGTAATAGTATCCATGTAATAGTATTAATGTAATAGTATCCATGTAATAGTATCCATGTAATAGTATCCATGTAATAGTATTAATGTAATATTATTAATGTAATAGTATCCATGTAATAGTACTAATGTAATAGTACTAATTTAATAGTATCCATGTTTTAGAATCCATGTAATAGTATCCATGTAATAGTATCCATGTAATAGTATCCATGTTTTGGAATCCATGTAATAGTATCCATGTAATAGTATCCATGTTTTAGAATCCATGTAATAGTATCCATGTAATAGTATCCATGTTTTAGAATCCATGTAATAGTATCCATGTAATAGTACTAATGTAATAGTACTAATGTAATAGTATCCATGTAATAGTATCCATGTAATAGTATCCATGTAATAGTATCCATGTAATAGTATTAATATAATAGTATTAATATAATAGTATTCATGTAATAGTATCCATGTAATAGTATCCATGTAATAGTATCCATGTAATAGTATCCATGCAATAGTATCCATGCGATAGTATCCATGCGATAGTATCCATGCGATAGTATCCATGTAATAGTATCCATGTAATAGTATCCATGTAATAGTATCCATGTAATAGTATCCATGTAATAGTAAATAAATGTTAACATGTACTCATACATTGATGCATTCCCAACATTACCCCCCACCGGCTAGTAGTAAGAGTTAGCACTAGCTGATAGCCATGTAGCTAGACGCTGCTGCTGATGCTGCTGACGTGTCGGTATAGGGTGGCCTGCCTCTGCTGTGGTGGCTCAGAACACCCAGACAGCTAGTGTAATGTAATGATGATGAATGGATGAGCTGGAGATGAACATGCTGTGTCCATTTTAAGACAACCTCATGCCTCACTCTGGTGTGAGGGCTCCCCCACTAATTTATTTTCCCCACTAATACTAAACGATATGTGGGGGAAATAAATAAAGCTGACCGAAGATCAGGGGGAAACTCCCAACGTATCCCAGGGCGAGGCTTGAGGGTAAGGATGCCCTCAAAATGTATACCGTACAGGAAGATGACTGGGGTCGTGGCTCCACGTTGCCCTTGTGGTTAGAACCTTGTGGCATAGCTGATCTTTCAGGTGATAAATTAGTTAGCTACCCAGCCAGTTAAATAGGAGTTACTGTCCATGCTCACCTCAGCAGCGCTCAGATTGGAGGTGAAGAGAGCTGCTCTGACCAGACCTGGGTTCAAATACACCTTGAAATCATTTAAAATACTTTGTGTTTTTTTTGTGTGTTGCCTGTATCAATCAAACCAATGGATGTACGTATAATAATATTCCCCAAACTGTATACCTGCCCATCTGCCAGGCTAGAACAAATGCTGAAATTATTTGAAAGATTTCAAATAGTATTTGAATCCAAGTCTGGTGGTTAGCTACTGCTACACCCTCCCTCTCCGTTCTGAAACAACACCGACCCAGCCGAGCGAAGGCCTGAATGTGCTGATGCCATCATCTCATGAATTAAACTACTTGATCAATGGCTTTTCTTCTCGTTCTCCAGGACCGGTTTGATTTGCACCTGAACGTCTGTCTGCCTCTTCCTGCACTTCTTACTATAAGTCGTATTAATCAACAATGTTCCCCCCATGCATTAAGGGGCTCTGAAATCTGACAATTGTACAATTGGAATCAAGTTGATGAATGAATCCATTACTTAAAGTCAGAATGATATTATTGAAATCATTATAGTAATTGTAGATGAGAAGAAATGATTCAAGTGGAATATTATTTTGTGTCACGCTTTCCTTTCCCATCAAAATGGATTGTGATTAGAGAAGTCTGATTAGGTGATTGTGATTGGTGAAGTCTGATTCAGTGATTGTGATTGGAGAAGTCTGATTCGATGATTGTGATTGGTGAAGTCTGATTCGGTGGAATCGGTGGAATGGAAAGATTAAAAAAAGCAATGTATTTTATTCAAAGTTAATTTGAAGTTGTAAAGTTTGATAGATTCAGTGAGTGAATTAATGGGCACGACTATCAGCCTTGAACACATGCAGCAACATGCTCACTGCCGCAGCAACATGCTCACTGCCGCAGCAACATGCTCACGGCCGCAGCAACATGCTCACGGCCGCAGCAACATGCTCACGGCCGCAGCAACATGCTCACTGCCGCAGCAACATGCTCACTGCCGCAGCAACATGCTCACGGCTGCAGCGACATGCTCACTGCCGCAGCAAAATGCTCACGGCTGCAGCAACATGCTCACGGCTGCAGCAACATGCTCACTGCTGCAGCAACATGCTCACTGCTGCAGCAACATGCTCACTGCTGCAGCAACATGCTCACGGCCGCAGCAACATGCTCACTGCCGCAGCAACATGCTCACGGCCGCAGCAACATGCTCACTGCCGCAGCAACATGCTCACTGCCGCAGCAACATGCTCACGGCTCTGAGAGAGAGGGGACAGTAGAGAGGGGACAGTATAGTAACGTCACTGGTCACATACCGGACTTTACAGAACTTTAACTGAAGCGGTCGGAAAATAGTTCCTTGACAGATGTCAGTTCTACATCGACACGAAGAAACACAGAGAGAGAAGAAGAAATGGGTACAAATAATAGAAAACTAAAACAAGAGAATGTACGTATAAAAGACTTGCTTACTAGCTAGCACATTTAGTCAAACAAAAGGCTTCGGTGAAAGGACACTTAAAGAACATGCAGGACACAAACAGACAGAGCTGAAAACATCTTAACACATCTACACACTAATAATAACAAAGGCTAAAAATAGCCAATCAGGTTTAAACAGGGAGTTTAAACCGCTAATGAAAAGGGAAATCCAATTGTTTTCCACATATGGCGTCTGTCTTTTCAAATCCCACAGAGTTGCAATCGGTCCCAACTGACTTCAGTGGAACCAGCACTAGTCTGATGACAACAATCACTACAATGACAACTGGGTCTGTTACTGTAATCATAACTGACTACCGTTGCCATGCCATAGGCACACCATTTCTACAGCAGTTGGCTAGAGTCATTGACTACCATTGCCATGCCACGCCACAGTCATAGCCATTTGGCTAGAGCACAGACAGGGCAGGGACCAGCAGGCTATATAGGAGCGCCAGTTTTAGTAAAAATGAAATGATTCCTACAAATACTGATATGAATAATGATGACAGACCTCTCTACCACTTCGATGTCGAAGCAGAAACGCTTGTCGATGGAGTCAGTCTTCCTTCGGATACAGGACTTCAGCTTGAACATCTCAGATGGACTCACCACCAGACCATTCTAGAACACAAGAGGGACTCGTGATTAGACTGGTGTAGAACACAACAGAGGGACTCATGATTAGACTGGTGTAGAACACAACAGAGGGACTCATGATTAGACTGGTGTAGAACACAACAGAGGGACTCATGATTAGACTGGTGTAGAACACAACAGAGGGACTCATGATTAGACTGGTGTAGAACACAACAGAGCTATGGGAGGATTTAAAATAGTTTGTTTTTGGTGACAAAGAAACCTTATGGGTTCAAAATGGAATTCCTACAGGGGAAATCATTTATAGGGCCCTTTTCCTGAGAAGACCAGGTATTTCCTGATCAGCTCTAGTTTATAGTCTAGAACTAGGGCCCAGAGTATTTCCTGGTCAGCTCTAGTTTATACCCTAGAACTAGGGCCCAGAGTATTAACGGTCAGGTCTAGTTTATAGTCTAGAACTAGGGCCCAGAGTATTAATGGTCAGGTCTAGTTTATAGTCTAGAACTAGGGCCCAGAGTATTAATGGTCAGGTCTAGTTTATAGTCTAGAACTAGGGCCCAGAGTATTAATGGTCAGGTCTAGTTTATAGTCTAGAACTAGGGCCCAGAGTATTTCCTGGTCAGGTCTAGTTTATACCCTAGAACTTGGGCCCAGAGTATTAATGGTCAGGTCTAGTTTATAGTCTAGAACTAGGGCCCAGAGTATTAATGGTCAGGTCTAGTTTATAGTCTAGAACTAGGGCCCAGAGTATTTCCTGGTCAGGTCTAGTTTATACCCTAGAACTTGGGCCCAGAGTATTAATGGTCAGGTCTAGTTTATAGTCTAGAACTAGGGCCCAGAGTATTTCCTGGTCAGGTCTAGTTCATACCCTAGAACTAGGGCCCAGAGTATTTCCTGGTCAGGAAACACTCTGGACACTAATAATATAATGTTTATCACTGTCCAGTAGAAGCATGTGTACTACAGTATACACTACCTGTTTGCCAGCTGATTTGGTTTCAAAGTTGGTCATGGTGAAGGTTTTGCTGCCCTTCTCATACGTACAGTAGTGTCGCGTCCACGTGCATCCCAGCGGCCCTGAAGCAGAGAGAAGGAACAACACAGCCATGATTGGCCATGAAAGAACAACAAATACATTGAAAAAAGGACACCTATTCCCTATATAGTGCACCACTTTTGACCAGGGCCTGTAGGGCCCTGTAGTGCACTATATAGGGAATAGGCTGCAATTTGGGACGGAGACAACAACAACCAAATTAAGCCATGATTGCTTCCTGAAACCACAATGTTCTGGAAGGACTTCTGAAATTAAATTCCTAATTAAGTAAGATAAAACAACATGTTGTTGTTTATCATCTGAGATAAAGTTTCCAGTATTCAGGGTATTTCCTCCAGTTCAAGTTCGAGAGCACATCAAAGCTGGACGAGGAAATATAATGAGTTAGAGTTACGGTCTCAGACTTAGAGTTACGTTCCCAGAGTTACAGTTGTGTTCTCAGAGTCAGAGTTTTGTTCTCAGATTTCGGAGTTATAATCTCAGAGTCAGAGTTTTGTTCTCAGATTTCGGAGTTATAATCTCAGAGTCAGAGTTTTGTTCTCAGATTTCGGAGTTATAATCTCAGAGTCAGAGTTTTGTTCTCAGATTTCTGCGTTATAATCTCAGAGTCAGAGTTTTGTTCTCAGATTTCAAGTTTATAATCTCAGAGTCAGAGTTTTGTTCTCAGATTTCTGAGTTATAATCTCAGAGTCAGAGTTTTTTTCTCAGATTTCGGAGTTATAATCTCAGAGTCACAGTTTTGTTCTCAGATTTCGGAGTTATAATCTCAGAGTCAGAGTTTTGTTCTCAGATTTCTGAGTTATAATCTCAGAGTCAGAGTTTTGTTCTCAGATTTCTGGGTTATAAAAATCAAATTTTATTTGTCACATACACATGGTTAGCAGATGTTAATGCGAGTGTAGCGAAATGCTTGTGCTTCTAGTTCCGACCATGCAGTAGTATCTAACAAGTAATCTAACAAATTCACAACAACTACCTTATACACACACAAGAGTAAAGGAATGAATACGAGTATGTACATATAAATATATGGATGAGCGATGGCTGACCGGCATAGGCAAGATGCAGTAGATGGTATGGAGTACAGTATATACACATATATATGAGATGAGTAATGTAGGATATGTAAACATTATATAAATGGCATTGTTTAAAGTGGCTAGTGATACATTATTTCATCCAATTATAATTATTAAAGTGGCTAGAGATTTGGGTCGATGACCGAGCGGCATAGGCAAGATACAGTAGATGGTTTAGAGTACAGTGTATACATTTGATATGAGTATGTCGGATACGTAAACATTATATACAAAATTGTTTAAAGTGGCTAGTGATACATTTGTTACATCCAATTCCTATGTATAAAGTGGCTAGAGATTTAAGTCAGTATGTTGGCAGCAGCCACTCAATGTTAGTGATGGCTGTTTAACAGTCTGATGGCCTTGAGGTAGAAGCTGTTTTTCAGTCTCTCGGTCCCAGCTTTGATGCACCTGTACTGACCTCGCCTTCTGGATGATAGCGGGGTGAACAGGCAGTGGCTCGGGTGGTTGTTGTCCTTGATGATCTTTTTGGCCTTTCTGTGACATCGGGTGGTGTAGGTGTCCTGGAGGGCAGGTAGTTTAACCCGGTGATGCGTTGTGCAGTCCTCACTACCCTCTGGAGAGCCTTACGGTTGTGGGCGGAGCAGTTGCCGTACCAGGCGGTGATACAGCCCGACAGGATGCTCTCGATTGTGCATCTGTAAAAGTTTGTGAGTGATTTTGGTGACAAGCCAAATTTCTTCAGCCTCCTGAGGTTGAAGAGGCGCTGTTGCGCCTTCTTTACCACGCTGTCTGTGTGGGTGGACCAATTCAGTTTGTCCGTGATGTGTACGCCGAGGAACTTAAAACTTTCCACCTTCTCCACTACTGTCCCCTCGATGTGGATAGGGGTGCTCCCTCTCCTGTTTCCTGAAGTCCACGATCATCTCCTTTGTTTTGTTGACATTGAGTGAGAGGTTATTTTCCTGACACCACACTCCGAGGGCCCTCACCTCCTCTCTGTAGGCCGTCTCGTCGTTGTTGGTAATCAAGCCTACCACTGTAGTGTCGTCAGCAAACTTGATGATTGAGTTGGATGCGTGCTTGGCCACGCAGTCATGGAGTAAACAGGGAGTACAGGAGAGGGCTGAGAACGCACCCTTGTGGGGCCCCAGTGTTGAGGATCAGCGGGGTGGAGATGTTGTTTCCTACCCTCACCACCTGGGACCGGCCCGTCAGGAAGTCCAGGACCCAGTTGCACAGGCTGGAGTCGAGACCCAGGGTCTCGAGCTTAATGACGAGCTTGGAGGGAACTATGGTGTTAAATGCTGAGCTGTAGTCGATGAACAGCATTCTTACATAAGTATTCCTCTTGTCCAGATGGGTTAAGGCAGTATGCAGTGTGATTGCGATTGCGCTGCCTGTGGACCTATTGGGACGGTAAGCAAATTGGAGTGGGTCCAGGGTGTCTGGCAGGATGGAGGTGATATGATCCTTGACTAATCTCTCAAAGCACTTCATGATGACGGAAGTGAGTGCTACGGGCGATAGTCATTTAGCTCAGTCACCTTAGCTTTCTTGGGAACAGGAACAATGGTGGCCCTCTTGAAGCATGTGGGAACAGCAGACTGGGATAGGGACTGATTGAATATGTCCGTAAACACACCAGCCAGCTGGTCTGCGCATGCTCTGAGGACACGGCCAGGGATGCCATCTGGGCCGGCAGCCTTGCGAGGGTTAACACATTTAAATGTTTTTCTCACATTGGCTGCGGTGAAGGTGAGCCCGCAGGTTTTGGTAGCGGGCCGTGTCGGTGGCACTGTATTGTCCTCAAAGCGAGCAAAGAAGTTGTTTAGTTTGTCTGGGAGCAGGGCGTCATGGTCCGCGACGGGCTGGTTTTCTTTTTGTAGTCCGTGATTGACTGTAGACCCTGCCACATTCCTCTTGTGTCTGAGCCATTGAATTGTGACTCTACTTTGTCTCTATATTGACGCTTAGCTTGTTTGATTGCCTTGCGGAGGGAGTAGCTGCACTGTTTGTATTCAGTCATGTTTCCGGTAGCCTTTACCTGGTTAAAAGCAGTGGTTCGCGCTTTCAGTTTCTCTGCTAATGCTGCCATCAATCCATGGTTTCTGGTTGGGGAAGGTTTTGATATTTGCTATGGGTACAACATCACCAATGCATTTGCTAATAAACTCGCTCACCGAATCAGCGTATACATCAATGTTGTTGTCAGATGCTATCCGGAACATATCCCAGTCCACGTGCTCGAAGCAATCTTGCAGCATGGAATCAGATTGGTCGGACCAGCGTTGAACAGACCTGAGAACGGGCGTTTCCTGTTTTAGTTTCTGTTTGTAGGCTGGGAGCAACAAAATGGAGTCATGGTCAGACTTGCCGAAAGGAGGCGGAGAATAGCCTTGTATGCATCACGGAAGTTGGAATAACAGTGGTCCAGGATTTTACCAGCCGGGTGGCACATTCGATATGCTGGTAAAATTTCGGGAGCCTTGTTCTTAAATTAGCCTTATTAAAATCCCCAGCCACAATAAATGCAGCCTCAGGATATGTGGTTTCCAGTTTACATAGAGTCCGATGAATTTCTTTCAGTGCCGTCGATGTATTAGCTTGAGGGGGGATGTACACGGCTGTGATTATAATCGAAGAGAATTCTCTTGGTAGATAATGCGGTCTGCATTTGATTGTAATGAATTCTATGTCAGGTGAACAAAAGGACTTGAGTTCCTGTATGTTGTTATGATCACACCACGTCTCGTTAATCATAAGACACACACCCCGCCTTCTTCTTACCAGAGAGATGTTTGTTTCTGTCGGTGCGATGCGTGGAGAAACCAGGTGGCTGTACCGACTCTGATAACGTGTCCTGAGTGAGCCATGTTTCCGTGAAGCAAAGAACGTTGCAGTCTCGAATGTCTCTCTGAAAGGCAACCCTCGATCGGATTTCGTCTACTTTGTTGTCAAGAGACTGTACATTGGCGATTAAAATACTCGGGAGAGGTGCACGATCGCCCGTCGGCGTAAGCTTGACCAAAAGACCGGCGCGTTTCCCTCTTCTCGGCGCCGCTGTTGTTTTGAGTAGCCACGTGCTATCCAGTCTGTTGTTGTGTTTGGGTTAACGAAAGGAGAATCCTCTTTGGGAAAGTCGTATTCCTGGTCGTAATGTTGGTAAGTTGACGCGTTGCTCTTATATCCAATAGTTCCTCCCGGTTGTATGTAATAAAACTTAATATTTTCCGGGGTAACAATGTAAGAAGTAATACATAAAAAAACAAAATACTGCATGGTTTCCTGAGAACGTGAAGCGAGGCTGCCATCTCTGTCGGCGCCGGAAGATAGGTCTTCATTCTCTGTATGCTAAATCGGAGTTATAATCTCAGAGTCAGAGTTTTGTTCTCAGATTTCAAGTTTATAATCTCAGAGTCAGAGTTTTGTTCTCAGATTTCTGAGTTATAATCTCAGAGTCAGAGTTTTTTTCTCAGATTTCGGAGTTATAATCTCAGAGTCAGAGTTTTGTTCTCAGATTTCTGAGTTATAATCTCAGAGTCAGAGTTTTGTTCTCAGATTTCGGAGTTATAATCTCAGAGTCAGAGTTTTGTTCTCAGATATCAGAGTTATAATCTCAGAGTCAGAGTTTTGTTCTCAGATTTCTGAGTTATAATCTCAGAGTCAGAGTTTTAGGGGTCTGGGATAAGGAGTCAGAGGTTACACTCACGTTTCTCCTGGACGTAGAGGAAGCCCTCCATGGTCCACTGCCCTGGAGGTTTGTAGTCCTGATCAGCTGATCTGATTCTCTTCATCAGTTTCTCTACCTCCTGCTTCGTACTCACAAAGTTGTTCCTCGTCTGTATGTACACACACACACACACACACACACACACACACACACACACACACACACACACACAGATCAAAAGATAAAGATTGGCGCAAAACCAGCTTCTGTGTATCAAAATAGAGAGCATGCATCATAACAGGCAACAGATGCAGATGCGATCATTAAAGCTGTTGTGTAGATATCAAACACGACAACACCGACACCAATACACTATAAATTATACAAGCATTTTTCTGGTGACCCAGTGGGACATACTGAGGAAAAATATACATTATTAAAAGATATCAAAAGACGCTGATAGACATAAAAAACGATACTCCATGGTGCCAGAAGAAGAAAAGCACAGTGGAAGATATAATTCACAGAGCAAGTCAACATGACACACTGTGTGTGCTTCCAAAATGGCATCCTATTCCCTATAGAGCCGCATTGGTCTCTGTCCAAAAGTAGTGCACTATATGTGGAATAGGGCGCCATTTCACATATGCTCAGAGCCTAAGTCTGCTGTGGTTTTAACCTGAACAACAACCAGTCTGCTGTGGTTTCAACCTGGACATCAACCAGTCTGCTGTGGTTTCAACCTGGACATCAACCAGTCTGCTGTGGTTTCAACCTGGACATCAACCAGTCTGCTGTGGTTTTAACCTGAACAACAACCAGTCTGCTGTGGTTTCAACCTGGACATCAACCAGTCTGCTGTGGTTTCAACCTGAACAACAACCAGTCTGCTGTGGTCTCAACCTGGACATCAACCAGTCTGCTGTATTGGTACTTAGTATTTATTATGGATCCCCATTAGCTGTTGCCAAAGCAGCAGCTACTCTTCCTGGGGTCCAGTAAAATTAAGGCAGTTTATACAATTTGAAACATTACAATACATTCACAACATACTGCGTGGCCTCAGGCCCTACTCCACCACTACCACATATCTACATTACTAAATCCATGTGTATGTATAGTGCGTATGTTATCGTGTGTGTGTGTGTGTTGCTTCACAGTCCCCACTGTTCCATAAGGTGTTTTTTAACCTGTTTTATAAATCTAATTGTGCTGTTTGCATCACTTACTTGATGTGGAATAGAGTTCCATGTAGTCATGGCTCTATGCAGTTCTGTGCTCCTCCCATAGTCTGTTCTGGACTTGGGGACTGTGAAGAGACCTCTGGTGGCATGTCTTGTGGGGTATGCATGGGTGTCTGAGCTGTGTGCCAGTAGTTTAGACAGACAGCTTGGTGCATTAAACATGTCAATACCTCTCATAAATACAAGTAGTAATGAAGTCAATCTCTTCTCCACTTTCAGCCAGGAGAGATTGACATGCATATTATTAATGTTAGCTCTCTGTGTACATCCAAGGGCCAGCCGTGCTGCCCTGTTCTCAGCCAATTGCAATTTTCCTAAGTCCTTTTTTGTGGCACCTGACCACACGACTGAACAGTAGTCCAGGTGCGACAAAACTAGGGCCTGTAGGACCTGCCTTGTTGATAGTGTTGTTAAGAAGGCAGAGCAGTGCTTTATTATAGACAGACTTCTCCCCATTTTAGCTACTGCTGTATCAATATGTTTTGACCATGACAGTTTACAATTCAGGGTTACTCCAAGCAGTTTAGTCACCTCAACTTGCTCAATTTCCACATTATTTATTACTAGATTTAGTTGAGGTTTAAGGTTTAGTGAATGTTTTGTCCCAAATACAATGATTTTACTTTTAGAAATATTTAGGGTTAACTTATTCCTTGTCACCCAATCTGAAACTAACTGCATGTCACGGATCCCTCCAGGACTGTCATTGCGCACACCTGGTTCTTATTCCCAGTTGCTTAGTAATTGTATAAGTGGGCCCTTTGTTCACCATTGTCCTGTTGATTATTGTTCCATTCTCCCGTTGGTGCATGTGAGTACCTGTGCTGTGTGTTTTGGCTTTCGTGCCATGTTGGATTGCGCAGATGATTCCCGGGCCTCGTCCTGTGTATTTAAATCATTGTGCGTGTCTGTATTTATTCCAGGTACTCCTTGCTCTTTTGTTTTGGGTTTCAACCCTGTATTTTTGTATACGTGTTGGTTTTATTTTCGTCCCCGTGCTTTTATACGGCACGCTGTAATCTGGGAAATAAAAACCCCTATTACGCATTCCTGCGCTTGTCTCCCCATCCCTTCATACCAGCGTGACACTGCAGCTCTTTGTTCAGTGTTGCAGTCATTTCAGTCGCTGTAGTAGCCTGGCGTGTATAGCGTTGAGTCATCCACATACTGTACGTAGACACACTGGCTTTACTCAGAGCCAGTGGTATGTTCGTTAGTAAAAATGTTATGAAACTCCTGAAACGCCTGGGCTACAGCACCCAAAGAGACACATCCATATTTCTCCAGTCAATATATTCTGGAGTTAAGTACAACATACATTTTTATTTTGCTGTGAGATTTTGTGCTTTAGTGGGCTACACAACCTCTTCAGGTGTTAAGAGTTACAAAGCGATATGAATACGTAAACTCTGCAGATTGAACCTGGAGCTACAGTACTTTAGCCAAATAATTTAACTATCGTTGCCATACATAAACTACAGCTCAGCGTTCAACACCACAGTGCCCACAAAGTTCATCACTAATCTAAGGACTCTGGGACTAAACACCTCCCTCTGCAACTGGATCCTGGACTTCCTGATGGGCCACCCCCAGGTGGTAAGGGTAGGTAACAACACATCCGCCACGCTGATCCTCAACACTGGTGACCCTCAGGGGTGCGTGCTCAGTCCCCTCCTGTACTCCCTGTTCACCGACGACAGCGTGGCCAGGCACAACTCCAACACCATCATTCCGTTTGCTGACGACACAACAGTGGTAGGCCTGATCACCGACAACGATGAGACAGCCTGTAGGGAGGAGGTCAGAGACCTGGCAGTGTGTTGCCATGACAACAACTTCTCCCTCAAAGTGAGCGAGACTAAGGAGACGATGGTGGACTACAGGAAAAGGAGGACCGAACAACGACGGGGCTGTAGTGGAGCGGGGTCGAAAGTTTCAAGTTCCTTGATGTCCACATCACCAACAAACTATCATGGTCCAAGCACACCAAGACAGTCGTGAACAGAGCACGACAACACCTATTCCCACTCAGGAGACGGAAAAGATTTGGCATGGGTCCCCAGATCCTCAAAAATTGTCAAAGACTCCAGTCACTCCAAGTCATAGACTGTTCTCTTTGCTACCGCACAGCAAGCTGTACCGGAGCGCCTATGTCTAGGTCCAAAATGCAACTTAACAGATTCTATCCCCAAGCCATAAGACTGATGAACAATTCATCAAATGGCTACCCGACTGTTTATATTGACCCCTGCAAGTAAGCATTTCAAGGTGAGGTCTACACCTGTTGTATTCAGCATTTCAAGGTGAGGTCTACACCTGTTGTATTCAGCATTTCAAGGTGAGGTCTACACCTGTTGTATTCAGCATTTCAAGGTGAGGTCTACACCTGTTGTATTCGACGCATGTGACAAATACAATTTGATTTGATTTGATAGTAGTTAGAGGACTTGGTGGACAGTCAGAATGGTTAGTTAAAGCAGATCTGGGACCAGGATACACAGGTCTGATCTGGGACCAGGCTACTTAGTAAAGACTACAGGTCTGATCTGGGACCAGGCTACTTAGTAAAGATTACAGGTCTGATCTGGGACCAGGCTACTTAGTAAAGACTACAGGTCTGATCCGGGACCAGGCTACTTAGTAAAGATTACAGGTCTGATCTGGGACCAGGCTACTTAGTAAAGACTACAGGTCTGATCTGGGACCAGGCTACTTAGTAAAGACTACAGGTCTGATCTGGGACCAGGCTACTTAGTAAAGATTACAGGTCTGATCTGGGACCAGGCTACTTAGTAAAGACTACAGGTCTGATCTGGGACCAGGCTACTTAGTAAAGACTACAGGTCTGATCTGGGACCAGGCTACTTAGTAAAGACTACAGGTCTGATCTGGGACCAGGCTACTTAGTAAAGATTACAGGTCTGATCTGGGACCAGGCTACTTAGTAAAGACTACAGGTCTGATCTGGGACCAGGCTACTTAGTAAAGACTACAGGTCTGATCTGGGACCAGGCTACTTAGTAAAGACTACAGGTCTGATCTGGGACCAGGCTACTTAGTAAAGATTACAGGTCTGATCCGGGACCAGGCTACTTAGTAAAGACTACAGGTCTGATCCGGGACCAGGCTACTTAGTAAAGATTACAGGTCTGATCTGGGACCAGGCTACTTAGTAAAGACTACAGGTCTGATCTGGGACCAGGCTACTTAGTAAAGACTACAGGTCTGATCTGGGACCAGGCTACTTAGTAAAGATTACAGGTCTGATCTGGGACCAGGCTACTTAGTAAAGACTACAGGTCTGATCTGGGACCAGGCTTCTTAGTAAAGACTACAGGTCTGATCTGGGACCAGGCTACTTAGTAAAGACTACAGGTCTGATCTGGGACCAGGCTACTTACGTTCTGCAGGTTGAACTGGAGCTGTTGTTTGTAAGGCTCAAACTCGTGAGCGAGCTCGTATCCTTCATGGTAGAACGTGAACAGACCCTGCAGGAAGGCCAGCAGCTGAGAGGGAGAGACAAGAACATGAAATCCAAACTAATGTACGGCCGTATAAACTTGAACATTTAGCGGGGTTGTCTGACTCCCAAACGGAATACTTGGCTCCGAGCTGAATACTAAAAAACCTTACTTACCGGTTCCACAAACTCAAACTTCTTCTTTTCTTGGACCTCCTGGATCTTGAAGACATACTCCAGGGATGCATCGTAGAAGACCTGTCTCTCTTTGTCAATCTGCGCGTCTGCCTGGAGGTTAACAAACAAGGGGTTCACTTTAGGACAAAGGGAAAGGTTGTGTGCATGTGCGTGTGTGTGTTTGTGTGTGTGTGTAATTGTGTGTGTGTAATTGTGTGTGTCTGTGTGTGTAATTGCGTGTGGGTATAATTGTGTATGTGTGTGTGTGTGTGTGTTTAATTGTGTGCAATTGTGCGTGTGTATAATTGTGTGTGTGTGTGTGCGTGTGTTTGCATGGGCACTTACATGTCTGTGTGTGAATGCATGCCTGTGTGTGTGAATGTGTGTGTGTGTCTGTGTTAATGGTTAATGGTTACACCATCCAGGTTAGAGAGTACTCTTCCGTGTGTTTGTCTGTGAAGGTATTGTGTAACCAGCAGGATAAACAGTGTTGTCATTGACATAGTGCTGTTGACCTTGGAAAAGCTACGTTGCCTACAGAGTGTACTACTTTTAACTAGGGCCATTTAGGACACAGCCATTAATTCATCACAAAGGCCTGGCCAGTTGCTTGAAGCAGATATAACATGGGCTCATAGTTAGGAACTTGATGTCTCGTAACTGGGACTTACCTCTTGTTATGTCTCGTAACTGGGATTATCTCTTGTTATGTCTCGTAACTGGGACTTACCTCTTGTTATGTCTCGTAACTGGGACTTATCTCTTGTTATGTCTCGTAACTGGGATTTATCTCATGTTATGTCTCGTAACTGGGATTTATCTCATGTTATGTCTCATAACTGGGACTTATCTCTTGTTGTGTCTCGTAACTGGGACTTACCTCTTGTTATGTCTCGTAACTGAGACTTACCTCTTGTTGTGTCTCGTAACTGGGACATATCTCTTGTTGTCTCGTAACTGGGACTTACCTCTTGTTATGTCTCGTAACTGGGACTTATCTCTTGTTATGTCTCATAACTGGGACTTACCTCTTGTTATGTCTCGTAACTGAGACTTACCTCTTGTTGTGTCTCGTAACTGGGACATATCTCTTGTTGTCTCGTAACTGGGACTTACCTCTTGTTATGTCTCGTAACTGGGACTTATCTCTTGTTATGTCTCATAACTGGGACTTATCTCTTGTTATGTCTCATAACTGGGACTTACCTCTTGTTATGTCTCGTAACTGGGACTTACCTCTTGTTATGTCTCATAACTGGGACTTATCTCTTGTTATGTCTCGTAACTGGGACTTACCTCTTGTTATGTCTCGTAACTGAGACTTACCTCTTGTTGTGTCTCGTAACTGGGATTACTTCTTGTTATGTCTCGTAACTGGGACTTACCTCTTGTTGTGTCTCGTAACTGGGACTTACCTCTTGTTATGTCTCGTAACTGGGACTTATCTCATGGTATGTCTCATAACTGGGACTTATCTCTTGTTATGTCTCGTAACTGGGACTTACCTCTTGTTATGTCTCGTAACTGGGACTTATCTCATGTTATGTCTCGTAACTGGGACATATCTCTTGTTGTCTCGTAACTGGGACTTACCTCTTGTTATGTCTCGTAACTGGGACTTATCTCTTGTTATGTCTCATAACTGGGACTTACCTCTTGTAAGAATGGCTCTTTCTTCCTGGAAGACAAGGCCAGATGCTTCTCTAGAACGGTGTAGTATTTCTCTGTCTCCTTGTCAAACTTCTTCTTCCCTTCCTGAGAAAGACAAAAGACCAAAACATGGTAGAAACTCTTCAACACGTGGCGTAACGTGATATAACAGGCAGTCTCTTGACAAACATTACTGTAGCTATGTCCCAATTATCTCTCCATCTTCTCAAAGTTTGACCTTGTTTACTTCCATTCACTGATTTGAAAGGAAATGACTGGTATAAGAAATATGGTGGAAACTCCCTCGAGCCCAGGGATGGGCAACTGTACTTATCATGTGGGGCCCGCAGTGGCTCGCAGGTCTGCTTCCCACATCCATACCCACACATGCAGTCAGAGCTTGCCCTAGCCTTTTGGGGGCCCTATGCAGTCAGAGCTGGCCCTAGCCTTTTGACGGCCCTATGCAGTCAGAGCTGGCCCTAGCCTTTTGACGGCCCTATGCAGTCGGCCCTATACAGTCAGAGCTGGCCCTAGCCTTTTAGGGGCCCTATGCTGTCGGCCCTATGCAGTCAGAGCTGGCCCTAGCCTTTTAGGGGCCCTATGCAGTCGGCCCTATGCAGTCAGAGCTGGCCCTAGCCTTTTAGGGGCCCTATGCAGTCGGCCCTATACAGTCAAAGCTGGCCCTAGCCTTTTAGGGGCCCTATGCATTCGGCCCTATGCAGTCAGAGCTGGCCCTAGCCTTTTGACGGCCCCATGCAGTCAGAGCTGGCCCTAGCCTTTTGACGGCCCTATGCAGTCACAGCTGGCCCTAGCCTTTTGACGGCCCTATGCAGTCGGCCCTATACAGTCAGAGCTGGCCCTAGCCTTTTAGAAGCCTTATGCAGTCGGCCCTATGCAGTCAGAGCTGGCCCTAGCCTTTTGACGGCCCTATGCAGTCGGCCCTATGCAGTCAGAGCTGGCCCTAGCCTTTTGACAGCCCTATGCAGTCGGCCCTATACAGTCAGAGCTGGCCCTAGCGTTTTGACGGCCCTATGCAGTCGGCCCTATGCAGTCAGAGCTGGCCCTAGCCTTTAAAGGGGCCCTATGCAGTCAGAGCTGGCCCTAGCCTTTTAGGGGCCCTATGCAGTCAGAGCTGGCCCTAGCCTTTTGGTGACCCTAAGCTACACCCACCTCTCAAGCAAAACATTTCAGCAGAACCCGTCTTGACAGCGGAGAGAAAAAAATAAAGTTTTAGAGTTCATTTCTTGCAATTTTGCCAAGGGGCATAGAGAAAATGTTGCAGTTTTAAAGCAAGTTTGCTTCAATTCTACTCATTTTGCCATGGGGCGGAGAGGAAATGTTTGCAGTTTTTAATATGATATCTGAGTGAGAGTGACTAACAAAATCAATGGGGGCCCTCCAGTCAGTAATATGACAATGATTACTACAAGTTTAGATAGCTGGCCGCTAGACTAACTTACCCAAAAAATGATGTTAGTTGACATGGACTAATTTAGTGACTGTCAGTGACTGACATAATAACAACAACACTTCTGATGCACAACCACGTTTCGAAATTGCAACTTGTGTGTTCTGCTATTCTAACTCTCAACAGTAAGGTGAGACCCTGTTTGAGTAAAAAAAAATACATCTCTATATATATACAGTGGGGAGGACAAGTATTTGACACACTGCCGATTTTGCAGGTTTTCCTACTTACAAAGCATGTAGAGGTCTGTAATTTTTATCATAGGTACACTTCAACTGTGAGAGACGGAATCTAAAACAAAAATGCAGAAAATCACATTGTATGATTTTTAAATAATTAATTTGCATTTTATTGCATGACATAAGTATTTGATACATCAGAAAAGCAGAACTTAATATTTAGTACAGAAACCTTTGTTTGCAATTACAGAGATCATACGTTTCCTGTAGTTCTTGACCAGGTTTGCACACACTGCAGCAGGGATTTTGGCCCACTCCTCCATACAGACCTTCTCCAGATCCTTCAGGTTTCGGGGCTGTCGCTGGGCAATACGGACTTTCAGCTCCCTCCAAAGATTTTCTATTGGGTTCAGGTCTGGAGACTGGCTAGGCCACTCCAGGACCTTGAGATACTTCTTTTACGGAGCCACTCCTTAGTTGCCCTGGCTGTGTGTTTCGGGTCATTGTCATGCTGGAAGACCCAGCCACGACCCATCTTCAATGCTCTTACTGAGGGAAGGAGGTTGTTGGCCAAGATCTCGCGATACATGGCCCCATCCATCCTCCCCTCAATACGGTGCAGTCGTCCTGTCCCCTTTGCAGAAAAGCATCCCCAAAGAATGATGTTTCCACCTCCATGCTTCACGGTTGGGATGGTGTTCTTGGGGTTGTACTCATCCTTCTTCTTCCTCCAAACACGGCGAGTGGAGTTTAGACCAAAAAGCTATATTTTTCTCTCATCAGACCACATGACCTTCTCCCATTCCTCCTCTGGATCATCCAGATGGTCATTGGCAAACTTCACACGGGCCTGGACATGCGCTGGCTTGAGCAGGGGGACCTTGCGTGCGCTGCAGGAATCCATGACGGCGTAGTGTGTTACTAATGGTTTTCTTTGAGACTGTGGTTCCAGCTCTCTTCAGGTCATTGACCAGGTCCTGCCGTGTAGTTCTGGGCTGATCCCTCACCTTCCTCATGAGCATTGATTCCCCACGAGGTGAGATCTTGCATGGTGCCCCAGACCGAGGGAGATTGACCGTCATCTTGAACTTCTTCCATTTTCTAATAATTGCGCCAACAGTTGTTGCCTTCTCACCAAGCTGCTTGCCTATTGTCCTGTAGCCCATCCCAGCCTTGTGCAGGTCTACAATGTTATCCCTGATGTCCTTACACAGCTCTCTGGTCTTGGCCATTGTGGAGAGGTTGGAGTCTGTTTGATTGAGTGTGTGGACAGGTGTCTTTTATACAGGTAACGAGTTCAAACTGGTGCAGTTAATACAGGTAATGAGTGGAGAACAGGAGGGCTTCTTAAAGAAAAACTAACAGGTCTGTGAGAGCCGGAATTCTTACTGGTTGGTAGGTGATCAAATACTTATGTCATGCAAATTAATTATTTAAAAATCATACAATGTGATTTTCTAGATTTTTGTTTTAGATTCCGTCTCTCACAGTTGAAGTGTACCTATGATAAAAATTACAGACCTCTACATGCTTTGTAAGTGGGAAAACCTGTAGAATCGGCAGTGTATCAAATACTTGTTCTCCCCACTGTACATGTATTATTTTGACAAGATAATCGAGTGACTGCTCTATCAATGGAAATACATGTCCTCAAAGATGGAAGGCAGGCAGGAGGAGGTGAGATCAGGTGGGACCATTCTAGCCAATGAGAGGACAGATAATCGTGTAAACAACAGACACAACTCCGATATTTTAATTTATTTTTACCTTTATTTTACTAGGCAAGTCAGTTAAGAACAAATTCTTATTTTCAATGACAGCCTAGGAACAGTGGGTTAACTGCCGTGTTCAGGGGGCAGAACGACAGATGTTTACCTTGTCTGCTGGGGGATTCGCTCTAAACACTAGGCTACCTGCCGCCCCGATATAAAGATGTCAAAATGACACGTGCGTCCATTTATATCAGTGCATTCATAACAAACTCACCATTACAAAGACTCTACCCACACACTGACTGGACACTACCCACACACTGACTGGACTCTACCCACACACTGACTGGACTCTACCCACACACTGACTGGACTCTACCCACACACTGACTGGACTCTACCCACACACTGACTGGACTCTACCCACACACTGACTGGACTCTACCCACACTCTGACTGTACACTACCCACACACTGACTGGACTCTACCCACACTGACTGGACTCTAACCACACACTGACTGGACTCTACCCACACACTGACTGGACTCTACCCACACTCTGACTGTACTCTACCCACACACTGACTGGACTCTACCCACACTGACTGGACTCTAACCACACACTGACTGGACTCTACCCACACACTGACTGGACTCTACCCACACACTGACTGGACTCTACCCACACGCTGACTGTACTCTACCCACACACTGACTGGACTCTACCCACACTGACTGGACTCTAACCACACACTGACTGGACTCTACCCACACTGACTGGACTCTAACCACACACTGACTGGACTCTACCCACACTCTGACTGTACTCTACCCACACACTGACTGGACTCTACCCACACTGACTGGACTCTAACCACACACTGACTGGACTCTACCCACACACTGACTGGACTCTACCCACACACTGACTGGACTCTACCCACACTGACTGGACTCTACCCACACTGACTGGACTCTACCCACACACTGACTGGACTCTACCCACACGCTGACTGGACTCTACCCACACTGACTGGACTCTACCCACACACTGACTGGACTCTACCCACACGCTGACTGGACTCTACCCACACACTGACTGGACTCTACCCACACACTGACTGGACTCTACCCACACACTGACTGGACTCTACCCACACACTCACTGGACTCTACCCACACACTGACTGGACTCTCCCCCCACACTGACTGGACTCTACCCACACACTGACTGGACTCTACCCACACACTGACTGGACTCTACCCACACGCTGACTGGACTCTACCCACACTGACTGGACTCTACCCACACTGACTGGACTCTACCCACACGCTGACTGGACTCTACCCACACTGACTGGACTCTACCCACACACTGACTGGACTCTACCCACACACTGACTGGACTCTACCCACACTGACTGGACTCTACCCACACACTGACTGGACTACACCCACACACTGACTGGACTCTACCCACACACTGACTGGACTCTACCCACACACTGACTGGACTCTACCCACACAATGACTGGACTCTACCCACACACTGACTGGACTCTACCCACACACTGACTGGACTCTACCCACACTGACTGGACTCTACCCACACGCTGACTGGACTCTACCCACACACTGACTGGACTCTACCCACACGCTGACTGGACTCTACCCACACACACACTGACTGGACTCTACCCACACTCTGACTGGACACTACCCACACACTGACTGGACTCTACCCACACACTGACTGGACTCTACCCACACACTGACTGGACTCTACCCACACACTGACTGGACTCTACCCACACACTGACTGGACTCTACCCACACACCACTGGACTCTACCCACACGCTGACTGGACTCTACCCACACGCTGACTGGACTCTACCCACACACGCTGACTGGACTCTACCCACACGCTGACTGGACTCTACCCACACGCTGACTGGACTCTACCCACACTGACTGGACTCTAACCACACACTGACTGGACTCTACCCACACACTGACTGGACTCTACCCACACACTGACTGGACTCTACCCACACACTGACTGGACTCTACCCACACACTGACTGGACTCTACCCACACACTGACTGGACTCTACCCCCACACTGACTGGACTCTACCCACACACTGACTGGACTCTACCCCCACACTGACTGGACTCTACCCACACACTGACTGGACTCTACCCACACACTGACTGGACTCTACCCCACACTGACTGGACTCTACCCACACACTGACTGGACTCTACCCACACACTGACTGGACTCTACCCACACACTGACTGGACTCTACCCACACACTGACTGGACTCTACCCACACACTGACTGGACTCTACCCACACACTGACTGGACTCTACCCACACACTGACTGGACTCTACCCACACTGACTGGACTCTACCCACACACTGACTGGACTCTACCCACACACTGACTGGACTCTACCCACACACTGACTGGACTCTACCCACACACTGACTGGACTCTACCCACACTCTGACTGTACACTACCCACACACTGACTGGACTCTACCCACACTGACTGGACTCTAACCACACACTGACTGGACTCTACCCACACACTGACTGGACTCTACCCACACTCTGACTGTACTCTACCCACACACTGACTGGACTCTACCCACACTGACTGGACTCTAACCACACACTGACTGGACTCTACCCACACACTGACTGGACTCTACCCACACACTGACTGGACTCTACCCACACGCTGACTGTACTCTACCCACACACTGACTGGACTCTACCCACACTGACTGGACTCTAACCACACACTGACTGGACTCTACCCACACTGACTGGACTCTAACCACACACTGACTGGACTCTACCCACACTCTGACTGTACTCTACCCACACACTGACTGGACTCTACCCACACACTGACTGGACTCTAACCACACACTGACTGGACTCTACCCACACACTGACTGGACTCTACCCACACTCTGACTGTACTCTACCCACACACTGACTGGACTCTACCCACACTGACTGGACTCTAACCACACACTGACTGGACTCTACCCACACACTGACTGGACTCTACCCACACTCTGACTGTACTCTCTACCCACACACTGACTGGACTCTACCCACACACTGACTGGCCTCTACCCACACACTGACTGGACTCTACCCCCACACTGACTGGACTCTACCCACACACTGACTGGACTCTACCCACACACTGACTGGACTCTACCCACACGCTGACTGGACTCTACCCACACGCTGACTGGACTCTACCCACACACTGACTGGACTCTACCCACACACTGACTGGACTCTACCCATACACTGACTGGACTCTACCCACACACTGACTGGACTCTACCCCCACACTGACTGGACTCTACCCCCACACTGGCTAGACTCTACCCACACACTGACTGGACTCTACCCACACACTGACTGGACTCTACCCCCACACTGACTGGACTCTACCCACACTGACTGGACTCTACCCACACACTGACTGGACTCTACCCACACACTGACTGGACTCTACCCACACACTGACTGGACACTACCCACACACTGACTGGACTCTACCCACACTGACTGGACTCTACCCACACACTGACTGGACTCTACCCACACACTGACTGGACTCTACCCACACGCTGACTGGACTCTACCCACACACTGACTGGACTCTACCCACACCCTGACTGGACTCTACCCACACACTGACTGGACTCTACCCACACACTGACTGGACACTACCCACACACTGACTGGACTCTACCCACACTGACTGGACTCTACCCACACACTGACTGGACTCTACCCACACACTGACTGGCCTCTACCCACACACTGACTGGACTCTACCCACACTGACTGGACTCTACCCACACACTGACTGGACTCTACCCACACGCTGACTGGACTCTACCCACACACTGACTGGACTCTACCCACACACAGACTGGACTCTACCCACACGCTGACTGGACTCTACCCACACACTGACTGGCCTCTACCCACACACTGACTGGACTCTACCCACACTGACTGGACTCTACCCACACACTGACTGGACTACACCCACACACTGACTGGACTCTACCCACACACTGACTGGACTCTACCCACACACTGACTGGACTCTACCCACACACTGACTGGACTCTACCCACACACTGACTGGACTCTACCCACACACTGACTGGACTCTACCCACACACTGACTGGACTCTACCCACACACTGACAGGACTCTACCCACACACTGACTGGACTCTACCCACACACTGACTGGACTCTACCCACACTGACTGGACTCTACCCACACACTGACTGGACTCTACCCACACACTGACTGGACTCTACCCACACACTGACTGGACTCTACCCACACACTGACTGGACTCTACCCACACACTGACTGGACTCTACCCACACACTGACTGGACTCTACCCACACACTGACTGGACTCTACCCACACACTCACTGGACTCTACCCACACACTGACTGGACTCTACCCACACACTGACTGGACTCTACCCACACTGACTGGACTCTACCCACACTGACTGGACTCTACCCACACACTGACTGGACTCTACCCACACACTGACTGGACTCTACCCACACACTCACTGGACTCTACCCACACACTGACTGGACTCTACCCACACACTGACTGGACTCTACCCACACTGACTGGACTCTACCCACACTGACTGGACTCTACCCACACACTGACTGGACTCTACCCACACGCTGACTGGACTCTACCCACACACTGACTGGACTCTACCCACACACTGACTGGACTCTACCCACACGCTGACTGGACTCTACCCACACACTGACTGGACTCTACCCACACACTGACTGGACTCTACCCACACACTGACTGGACTCTACCCACACACTCACTGGACTCTACCCACACACTCACTGGACTCTACCCACACACCGACTGGACTCTCCCCACACTGACTGGACTCTACCCACACACTGACTGGACTCTACCCACACACTGACTGGACTCTACCCACACGCTGACTGGACTCTACCCACACTGACTGGACTCTACCCACACTGACTGGACTCTACCCACACACTGACTGGACTCTACCCACACTGACTGGACTCTACCCACACACTGACTGGACTCTACCCACACACTGACTGGACTCTACCCACACTGACTGGACTCTACCCACACACTGACTGGACTACACCCACACACTGACTGGACTCTACCCACACACTGACTGGACTCTACCCACACACTGACTGGACTCTACCCACACAATGACTGGACTCTACCCACACACTGACTGGACTCTACCCACACACTGACTGGACTCTACCCACACTGACTGGACTCTACCCACACGCTGACTGGACTCTACCCACACACTGACTGGACTCTACCCACACGCTGACTGGACTCTACCCACACACACACTGACTGGACTCTACCCACACTCTGACTGGACACTACCCACACACTGACTGGACTCTACCCACACACTGACTGGACTCTACCCACACACTGACTGGACTCTACCCACACACTGACTGGACTCTACCCACACACTGACTGGACTCTACCCACACACTCACTGGACTCTACCCACACGCTGACTGGACTCTACCCACACGCTGACTGGACTCTACCCACACACTGACTGGACTCTACCCACACACTGACTGGACTCTACCCACACACTGACTGGACTCTACCCACACTGACTGGACTCTAACCACACACTGACTGGACTCTACCCACACACTGACTGGACTCTACCCACACACTGACTGGACTCTACCCACACACTGACTAGACTCTACCCACACACTGACTGGACTCTACCCACACACTGACTGGACTCTACCCCCACACTGACTGGACTCTACCCACACACTGACTGGACTCTACCCACACACTGACTGGACTCTACCCACACACTGACTGGACTCTACCCACACACCGACTGGACTCTACCCACACACTGACTGGACTCTACCCACACACCGACTGGACTCTACCCACACACTGACTGGACTCTACCCACACACTGACTGGACTCTACCCACACACTGACTGGACTCTACCCACACTGACTGGACTCTACCCACACACTGACTGGACTCTACCCACACACTGACTGGACTCTACCCACACACTGACTGGACTCTACCCACACACTGACTGGACTCTACCCACACACTGACTGGACTCTACCCACACACTGACTGGACTCTACCCACACACTGACTGGACTCTACCCACACACTGACTGGACTCTACCCACACACCGACTGGACTCTACCCACACTGACTGGACTCTACCCACACCGACTGGACTCTACCCACACACTGGCTGGACTCTACCCACACACTGACTGGACTCTACCCACACACTGACTGGACTCTACCCACACCCTGACTGGACTCTACCCACACGCTGACTGGACTCTACCCACACTGACTGGACTCTACCCACACACTGACTGGACTCTACCCACACTGACTGGACTCTACCCACACACTGACTGGACTCTACCCACACACTGACTGGACTCTACCCCCACACTGACTGGACTCTACCCACATGCTGACTGGACTCTACCCACACACTGACTGGACTCTACCCACACACTGACTGGACTCTACCCACACGCTGACTGGACTCTACCCACACTGACTGGACTCTACCCACACACCGACTGGACTCTACCCACACTGACTGGACTCTACCCACACGCTGACTGGACTCTACCCACACACTGACTGGACTCTACCCACACACTGACTGGACTCTACCCACACACTGACTGGACTCTACCCACACACTGACTGGACTCTACCCACACGCTGACTGGACTATACCCACACACTGACTGGACTCTACCCACACACTGACTGGACTCTACCCACACCTGACTGGACTCTACCCACACACTGACTGGACTCTACCCACACACTGACTGGACTCTACCCACACACTGACTGGACTCTACCCACACACTCACTGGACTCTACCCACACACTGACTGGACTCTACCCACACGCTGACTGGACTCTACCCACACACTGACTGGACTCTACCCACACGCTGACTGGACTCTACCCACACGCTGACTGGACTCTACCCACACACTGACTGGACTCTACCCACACACTGACTGGACTCTACCCACACGCTGACTGGACTCTACCCACACACTGACTGGACTCTACCCACACGCTGACTGGACTCTACCCACACGCTGACTGGACTCTACCCACACTGACTGGACTCTAACCACACACTGACTGGACTCTACCCACACGCTGACTGGACTCTACCCACACACTGACTGGACTCTACCCACACGCTGACTGGACTCTACCCACACGCTGACTGGACTCTACCCACACTGACTGGACTCTAACCACACACTGACTGGACTCTACCCACACTGACTGGACTCTACCCACACACTGGCTGGACTCTACCCACACACTGACTGGACTCTACCCACACGCTGACTGGACTCTACCCACACCGACTGGACTCTACCCACACACTGACTGGACTCTACCCACACACTGACTGGACTCTACCCACACACTGACTGGACTCTACCCACACACTGACTGGACTCTACCCACACACTGACTGGACTCTACCCACACACACTGACTGGACTCTACCCACACACTGACTGGACTCTACCCACACTGACTGGACTCTACCCACACACTGACTGGACTCTACCCACACACTGACTGGACTCTACCCACACACTGACTGGACTCTACCCACACACTGACTGGACTCTACCCACACACTGACTGGACTCTACCCACACACTGACTGGACTCTACCCACACACTGACTGGACTCTACCCACACACTGACTGGACTCTACCCACACACTGACTGGACTCTACCCACACACGGACTGGACTCTACCCACACGCTGACTGGACTCTACCCACACACTGACTGGACTCTACCCACACACTGACTGGACTCTACCCACACACTGACTGGACTCTACCCACACTGACTGGACTCTACCCACACACTGACTGGACTCTACCCACACACTGACTGGACTCTACCCACACTGACTGGACTCTACCCACACACTGACTGGACTCTACCCACACACCGACTGGACTCTACCCACACACTGACTGGACTCTACCCACACACTGACTGGACTCTACCCACACACTGACTGGACTCTACCCACACACTGACTGGACTCTACCCACACACCGACTGGACTCTACCCACACACTGACTGGACTCTACCCACACGCTGACTGGACTCTACCCACACACTGACTGGACTCTACCCACACACTGACTGGACTCTACCCACACACACCGACTGGACTCTACCCACACTCTGACTGGACTCTACCCACACACCGACTGGACTCTACCCACACACCGACTGGACTCTACCCACACACTGACTGGACTCTACCCACACACCGACTGGACTCTACCCACACACTGACTGGACTCTACCCACACACTGACTGGACTCTACCCACACACTGACTGGACTCTACCCACACGCTGACTGGACTCTACCCACACACTGACTGGACTCTACCCACACACTGACTGGACTCTACCCACACACTGACTGGACTCTACCCACACACTGACTGGACTCTACCCACACACTGACTGGACTCTACCCACACACTGACTGGACTCTACCCACACACTGACTGGACTCTACCCACACACTGACTGGACTCTACCCACACACTGACTGGACTCTACCCACACACTGACTGGACTCTACCCACACTGACTGGACTCTACCCACACACCGACTGGACTCTACCCACACACTGACTGGACTCTACCCACACACTGACTGGACTCTACCCACACACTGACTGGACTCTACCCACACACTGACTGGACTCTACCCACACACTGACTGGACTCTACCCACACACTGACTGGACTCTACCCACACACTGACTGGACTCTACCCACACACTGACTGGACTCTACCCACACACTGACTGGACTCTACCCACACACCGACTGGACTCTACCCACACTGACTGGACTCTACCCACACACTGACTGGACTCTACCCACACACTGACTGGACTCTACCCACACTGACTGGACTCTACCCACACACTGACTGGACTCTACCCACACTCTGACTGGACTCTACCCACACACTGACTGGACTCTACCCACACTGACTGGACTCTACCCACACACTGACTGGACTCTACCCACACACTGGCTGGACTCTACCCACACACTGACTGGACTCTACCCACACACTGACTGGACTCTACCCACACCCTGACTGGACTCTACCCACACGCTGACTGGACTCTACCCACACTGACTGGACTCTACCCACACACTGACTGGACTCTACCCACACTGACTGGACTCTACCCACACACTGACTGGACTCTACCCACACACTGACTGGACTCTACCCCCACACTGACTGGACTCTACCCACACGCTGACTGGACTCTACCCACACACTGACTGGACTCTACCCACACACTGACTGGACTCTACCCACACACTGACTGGACTCTACCCACACACTGACTGGACTCTACCCACACACTGACTGGACTCTACCCACACACCGACTGGACTCTACCCACACACTGACTGGACTCTACCCACACTGACTGGACTCTACCCACACACTGACTGGACTCTACCCACACACTGACTGGACTCTACCCACACACTGACTGGACTCTACCCACACACTGACTGGACTCTACCCACACACCGACTGGACTCTACCCACACACTGACTGGACTCTACCCACACACAGACTGGACTCTACCCCCACACTGACTGGACTCTACCCACACACTGACTGGACTCTACCCACACACTGACTGGACTCTACCCACACACTGACTGGACTCTACCCACACGCTGACTGGACTCTACCCACACACCGACTGGACTCTACCCACACGCTGACTGGACTCTACCCACACGCTGACTGGACTCTACCCACACTGACTGGACTCTACCCACACACTGACTGGACTCTACCCACACTGACTGGACTCTACCCACACGCTGACTGGACTCTACCCACACTGACTGGACTCTACCCACACACTGACTGGACTCTACCCACACACTGACTGGACTCTACCCACACACTGACTGGACTCTACCCACACACTGACTGGACTCTACCCACACACCGACTGGACTCTACCCACACACTGACTGGACTCTACCCACACACTGACTGGACTCTACCCACACACTGACTGGACTCTACCCACACACTGACTGGACTCTACCCACACCTGACTGGACTCTACCCACACACTGACTGGACTCTACCCACACACTGACTGGACTCTACCCACACACTGACTGGACTCTACCCACACACTGACTGGACTCTACCCACACACTGACTGGACTCTACCCACACACTGACTGGACTCTACCCACACACTGACTGGACTCTACCCACACACTGACTGGACTCTACCCACACACTGACTGGACTCTACCCACACCTGACTGGACTCTACCCACACTGACTGGACTCTACCCACACACTGACTGGACTCTACCCACACACTGACTGGACTCTACCCACACACTGACTGGACTCTACCCACACACTGACTGGACTCTACCCACACACTGACTGGACTCTACCCACACACTGACTGGACTCTACCCACACACTGACTGGACTCTACCCACACACTGACTGGACTCTACCCACACACTGACTGGACTCTACCCACACGCTGACTGGACTCTACCCACACTGACTGGACTCTACCCACACACCGACTGGACTCTACCCACACGCTGACTGGACTCTACCCACACACTGACTGGACTCTACCCACACACTGACTGGACTCTACCCACACACTGACTGGACTCTACCCACACTGACTGGACTCTACCCACACACTGACTGGACTCTACCCACACTGCGACTGGACTCTACCCACACACCGACTGGACTCTACCCACACACTGACTGGACTCTACCCACACGCTGACTGGACTCTACCCACACTGACTGGACTCTACCCACACACTGACTGGACTCTACCCACACGCTGACTGGACTCTACCCACACACTGGCTGGACTCTACCCACACACTGACTGGACTCTACCCACACACTGACTGGACTCTACCCACACTGACTGGACTCTACCCACACTGACTGGACTCTACCCACACACTGACTGGACTCTACCCACACACTGACTGGACTCTACCCACACACTGACTGGACTCTACCCACACACTGACTGGACTCTACCCACACACTGACTGGACTCTACCCACACACTGACTGGACTCTACCCACACACTGACTGGACTCTACCCACACACTGACTGGACTCTACCCACACACTGACTGGACTCTACCCACACACTGACTGGACTCTACCCACACACCGACTGGACTCTACCCACACACTGACTGGACTCTACCCACACACCGACTGGACTCTACCCACACACCGACTGGACTCTACCCACACACTGACTGGACTCTACCCACACACTGACTGGACTCTACCCACACACTGACTGGACTCTACCCACACACTGACTGGACTCTACCCACACACTGACTGGACTCTACCCACACACTGACTGGACTCTACCCACACACTCACTGGACTCTACCCACACACTCACTGGACTCTACCCACACACTGACTGGACTCTACCCACACTGACTGGACTCTACCCACACTGACTGGACTCTACCCACACACTCACTGGACTCTACCCACACACTCACTGGACTCTACCCACACACTCACTGGACTCTACCCACACACTGACTGGACTCTACCCACACTGACTGGACTCTACCCACACACTCACTGGACTCTACCCACACACTCACTGGACTCTACCCACACTGACTGGACTCTACCCACACACTCACTGGACTCTACCCACACTGACTGGACTCTACCCACACACTCACTGGACTCTACCCACACTGACTGGACTCTACCCACACACTGACTGGACTCTACCCACACTGACTGGACTCTACCCACACACTCACTGGACTCTACCCACACTGACTGGACTCTACCCACACACTCACTGGACTCTACCCACACACTCACTGGACTCTACCCACACTGACTGGACTCTACCCACACACTGACTGGACTCTACCCACACTGACTGGACTCTACCCACACACTCACTGGACTCTACCCACACTGACTGGACTCTACCCACACACTGACTGGACTCTACCCACACACTCACTGGACTCTACCCACACACTCACTGGACTCTACCCACACTGACTGGACTCTACCCACACACTGACTGGACTCTACCCACACTGACTGGACTCTACCCACACACTCACTGGACTCTACCCACACTGACTGGACTCTACCCACACACTCACTGGACTCTACCCACACACTCACTGGACTCTACCCACACTGACTGGACTCTACCCACACACTGACTGGACTCTACCCACACTGACTGGACTCTACCCACACACTCACTGGACTCTACCCACACTGACTGGACTCTACCCACACACTGACTGGACTCTACCCACACACTCACTGGACTCTACCCACACTCACTGGACTCTACCCACACACTGACTGGACTCTACCCACACACTCACTGGACTCTACCCACACTCACTGGACTCTACCCACACACTGACTGGACTCTACCCACACACACTTTACGATAAAGTCTACACATGTTTTTTCCAGCACTTCTTTTGAAGGCGCCTGGGAGATGTGATGACACCATACGGCCACTAGGTGGTAGTCTAACTTTCTCTCACCATGACCGTGTTCTGAACCAGTGATTTGTATTCTTGTTAATTGAATAGAACTGTTCATATAAAAGTGGCATTCGACCATTAAATGATCAGAAGACAACGTGAATATGGTCGGTGAGGACCGCAATATATCCGAGAGAGAGAGAGAGAGAGGCATTTTCACTATATATACAGTACCACAGCTGAAATAATCAATATATCAGAGAGAGAGAGGTATTTTCACTATATATACACACTATATATATGTACCACAGCTGAAATAATCAATATATCAGAGAGACTGACAGGTATTTTCACTATATATACACACTATATATATGTACCACAGCTGAAATAATCAAAGCATACAATTCTGAATGTATAGCACAGATGGTGTATTTTCCACAAGAGACAGTACTGTGAGAAGTGCCTTTCAAAGCTCCTCCTGTTGTATTCTATTCAAGCTAATTCTATGAGGACCATCTTTCCAACAGGCAGAGCTGAGACGATCAAAACACACCAGACATGCATTTATTAACCACATTACAGTTAACTAAGATGGCACCTTATCCGCTTATAGTGCACTACTACCGCACAACACACACACTCACACACACCACACACACTACACACACACACACTCACACACACACTACACACACACTACACTATACTCACCACACACACACACTACACACAACACACACACTCACTACACACAACACACACACACCACACACACTCACTACACACACACACACACACACACACACACACACCACACACACTCACTACACACACTCACACACACTCACTACACACACCACACACACCACACACACCACTCACTACACACAACACACACACAACACACACACACACTCACTACACACACACACACACACACACCACACACACTCACTACACACACTCACACACACCACACACACTCACTACACACAACACACACACACACTCACTACACACACTCACACACACCACACACACACACACCACTCACACACACACTCACTACACACACCACACACACTACACACACTACACACACCACACACACTACACACACTACACACACCACACACACCACACACACACTCACACACACACACACACACACACACACTCACCACACACACCACACACACACACCACACACCACACACACACACACCACACACACCACACACACTACACACACCACACACACCACACACACACACCACACACACACACACACACACACCACACACACACACACACACACACCACACACACACCATACACCACACACACTCACACACACACACACACCACACACACACACACACACACCACACACACACTACACTACACTCACACACACCACACACACTACACACACACTACACTACACTCACCACACACACACACTACACACACCACACACACTCACTACACACAACACACACACACACCACACACACTCACTACACACAACACACACACACACACACACCACACACACTCACTACACACACTCACACACACTCACTACACACACCACACACACCACACACACACCACACACACCACCTCACACACACACACACACACACACACACACACACACTCACTACACACAACACACACACACACACACCACACACACTCACTACACACACTCACACACACCACACACACTCACTACACACAACACACACACACTCACACACACCACACACACTCACACACACACACACACACACACTACACACACTCACACACACCACACACACACACACACACACACACACACACACACTCACACACACTCACACACACACACACACACACACACACACACACACACACACCACACACACACACACACACCACACACACTACACACACACACACACACACACACACACACACACACACACACCACACACACACCACACACACCACACACACACCACACACACCACACACACACACACACACACACACACACACACACACACACACACACACACACACACACACCACACACACACACACCACACACACACACACACACACACACACACACACACACACACACACACACACACACACACACACACACACACACACACACACACACACACACACACACACCTGCCTCACACACACTACTCACTCCACACACACACACACACACACACACACACACACACACACAACACACACACACACACACAACACTCACTCACTCACACACACACACAACACACACACACACACACACAGTGAATAGTTTCAATTTTTTAATACTTTTTGCGGCCTCCGACCACAAGGCGCTACAGAGTGACTACAGTGAGTGCTACAGAGTGACTACAGTGAGTGCTACAGAGTGACTACAGTGAGTGCTACAGAGTGACTACAGTGAGTGCTACAGAGTGACTACAGTGAGTGCTACAGAGTGACTACAGTGAGTGCTACAGAGTGACTACAGTGAGTGCTACAGAGTGACTACAGTGAGTGCTACAGAGTGACTACAGTGAGTGCTACAGAGGGTAGTGTGTACGGCCCAGTACATCACTGTGGCCGAACTCCCTGACATCTAGGAACTCTATGCCAGGTGGTGCCAGAGCAAGGCCCTAAAAATTGACAAAAACTCCAGAAGTCCTAGACTGTTCTCTATGCTACCACACTGAAAGCGGTACCGAAGCACCAAGTCTGGAACCCACAGGACCCTGAATTCCAGACTCGTCGATCATACTGCCACATGGTGAAGCGTGATTCATCATTCCAGAGAACGCGTTTCCACTGCTCCAGAGTCCAATGGTGGCGAGCTTTACACCACTCCAGCCGATGCTTGGCATTGCGCATGGTGATCTTAGGCTTGTGTGCGGCTGCTCGCCCATGGAAACCCATTTCATGAAGCTCCCGACGAACAGTTCTTGTGCTGATGTTGCTTCCAGAAGCATCCTGTGACGGTGCCACGTTGAAAGTCACTGAGCTCTTCAGTACAGGCCATTCTACTGCCAATGTTTGTCTATGGAGATTGCATGTTTGTGTGCTCAATAGTATACACCAGTCAGCTACGGATGTCACTGAAATAGCCGGTGTCCACATACCTTCATATATATAGTGTATCTACCTCCATTACCTTGTACCTCTGCAGTCTACCAGCACTTGTCAGGGTACCAGCGACTAAGTGCAGGGTACCAGCGACCCGTGTATATAGCCAGGTTGTCTTGCCTTCAACTGAAATGTGTCTTCCACATTTACCCCAACCCCTCTGAATCAGAGAGGTGCGGGGGGCTGCCTTGATCGGCATCCACGTCTTCGGCGCCCGGGGAACAGTGGGTTAACTGCCTTGTTCAGGGGCAGAACGACAGATTTTTACCTTGTCAGCTCTGGGATTTGAACTTGCAACCCTCCGGTTACAAGTCCAACTCTCTAACCACTAGGCTACCTGCCACCCTAAAAACAAACTGGATAGCAGAGGATGGTTTCGATCCATCGACCTCTGGGCCCAGCACGCGCCACTCTGCTTTCAACCACCCCAGATGGGACTCGAACCCACAATCCCTGGCTTAGGAGGCCAGTGCCTTATCCATTAGGCCACTGGGGCACAGTGTATATAGCCAGGTTTATAATTACGGCCTACCTGAAAGGCTAACTCCATCGGCCTGCTAAAATCAATACATTTTTTTCAAGTTACCAAATTGTCATCTTTCCCAGCGTGCCTGCATGGGCCCATGGGGCCTGTTTCAGGGTGGAGGAGTCCCACATGCTTCTACCGAGGGAAGGTAAACAGGTAAATAAATAAATAGATAAATAGATAAATAAATAAACGAACATCTGATGTTGACAAAAAGTACATTTCCCTTAAGGTTTGTGTATTAGTTTATATTAGCTGGGGTGCAAAAAAAATAAGAGCTGATGGTCCTGCCTTTGTGTCTGTTCTGGCTGAGGTTGACATGACATATTCTACTGTGAGAATACACATAACTGAAGCCCAGGGGAACACACACACACACACACACACACACACACAGAATGACTCAGAGCTGAGTCTGAGGCAGACAGAAAGGGAGCGTGTCTGATTAAGCCATTTAAATACTGCCGTCTCCTACTCTTCTCTGTGTTTGTCCAATGTACTGCAGGCAGAGACAGAGCAGGACGAGTATTAACGGGTCTCTACCATAAAGAGAAGAGAGGCTGCTTTCAGGACCGGCCGGATGTTTACTGGTCTGTCCCCTGCTGAGAGGCTCTCTCCTCCCCCTCAGGCTTTTATTGTAATCATAATAGAATAGGAGAGATTTAAAGAGCAGCCACCCTGCTGCAGAGAGAGGGGGGCAAACCTTTAAAGCCTGGCAGAGGATAGGACACGGACATGGACAGCTACATAGGCAGACGGACAGAGAGAGCCTGGAGCCAGTTAGGAATGCCAGACAGACAGATAGATAGAGTAAACACAGACGGACAGACAGACATATAGACAGACAGACAGACAGACAGACAGAGTAAACAGACAGACAGACAGATAGATAGAGTAAACAGACAGACAGACAGATAGAGTAAACAGACAGACAGACAGATAGATAGAGTAAACACAGACGGACAGACAGACATATAGACAGACAGACAGACAGACAGAGTAAACAGGCGGACAGACAGATAGACACACACACACACACACACAAACTATCCCCCAATACACCCATGGTACACAAAACACACGCCCATGGTACACAAAACACACACCCATGGTACACAAAACACACCCATGGTACACAAAACCCCTCATTATGAGAGTGGTTACATTTCTCCACCCACCAAGGACTGTGGCAGTGATTGTCAACTGCCGGTCTCACGGTAATGGACCGTTAATTAACATAAACACATTTAGCATCTCCTGGGTTCCACACACAGCCTACAAGCCACTGATTCTGACCTTTGGAACATCTACATTTAAAAAAGTCCAATATATCCGTTTAGTATAGCACAATAAATCACAATAAATCCATTAGTTATTTTACTTTAATTCACAAGTGATAGGCTAATACTGTCACCCATGACATTATTCTTAATTTAATTTAGCCTTTACATATACTAAATAACGCAGTACCAGTACATCTACTCATTCAAGGGTTTTTCTTTATTTTTACTATTTTCTACATTGTAGAATAATAGTGAAGACATCAAAACTATGAAATAACACATATGGAATCATGTAGTAACCAAAAACAAGTGTTAAACAAATATATATTTTATATGTGAGAATCTTCAGATTAGCCACCCTTTGCCTTGGCGACAGCTTTGCACGCTCTTGGCATTCTCTCAACCAGCTTCATCTTTACAGAAAATGTGTTGCGATTGGACCTCTGGATTTGCTATGCTGCATTATTTTAACAAAAATAGCAGAGTTGTGCTTAGGAAATATTAAATTGGACTAAATATGACGATGTTTTGCCTTTCCGTGCCTTGTGTCCGACTACTGAATATGATGTAAAGGTGTGATATGTACGTAACGCTCAGACATGTCACCTTCATGTGAAGCAGCACCAAAATTATTAGCGCCTGAACAGGTAAAATAATTTGGACGCTGGACATCGATCATGAGTCAGATTTAGTCCATTTTCTATCAGACATATGAGGATGAATAATATGTAATATTATATTATAATAATATAATATAATAATGTTATATTATATTATAATAATATTATATTATGTAATATTATATTATAATATTGTATTATGTTATAATACATAATAATACTATATTATAATAATATTATATTATAATAAATAATAATATTATATTATAATATTATAATAATATTATATTATGTAATATTATATTATAATATTATATTATAATAAATAATACTATTATATTATAATAATATTATATTATAATAATATTATATTATGTAATATTATTACATATCATGTAAGGATATTTATTTAAATTAAGATTTATTTATTTTAAATACGAGATAAACAGATATGATACATTTCTGAAAATATGTGGATTCGTTCATGCCTGAGTATAAAGGCTTAGATATGTCAGCATGTTGACACATACCCTTTCCAGAGTTAGAATATTCTACTAATATGTATGCGGGTCTTGAACGTATCTCACCCCCAGATATCTCCCTGGACTCATTTGGTAGCAGGGAATTTTGTGAGGTCCAGATTGGACGCATGTAGAAACTGTCCCATTACGGAGACAGTACATGGAACAATGTCTCTATCACAGGTCACCAATAAAATACTTTGTTAACTGCGCAGACTGATTGCTATGACATGGGCATGACAAATCAATGAAATAATGAAACACTGTTCATGCCTCTCAATTCCCAGCCGACAGGAAAACGGGAAAAGTCAATATGCACTACAGCTATGCCGATGTCTAGCAGCTTTGACAGTATTAAGTAAAGCAACAGCTTTTACTGTTTCAGAAAAGATAGGAGTCACAGTGTCAGAGGGGCAGAGCAGGCAGCTGGGCTTCCTATCTCCTGATGATGCACACTGGCAGAGATGACAACAAGCAGTATTTGTAAAGACTGTCTCACCAAGGACGTACTCAAAGACTGTAAAGAAAAGGTCCTTCTCCCCAGAGTCACCGTGTGACAAAATGTGTTCTACCGGAATGATTGCAGTAGGTTATGTCCATCCACTCATCCCTTAAAATGTTAATAAATACATACAACTTGACACTTGCCTTATATGCATAGCCACTGATATGTTTAGAGAAGGTTGTAAATGGCTTTGGTTATGTTAAACTGCAGCTCGCTAAAAGACCACACAACTTGCTAGCTAGCTTATTAGCCTGGTAGCTAACAGAGCAAAGTGCTGGAGCTATTAGTTCACAGAATACAATCAATACGTCCATCTACTATTATATACAGTAACAAACGAGTTTCTAGCTAGTTAGGCATCAACATATATAGCCATGGAATTAGCTGCTAGCCTGTTAGCTAACATTAGCTTACAGCACCTTGCACAATCTGTCTCCCCATTTCCTGCTCGCACGCATTGACTGGTCGTAGCGACAGTTACTATGGGGCGGGGTTATGGGAGATAATAAGCCAATCAGCACAACGCTCAGCCAGGTTCCGTAGGCTGATCAGATCACACCGGGATTCTGGCTAGCTATCTAGCTAGCAACTAACATTTGAATGTCAACTGACGAAACAGATACAATTTCAATAAAGGATATCTGGCTTGAATTACATTTTGAATATGGCTTAGATATGGCGGGGGGAACCAAAATATATTGAGAGTCAACGTCGTCGAAGATATAACGTCAGCTAGCTAAAAACGTGTGTAGCTAGCTAGCTACTGTTGCTAAGATACGAGACAGTGGCTAGGACCATGCTGCATTTCTCACTTTGAATGAGACTGTATGATCTGTAATCCTAATCTTTTTATGTTTCTTCTTCAATAAAAATGAAATATTATTAGCCTGTTAGTCCCTATCTAATTATTTAACTTTCCTTCAATGTTAGCTGTAAAATTAAATAAACAAAAAAATCTCTATGTTTACCAGATAGTTTCCCCTGGTTAAATCTCTATGTTTACCAGATAGTTTCCCCGGGTTAAATCTCTATGTTTACCAGATAGTTTCCCCGGGTTAAATCTCTATGTTTACCAGATAGTTTCCCGGGTTAAATCTCTATGTTTACCAGATAGTTTCCCGGGTTAAATCTCTATGTTTACCAGATAGTTTCCCCTGGTTAAATCTCTATGTTTACCAGATAGTTTCCCCGGGTTAAATCTCTATGTTTACCAGATAGTTTCCCCTGGTTAAATCTCTATGTTTACCAGATAGTTTCCCCAGGTTAAATCTCTATGTTTACCAGATAGTTTCCCCAGGTTAAATCTCTAAGCCTTCTCTATGGATATCACAGGTGAATCAATGGATCATACTCGCATGACGAGCAACCTTGTCTGAGACCTGCAGACTGGTGTTAGCTCCCAGAGCTTCTGCCTATAAGCTTTAGCTCACCGGGCTAAGCCAGTGTAGCGGTACGCAGGAGAACCAGATAGGAATCCGGTTAGCAACCCGGTCAATCCCATACAATTGCATGTAGAATAGAGTGTATTGTATGATCTCTATGGTTCACCCCATAAGGAAATCATAGAACGGTAACGGAAGGTACATAATAAACACACTATGACGCGGAGATGGATATTTTCACATGCAACAATGCAAGTAGAACGCCGACACTCAAGGAGAATAACTGTGACATGTTCATGGGGGAGCAGCTCGGTTGCCTCAGATGACCCCTGACCCCGGTGCTTGTGCAAACTCTCTCACCAGCGACGGAATGGAAGATAGAACACTTTACAGTGAGTCATAATTGGAGAAGCGGACGAATATTGTGTGTGTGTGTGTGCTTGCGGCGGTAGTATATTGTGTGTGTGTGCTTGCGGCGGCCGTATATTGTGTGTGTGTGTGTGTGTGTGCTTGCGGCGGCCGTATATCGCCCCGTTCTGACACAAACTCTTACTGATCCTCGGAGACTATCATCGCCATGGCGACAGGCCAGGATGAGAAAAGTGTGTGTGTATGTGTGTAGATATCACCACACATAAATATCAGACGCTATCGCTCTTGTCCAACGGTCCAGAATCTCTAAAGACATCCTTCCTGACTTCACAGGATATAGCAAAGCACGACACACACACGCACGCACGCACGCATACAAACAAAACGTTTCACCATGGGCAGCTGTTTAAATGGGGTCTGTGAGCAGAAACATGAAAGCGGGAGTCTGACAGTTCATCTCTGTGAGCTCGTTAGAACTATGGCTAATTGGAGCAAAGGGCCAGAACAAGTATTAAATAGATGCCTCACCATACAAGAGCTGCAGTGCTACAGAGAGGGAGAAGGGGTGGGGAGGGACAGAGAGAGCGAGAGACAGGGAGGGAGAGACAGAGAGAGAGAAAGAAAGAGAGGACAAAATAAAGGATTTTGTCGAGCTACAATCCTTTTAGTAAAAAAGGCAAGACATTTGTCTCGTGTGCCCTCAGAGATCCTAAAGAAGTTCAACAGCTGCACAATCAAGAGTATCTTGATGAGCTGCATCACCGCCTGGTGTGGCAACTGCACCGTCCTCAACCTAAAGCTCTGCAGAGAGTGGAGCGAACGCCCAAATACATCACTGGGGCGGGCTCCTGTCCTCCAGGACATCTACACTAGGTCCTACAGAGAGTGGAGCGAATGGCCCAAATACATCACTGAGGCGGGCTCCCTGTCCTCCAGGACATCTACACTAGGTCCTACAGAGAGTGGAGCGAACGGCCCAAATACATCACTGGGGGCGGGCTCCCTGTCCTCCAGGACATCTACACTAGGTCCTGCAGAGAGTGGAGCGAACGGCCCAAATACATCACTGGGGGCGGGCTCCCTGTCCTCCAGGACATCTACACTAGGTCCTGCAGAGAGTGGAGCGAACGGCCCAAATACATCACTGGGGGCGGGCTCCCTGTCCTCCAGGACATCTACACTAGGTCCTACAGAGTGTGGAGCAAACGGCCCAAATACATCACTGGGGGCGGGCTCCCTGTCCTCCAGGACATCTACACTAGGTCCTACAGAGAGTGGAGCGAACGGCCACTAGGTGGTGTCTGAGGAAGGCCTGAAAGATTGTCAAGGGCTCCAGTCACTATTCACTCTGTTACTATCTGGCAAGCGATATCGGAGTCTCTATGTTTACCAGATAGTTTCCCCAGGTTAAATCTCTATGTTTACCAGATAGTTTCCCCGGGTTAAATCTCTATGTTTACCAGATAGTTTCCCCAGGTTAAATCTCTATGTTTACCAGATAGTTTCCCCGGGTTAAATCTCTATGTTTACCAGATAGTTTCCCCAGGTTAAATCTCTATGTTTACCAGATAGTTTCCCCAGGTGAAATCTCTATGTTTACCAGATAGTTTCCCCGGGTTAAATCTCTATGTTTACCAGATAGTTTCCCCTGGTTAAATCTCTATGTTTACCAGATAGTTTCCCCAGGTTAAATCTCTATGTTTACCAGATAGTTTCCCCAGGTTAAATCTCTAAGCCTTCTCTATGGATATCACAGGTGAATCAATGGATCATACTCGCATGACGAGCAACCTTGTCTGAGACCTGCAGACTGGTGTTAGCTCCCAGAGCTTCTGCCTATAAGCTTTAGCTCACCGGGCTAAGCCAGTGTAGCGGTACGCAGGAGAACCAGATAGGAATCCGGTTAGCAACCCGGTCAATCCCATACAATTGCATGTAGAATAGAGTGTATTGTATGATCTCTATGGTTCACCCCATAAGGAAATCATAGAACGGTAACGGAAGGTACATAATAAACACACTATGACGCTGGAGATGGATATTTTCACATGCAACAATGCAAGTAGAACGCCGACACTCAAGGAGAATAACTGTGACATGTTCATGGGGAGCAGCTCGGTTGCCTCAGATGACCCCTGACCCCGGTGCTTGTGCAAACTCTCTCACCAGCGACGGAATGGAAGATAGAACACTTTACAGTGAGTCATAATTGGAGAAGCGGACGAATATTGTGTGTGTGTGTGTGTGTGCTTGCGGCGGTAGTATATTGTGTGTGTGTGCTTGCGCGGCCGATATTGTGTGTGTGTGTGTGTGTGTGTGCTTGGCGGCCGTGATATCGCCCTGTTCTGACACAAACTCTTACTGATCCTCGGAGACTATCATCGCCATGGCGACAGGCCAGGATGAGAAAAGTGTGTGTGTATGTGTGTAGATATCACCCCACATAAATATCAGACGCTATCGCTCTTGTCCAACGGTCCAGAATCTCTAAAGACATCCTTCCTGACTTCACAGGATATAGCAAAGCACGACACACACACGCACGCACGCACGCATACAAACAAAACGTTTCACCATGGGCAGCTGTTTAAATGGGGTCTGTGAGCAGAAACATGAAAGCGGGAGTCTGACAGTTCATCTCTGTGAGCTCGTTAGAACTATGGCTAATTGGAGCAAAGGGCCAGAACAAGTATTAAATAGATGCCTCACCATACAAGAGCTGCAGTGCTACAGAGAGGGAGAAGGGGTGGGGAGGGACAGAGAGAGCGAGAGACAGGGAGGGAGAGACAGAGAGAGAGAAAGAAAGAGAGGACAAAATAAAGGATTTTGTCGAGCTACAATCCTTTTAGTAAAAAAGGCAAGACATTTGTCTCGTGTGCCCTCAGAGATCCTAAAGAAGTTCAACAGCTGCACAATCAAGAGTATCTTGATGAGCTGCATCACCGCCTGGTGTGGCAACTGCACCGTCCTCAACCTAAAGCTCTGCAGAGAGTGGAGCGAACGGCCCAAATACATCACTGGGGGCGGGCTCCCTGTCCTCCAGGACATCTACACTAGGTCCTACAGAGAGTGGAGCGAATGGCCCAAATACATCACTGGGGGCGGGCTCCCTGTCCTCCAGGACATCTACACTAGGTCCTACAGAGAGTGGAGCGAACGGCCCAAATACATCACTGGGGGCGGGCTCCCTGTCCTCCAGGACATCTACACTAGGTCCTGCAGAGAGTGGAGCGAACGGCCCAAATACATCACTGGGGGCGGGCTCCCTGTCCTCCAGGACATCTACACTAGGTCCTGCAGAGAGTGGAGCGAACGGCCCAAATACATCACTGGGGGCGGGCTCCCTGTCCTCCAGGACATCTACACTAGGTCCTACAGAGTGTGGAGCAAACGGCCCAAATACATCACTGGGGGCGGGCTCCCTGTCCTCCAGGACATCTACACTAGGTCCTACAGAGAGTGGAGCGAACGGCCACTAGGTGGTGTCTGAGGAAGGCCTGAAAGATTGTCAAGGGCTCCAGTCACTATTCACTCTGTTACTATCTGGCAAGCGATATCGGAGTCTCTATGTTTACCAGATAGTTTCCCCTGGTTAAATCTCTATGTTTACCAGATAGTTTCCCCAGGTTAAATCTCTATGTTTACCAGATAGTTTCCCCGGGTTAAATCTCTATGTTTACCAGATAGTTTCCCCAGGTTAAATCTCTATGTTTACCAGATAGTTTCCCCGGGTTAAATCTCTATGTTTACCAGATAGTTTCCCCAGGTTAAATCTCTATGTTTACCAGATAGAGATTTAACCTGGGGAAACTATCTGGTAAACATAGAGATTTAACCAGGGGAAACTATCTGGTAAACATAGAGATTTAACCCGGGGAAACTATCTGGTAAACATAGAGATTTAACCTGGGGAAACTATGTTTAGACCTAAATCTCTATGGAAAGATCTGTTTTTGCTTTGTCATTATGGGGTATTTTGTGAATCCATTGTAGAATAAGGCTGTAACGTAACAAAATGTGGTTAAAGTCAAGGGGTCTGAATACTTTCCGAATGCACCGTATTCGTGCTGTGTTGAAACCTCTGCACCTCCATCTTGGCACTCCTTTAAAAAAAAAAAATATTTAACCAGGGAAGTCAGTTAAGAACAAATTCTTATTTACAATGACGGCCTTCCAAAAGGCAAAAGGCCCCCTGCGGGGACGGAGGCCTTGGATTAAAAATAATATATATATAAATTTAGGCCAAATCACGACAAGAGAGACACCACACCACTACATAAAGAGAGACCTAAGACCACAACATAACATGGCAGCAACACATGACAACTCAGCATGGTAGCAACACAACATGACAACTCAGCATGGTAGCAGCACATAACATGGTAGCAGCACAAAACATGGTACAAACATTACTGGGCCCAGACAACAGTACAAAGGGCAAGAAGGTAGAGACAACAATACATCACGCAAAGCAGCCCCAAGTGTCAGTAAGAGTGTCCATGATTGAGTCTTTGAATGAAGAGACGGAGATAAAACTGTCCAGTTTGAGTGTTTTTTTTTGTTGCAGCTCGTTCCAGTCGCTAGCTGCAGCGAACTGAGAAGAGGAGAGACCCAGGGATGTGTGTGCTTTGGGGACCTTTAACAGAATGTGACTGGCAGAAGGGGTGTTGTATGTGGAGGATGAGGGCTGCAGTAGATATCTCAGATAGTGTATGCTTCAGAAGATTTCTTTATAATACTGTACTGACGGCACTTTGGAAATCACCAAACCATATTACGATAGTTCCGTCAGCACAGTATTGCAAAGTGATGAAGCCTGGACATGGTTGTTAAAATAATCGATTTTCATATTCTCCTAAAGTCTCATGTCCTCTTGACACGATGCACGCGGAGGGAGGCCCCATGATACTGTCACAGAGTCTCAAGTGCTCATGTGGAGGGAGGCTACAGCATATTCACTGATTAGTTATGGGAATGGACAATAACAGACACCAGGAACAAATAGGCTGCTGGAGGTTTACAGTTGATTTCTTTACAAGTCTTCTAAATCACAGTAAATGAATTATATACGAAAACAATAAAGCATTTTTTTACAGGAAACAAGATTTGATGTATTTAACGTTCTCAGAGTCGAGCTGTATGTAGTCATGGGAAATACCTTTATGAACAGTGACATAGAAACAGAAACGGCGTCTCTCAGTTCCATGTGAGATCCGTCCTACTAGCAGAGTTGAAACAGGCAAAATACTGTCCAGTGTCACAAAGTACTTTGATAGCTTCACTATAAATACTTCTAAATAAATGTTTACTCGTCATGCTAGGCTGTCCTGAATGTGGGTTGTGCATTGAGAGAGGGAGAGAAAGACAGAGAAAGAGAGAGAGAGAGAGAGAGAGAGAGAGGGATAGAAGGGTCGAGGAATGTGGCTGTTATTAGGACGAGGGAACTGTTGTGCTTTGGCCTAAACAGAACAGGCAATATCTCAGAGGAAGGGTGACCTCACTGGGATTACCAGCTGTGGTATTTACCAAATAAGGTATGCAGAAGTCTGCTTTCTCTGTGTGTTCATCTGACGTTCTCCGACGTGGGGAAGAGGTCAGACCGCCTGCAGAATCTCTTTCCATGTCCCAAATGGCACCCTATTCCCTTTGGGCCCTGGTCAAAAGTAGGGAACTATATAGAGTATAGGGTGGCATTTGGTACACAGACCCTCTCTCTGGGTACGGTGGAAAGTTGTCCAGGCACTCAATCGTGATCTCTGCCTTTAATCTCACAGTTGGACTATATGTGTGTGTGTGTGTGTGTGTGTGTTCTGTGTGTGTGTTGAGAACCATTAGGAGGAAGTAGTCTGAGAAAAGTCAGAGGGGGAGTGACAGAGGAGAGGGGGTAACAGAGGAGGGGGAGAGGGGGAGTGACAGAGGAGAGGGGGAGTGACAGATGAGGGGGGGGTAACAGAGGAGGGGAGAGGGGAGTGACAGAGGAGAGGGGGAGTGACAGAGGAGGGGGTAACAGAGGGGGAGAGGGGGAGTGACAGAGGAGAGGGGGAGAGGGGGAGTGACAGAGGAGGGGGGGAGAGGGGGAGTGACAGAGGAGAGGGGGAGGGGAGTGACAGAGGAGAGGGGGAGTGACAGAGGAGAGGGGGAGGGGAGTGACAGAGGAGGGGGAGAGGGGAGTGACAGAGGAGGGGGAGAGGGGAGTGACAGAGGAGAGGGGGGGAGTGACAGAGGAGAGGGAGTTGTACTTGAACTAGTTTTACATCATTACAACACCACCATTTGAAATGTCTTTATTATTTTGTAACTTGTGTGAGTGCAATGTTTACTGTACATTTATTATTGTTAATTTCACTAGTTGATGTTTGGTCCAGTCAGTGTATATTGGGGATTGTATACTGAGTAGAAAACTAGTTGATGTTTGGTCCAGTCAGTGTATATTGGGGATTGTATACTGAGTAGAAAACTAGTTGATGTTTGGTCCAGTCAGTGTATATTGGGGATTGTATACTGAGTAGAAAACTAGTTGATGTTTGGTCCAGTCAGTGTATATTGGGGATTGGATACTGAGTAGAAAACTAGTTGATGTTTGGTCCAGTCAGTGTATATTGGGGATTGTATACTGAGTAGAAAACTAGTTGATGTTTGGTCCAGTCAGTGTATATTGGGGATTGGATACTGAGTAGAAAACTAGTTGATGTTTGGTCCAGTCAGTGTATATTGGGGATTGTATACTGAGTAGAAAACTAGTTGATGTTTGGTCCAGTCAGTGTATATTGGGGATTGTATACTGAGTAGAAAACTAGTTGATGTTTGGTCCAGTCAGTGTATATTGGGGATTGTATACTGAGTAGAAAACTAGTTGATGTTTGGTCCAGTCAGTGTATATTGGGGATTGGATACTGAGTAGAAAACTAGTTGATGTTTGGTCCAGTCAGTGTATATTGGGGATTGTATACTGAGTAGAAAACTAGTTGATGTTTGGTCCAGTCAGTGTATATTGGGGATTGGATACTGAGTAGAAAACTAGTTGATGTTTGGTCCAGTCAGTGTATATTGGGGATTGTATACTGAGTAGAAAACTAGTTGATGTTTGGTCCAGTCAGTGTATATTGGGGATTGTATACTGAGTAGAAAACTAGTTGATGTTTGGTCCAGTCAGTGTATATTGGGGATTGTATACTGAGTAGAAAACTAGTTGATGTTTGGTCCAGTCAGTGTATATTGGGGATTGGATACTGAGTAGAAAACTAGTTGATGTTTGGTCCAGTCAGTGTATATTGGGGATTGTATACTGAGTAGAAAACTAGTTGATGTTTGGTCCAGTCAGTGTATATTGGGGATTGGATACTGAGTAGAAAACTAGTTGATGTTTGGTCCAGTCAGTGTATATTGGGGATTGTATACTGAGTAGAAAACTAGTTGATGTTTGGTCCAGTCAGTGTATATTGGGGATTGGATACTGAGTAGAAAACTAGTTGATGTTTGGTCCAGTCAGTGTATATTGGGGATTGTATACTGAGTAGAAAACTAGTTGATGTTTGGTCCAGTCAGTGTATATTGGGGATTGTATACTGAGTAGAAAACTAGTTGATGTTTGGTCCAGTCAGTGTATATTGGGGATTGGATACTGAGTAGAAAACTAGTTGATGTTTGGTCCAGTCAGTGTATATTGGGGATTGTATACTGAGTAGAAAACTAGTTGATGTTTGGTCCAGTCAGTGTATATTGGGGATTGGATACTGAGTAGAAAACTAGTTGATGTTTGGTCCAGTCAGTGTATATTGGGGATTGTATACTGAGTAGAAAACTAGTTGATGTTTGGTCCAGTCAGTGTATATTGGGGATTGTATACTGAGTAGAAAACTAGTTGATGTTTGGTCCAGTCAGTGTATATTGGGGATTGTATACTGAGTAGAAAACTAGTTGATGTTTGGTCCAGTCAGTGTATATTGGGGATTGTATACTGAGTAGAAAACTAGTTGATGTTTGGTCCAGTCAGTGTATATTGGGGATTGTATACTGAGTAGAAAACTAGTTGATGTTTGGTCCAGTCAGTGTATATTGGGGATTGGATACTGAGTAGAAAACTAGTTGATGTTTGGTCCAGTCAGTGTATATTGGGGATTGTATACTGAGTAGAAAACTAGTTGATGTTTGGTCCAGTCAGTGTATATTGGGGATTGTATACTGAGTAGAAAACTAGTTGATGTTTGGTCCAGTCAGTGTATATTGGGGATTGTATACTGAGTAGAAAACTAGTTGATGTTTGGTCCAGTCAGTGTATATTGGGGATTGGATACTGAGTAGAAAACTAGTTGATGTTTGGTCCAGTCAGTGTATATTGGGGATTGTATACTGAGTAGAAAACTAGTTGATGTTTGGTCCAGTCAGTGTATATTGGGGATTGGATACTGAGTAGAAAACTAGTTGATGTTTGGTCCAGTCAGTGTATATTGGGGATTGTATACTGAGTAGAAAACTAGTTGATGTTTGGTCCAGTCAGTGTATATTGGGGATTGTATACTGAGTAGAAAACTAGTTGATGTTTGGTCCAGTCAGTGTATATTGGGGATTGGATACTGAGTAGAAAACTAGTTGATGTTTGGTCCAGTCAGTGTATATTGGGGATTGTATACTGAGTAGAAAACTAGTTGATGTTTGGTCCAGTCAGTGTATATTGGGGATTGTATACTGAGTAGAAAACTAGTTGATGTTTGGTCCAGTCAGTGTATATTGGGGATTGTATACTGAGTAGAAAACTAGTTGATGTTTGGTCCAGTCAGTGTATATTGGGGATTGTATACTGAGTAGAAAACTAGTTGATGTTTGGTCCAGTCAGTGTATATTGGGGATTGTATACTGAGTAGAAAACTAGTTGATGTTTGGTCCAGTCAGTGTATATTGGGGATTGTATACTGAGTAGAAAACTAGTTGATGTTTGGTCCAGTCAGTGTATATTGGGGATTGTATACTGAGTAGAAAACTAGTTGATGTTTGGTCCAGTCAGTGTATATTGGGGATTGTATACTGAGTAGAAAACTAGTTGATGTTTGGTCCAGTCAGTGTATATTGGGGATTGTATACTGAGTAGAAAACTAGTTGATGTTTGGTCCAGTCAGTGTATATTGGGGATTGTATACTGAGTAGAAAACTAGTTGATGTTTGGTCCAGTCAGTGTATATTGGGGATTGTATACTGAGTAGAAAACTAGTTGATGTTTGGTCCAGTCAGTGTATATTGGGGATTGTATACTGAGTAGAAAACTAGTTGATGTTTGGTCCAGTCAGTGTATATTGGGGATTGTATACTGAGTAGAAAACTAGTTGATGTTTGGTCCAGTCAGTGTATATTGGGGATTGTATACTGAGTAGAAAACTAGTTGATGTTTGGTCCAGTCAGTGTATATTGGGGATTGTATACTGAGTAGAAAACTAGTTGATGTTTGGTCCAGTCAGTGTATATTGGGGATTGTATACTGAGTAGAAAACTAGTTGATGTTTGGTCCAGTCAGTGTATATTGGGGATTGGATACTGAGTAGAAAACTAGTTGATGTTTGGTCCAGTCAGTGTATATTGGGGATTGTATACTGAGTAGAAAACTAGTTGATGTTTGGTCCAGTCAGTGTATATTGGGGATTGGATACTGAGTAGAAAACTAGTTGATGTTTGGTCCAGTCAGTGTATATTGGGGATTGTATACTGAGTAGAAAACTAGTTGATGTTTGGTCCAGTCAGTGTATATTGGGGATTGGATACTGAGTAGAAAACTAGTTGATGTTTGGTCCAGTCAGTGTATATTGGGGATTGTATACTGAGTAGAAAACTAGTTGATGTTTGGTCCAGTCAGTGTATATTGGGGATTGGATACTGAGTAGAAAACTAGTTGATGTTTGGTCCAGTCAGTGTATATTGGGGATTGTATACTGAGTAGAAAACTAGTTGATGTTTGGTCCAGTCAGTGTATATTGGGGATTGGTATACTGAGTAGAAAACTAGTTGATGTTTGGTCCAGTCAGTGTATATTGGGGATTGTATACTGAGTAGAAAACTAGTTGATGTTTGGTCCAGTCAGTGTATATTGGGGATTGTATACTGAGTAGAAAACTAGTTGATGTTTGGTCCAGTCAGTGTATATTGGGGATTGTGGATACTGAGTAGAAAACTAGTTGATGTTTGGTCCAGTCAGTGTATATTGGGGATTGTATACTGAGTAGAAAACTAGTTGATGTTTGGTCCAGTCAGTGTATATTGGGGATTGGATACTGAGTAGAAAACTAGTTGATGTTTGGTCCAGTCAGTGTATATTGGGGATTGTATACTGAGTAGAAAACTAGTTGATGTTTGGTCCAGTCAGTGTATATTGGGGATTGGATACTGAGTAGAAAACTAGTTGATGTTTGGTCCAGTCAGTGTATATTGGGGATTGTATACTGAGTAGAAAACTAGTTGATGTTTGGTCCAGTCAGTGTATATTGGGGATTGGATACTGAGTAGAAAACTAGTTGATGTTTGGTCCAGTCAGTGTATATTGGGGATTGTATACTGAGTAGAAAACTAGTTGATGTTTGGTCCAGTCAGTGTATATTGGGGATTGTATACTGAGTAGAAAACTAGTTGATGTTTGGTCCAGTCAGTGTATATTGGGGATTGGATACTGAGTAGAAAACTAGTTGATGTTTGGTCCAGTCAGTGTATATTGGGGATTGTATACTGAGTAGAAAACTAGTTGATGTTTGGTCCAGTCAGTGTATATTGGGGATTGTATACTGAGTAGAAAACTAGTTGATGTTTGGTCCAGTCAGTGTATATTGGGGATTGTATACTGAGTAGAAAACTAGTTGATGTTTGGTCCAGTCAGTGTATATTGGGGATTGTATACTGAGTAGAAAACTAGTTGATGTTTGGTCCAGTCAGTGTATATTGGGGATTGTATACTGAGTAGAAAACTAGTTGATGTTTGGTCCAGTCAGTGTATATTGGGGATTGTATACTGAGTAGAAAACTAGTTGATGTTTGGTCCAGTCAGTGTATATTGGGGATTGTATACTGAGTAGAAAACTAGTTGATGTTTGGTCCAGTCAGTGTATATTGGGGATTGTATACTGAGTAGAAAACTAGTTGATGTTTGGTCCAGTCAGTGTATATTGGGGATTGTATACTGAGTAGAAAACTAGTTGATGTTTGGTCCAGTCAGTGTATATTGGGATTGTATACTGAGTAGAAAACTAGTTGATGTTTGGTCCAGTCAGTGTATATTGGGGATTGGATACTGAGTAGAAAACTAGTTGATGTTTGGTCCAGTCAGTGTATATTGGGGATTGTATACTGAGTAGAAAACTAGTTGATGTTTGGTCCAGTCAGTGTATATTGGGGATTGGATACTGAGTAGAAAACTAGTTGATGTTTGGTCCAGTCAGTGTATATTGGGGATTGTATACTGAGTAGAAAACTAGTTGATGTTTGGTCCAGTCAGTGTATATTGGGGATTGTATACTGAGTAGAAAACTAGTTGATGTTTGGTCCAGTCAGTGTATATTGGGGATTGTATACTGAGTAGAAAACTAGTTGATGTTTGGTCCAGTCAGTGTATATTGGGGATTGTATACTGAGTAGAAAACTAGTTGATGTTTGGTCCAGTCAGTGTATATTGGGGATTGTATACTGAGTAGAAAACTAGTTGATGTTTGGTCCAGTCAGTGTATATTGGGGATTGTATACTGAGTAGAAAACTAGTTGATGTTTGGTCCAGTCAGTGTATATTGGGGATTGTATACTGAGTAGAAAACTAGTTGATGTTTGGTCCAGTCAGTGTATATTGGGGATTGTATACTGAGTAGAAAACTAGTTGATGTTTGGTCCAGTCAGTGTATATTGGGGATTGTATACTGAGTAGAAAACTAGTTGATGTTTGGTCCAGTCAGTGTATATTGGGGATTGTATACTGAGTAGAAAACTAGTTGATGTTTGGTCCAGTCAGTGTATATTGGGGATTGGATACTGAGTAGAAAACTAGTTGATGTTTGGTCCAGTCAGTGTATATTGGGGATTGTATACTGAGTAGAAAACTAGTTGATGTTTGGTCCAGTCAGTGTATATTGGGGATTGTATACTGAGTAGAAAACTAGTTGATGTTTGGTCCAGTCAGTGTATATTGGGGATTGTATACTGAGTAGAAAACTAGTTGATGTTTGGTCCAGTCAGTGTATATTGGGGATTGTATACTGAGTAGAAAACTAGTTGATGTTTGGTCCAGTCAGTGTATATTGGGGATTGTATACTGAGTAGAAAACTAGTTGATGTTTGGTCCAGTCAGTGTATATTGGGGATTGTATACTGAGTAGAAAACTAGTTGATGTTTGGTCCAGTCAGTGTATATTGGGGATTGTATACTGAGTAGAAAACTAGTTGATGTTTGGTCCAGTCAGTGTATATTGGGGATTGTATACTGAGTAGAAAACTAGTTGATGTTTGGTCCAGTCAGTGTATATTGGGGATTGTATACTGAGTAGAAAACTAGTTGATGTTTGGTCCAGTCAGTGTATATTGGGGATTGTATACTGAGTAGAAAACTAGTTGATGTTTGGTCCAGTCAGTGTATATTGGGGATTGTATACTGAGTAGAAAACTAGTTGATGTTTGGTCCAGTCAGTGTATATTGGGGATTGTATACTGAGTAGAAAACTAGTTGATGTTTGGTCCAGTCAGTGTATATTGGGGATTGTATACTGAGTAGAAAACTAGTTGATGTTTGGTCCAGTCAGTGTATATTGGGGATTGTATACTGAGTAGAAAACTAGTTGATGTTTGGTCCAGTCAGTGTATATTGGGGATTGTATACTGAGTAGAAAACTAGTTGATGTTTGGTCCAGTCAGTGTATATTGGGGATTGTATACTGAGTAGAAAACTAGTTGATGTTTGGTCCAGTCAGTGTATATTGGGGATTGGATACTGAGTAGAAAACTAGTTGATGTTTGGTCCAGTCAGTGTATATTGGGGATTGTATACTGAGTAGAAAACTAGTTGATGTTTGGTCCAGTCAGTGTATATTGGGGATTGTATACTGAGTAGAAAACTAGTTGATGTTTGGTCCAGTCAGTGTATATTGGGGATTGGATACTGAGTAGAAAACTAGTTGATGTTTGGTCCAGTCAGTGTATATTGGGGATTGTATACTGAGTAGAAAACTAGTTGATGTTTGGTCCAGTCAGTGTATATTGGGGATTGTATACTGAGTAGAAAACTAGTTGATGTTTGGTCCAGTCAGTGTATATTGGGGATTGTATACTGAGTAGAAAACTAGTTGATGTTTGGTCCAGTCAGTGTATATTGGGGATTGTATACTGAGTAGAAAACTAGTTGATGTTTGGTCCAGTCAGTGTATATTGGGGATTGTATACTGAGTAGAAAACTAGTTGATGTTTGGTCCAGTCAGTGTATATTGGGGATTGTATACTGAGTAGAAAACTAGTTGATGTTTGGTCCAGTCAGTGTATATTGGGGATTGGATACTGAGTAGAAAACTAGTTGATGTTTGGTCCAGTCAGTGTATATTGGGGATTGTATACTGAGTAGAAAACTAGTTGATGTTTGGTCCAGTCAGTGTATATTGGGGATTGTATACTGAGTAGAAAACTAGTTGATGTTTGGTCCAGTCAGTGTATATTGGGGATTGGATACTGAGTAGAAAACTAGTTGATGTTTGGTCCAGTCAGTGTATATTGGGGATTGTATACTGAGTAGAAAACTAGTTGATGTTTGGTCCAGTCAGTGTATATTGGGGATTGGATACTGAGTAGAAAACTAGTTGATGTTTGGTCCAGTCAGTGTATATTGGGGATTGGATACTGAGTAGAAAACTAGTTGATGTTTGGTCCAGTCAGTGTATATTGGGGATTGGATACTGAGTAGAAAACTAGTTGATGTTTGGTCCAGTCAGTGTATATTGGGGATTGGATACTGAGTAGAAAACTAGTTGATGTTTGGTCCAGTCAGTGTATATTGGGGATTGTATACTGAGTAGAAAACTAGTTGATGTTTGGTCCAGTCAGTGTATATTGGGGATTGTATACTGAGTAGAAAACTAGTTGATGTTTGGTCCAGTCAGTGTATATTGGGGATTGGATACTGAGTAGAAAACTAGTTGATTTGAACTTAATTTACCTTGAATCAACCTCATTCTAAAGGCCTTGCTCTCTCTGTCTCTCTCTCTCTCTCTCTCTCTCTCTGTCTCTCTCTCTCTGTCTCTCTGTCTGTGTCTCTCTCTCTCTCTCTCTGTCTCTCTCTCTCCCTGTCTCTCTCAATTTCAATTCAATTGAAGGTCTTTATTGGAATGGGAAACATATGTTTACATTTCCAAAGTAAGTGAAATAGATAATAAACAAAAGTGAAATAAACAATACAAAATTAACAGTAAATATTATACTCACAAAAATAATAAAGACATTTCAAATGTCATATTATGTCTATATATAGTGTTGTAACGATGTGCAAATAGTTAAAGTACAAAAGGGAAAACACATCAAGAAATATGGGTTGTATTTACAATAGTGTTTGTTCTTCACTGGTTGCCCTTTTCTTGTGGCAACAGGTCACACATCTTGCTGCTGTGATGGCACACTGTGGTATTTCACCCAATAGAAGTGGGAGTTTATCAAAATAGGGGTTGTTTTCTAATTCTTTGTTGGTCTGTGTAATCTGAGGGAAATATGTGTCTCTAATATGGTCATACATTGGGCAGGAGGTTAGGAAGTGCAGCTCAGTTTCCACCTCATTGTGTGGGCAGTGTGCACATAGCCTGTCTTCTCTTGAGAGCCAGGTCTGCCTACGGCGGCCTCTCTCAATAGCAAGGCTATGCTCACTGAGTCTGTACATCGTCAATGCTTTCCTAAAGTTTTTGTCAGTCACAGTGGTCAGGTATTCTGCCACTGTGTACTCTCTGTTTAGGGCCAAATGGAATTCTAGTTTGCTCAGTTTTTTGGTTAATTCTTTCCAACATGTCAAGTAATTATCTTTTTGTTTTCTCATGATTTGGTTGGGTCTAATTGTGTTACTGTCCTGGGGCTCCGTGGGGCCTGTGTGTGTTTGTGAACAGAGCCCCAGGACCAGCTTGCTTAGGGGACTCTTCTCCAGGTTAATCTCTCTGTACGTGATGGCTTTGATGGCTTTGTTATTGGAAGGTTTGGGAATCACTTTCTTTTAGATGTTTGTAGAATTTAACGGCTCTTTTCTGGATTTTTATAATTAGCGAGTATCGGCTCTGCATTATTTGTTATTTTTGCAGAATTCTGCATGCCGAGTCTCAATGTGGTGTTTGTCCCATTTTGGGATCCCAGAACTTACAATCATAAAGGGCAATGGGTTCAATAACTGATTCAAGTATTTTTAGACAGATCCTAATTGGTATGTCAAAATGTATGTTATTTTTGTTGGCATAGAAGGCCCTTCTTGCTTGTCTCTCAGATCGTTCACAGCTTTGTGGAAGTTACCTGTGGCACTGATGTTTAAGCCAAGGTCTGTATAGTTTTTTGTGTGCTGTAGGGCAACGGTGTCTAGATGGAATTTGTATTTGTGGTCCTGGCAACTGGACCTTTTTTGGAACACCATTATTTTCTTACTGAGATTTACTGTCAGGGCCCAGGTCTGTATCTTACTGTCAGGGCCCAGGTCTGTATCTTACTGTCAGGGCCCAGGTCTGTATCTTACTGTCAGGGCCCAGGTCTGGCAGAATCTGTGCAGAAGATCTAGGTGTTGCTGTAGGCCCTCCTTGGTTGGGGACAGAAGCACCAGATCATCAGCAAACAGTAGACATTTGACTTCATATTCTAGTGGGGTGAGGCCGGGTGCTGCAGACTGTTCTAGTGCCCTGGCCAATTCGTTGATATATATGTTGAAGAGGGTGGGGCTTTTAAGCTGCGTCCCTGTCTCACCCCACAGCCCTGTGGAAACAAATGTGTTTGTTTTTTGTCCATTTTAACATCACACTTGTTGTTTGTGTTCATGGATTTTATAATGTCGTATGTTTTTCCCCCAACACCACTTCCCATCATGCCAAATTGAGTCAAACGCTTTTTTTTAATCAACAAAGCATGAGAAGACTTTGCTTTCTGTTTTGTTTTGTTTGTTTGTCAATTAGGGTGTATATGTGGTCTGTCGTACAGTAATTTGGTAAAAAAAATACATTGTTTTCACTGAGGAAATGTACTAGTCTGCTGTTAATGATAATGCAGAGGATTTTCCCAAGGTTGCTGTTGATGCATATCCCACGGTAGTTATTGGGGTCAAATTTGTCTCCACTTTTGTGGATTGGGGTGATCAGTCCTTGGTTCCAAATATTGGGGAAGATGCCAGAGCTGAGGATGACGTTAAAGAGTTTATTTTAGCCAATTAGAATTTGTTGTCTCTAAATTGTTTCATTTCATTGAGGATTTGCAGGGTTTGTATTCTGTCCTGTAGTTCATTCAATGTAATTGGAGAATTTAGTGGGTTCTGGAAGTCTTTAATAGTGTATTTGATCATGTATATGTTTTTGCTGTCTGCTCTTTGTTATAGAGCCAAAATGATTGGAGAAGTGGTTTAACCATACATCTACGTTTTGGATAGATAATTATTCGTGTTGTTTGTTTAGTGTTTTCCAATTTTCCCAGAAGTGTTTAGAGTCTATGGATTCTTCAACTACATTGAGCTGATTCATGACGTGCTGTTCCTTCTCTTTCCGTCGTGTATTTCTCTATTGTTTTAGTGATTCACCATAGTGAATTATCTATGCATAGTCACTTCACCCCCACCTACATGTACAAACAACCTCAACTAACCTGTACCCCTGCACATTGACTCTGTACCGGTACCCCCTGTATATAGCCTCCACATTGACTCTGTACCGGTACCCCCCTGTACAGTGGGGCAAAAAAGTATTTAGTCAGCCACCAATTGTGCAAGTTCTCCAACTTAAAAAGATGAGAGAGGCCTGTAATTTTTATCATAGGTACACTTCAACTATGACAGACGAAATGAGAAAAAGAAATACAGAAAATCACATTGTAGGATTTTTAATTTATTTATTTGCAAATTATGGTGGAAAATAAGTATTTGGTCAATAACAAAAGTTTATCTCAATACTTTGTTATATATCCTTTGTTGGCAATGACAGAGGTCAAACGTTTTCTGTAAGTCTTCACAAGGTTTTCACACACTGTTGCTGGTATTTTGGCCCATTCCTCCATGCAGATCTCCTCTAGAGCAGTGATGTTTTGGGGCTGTCGCTGGGCAACACGGACTTTCAACTCCCTCCAAAGATTTTCTATGGGGTTGAGATCTGGAGACTGGCTAGGCCACTCCAGGACCTTGAAATGCTTCTTACGAAGCCACTCCTTCGTTGCCCGGGCGGTGTGTTTGGGATCATTGTCATGCTGAAAGACCCAGCCAAATGCCCTTGCTGATGGAAGGAGGTTTTCACTCAAAATCTCACGATACATGGCCCCATTCATTCTTTCCTTTACACGGATCAGTCGTCCTGGTCCCTTTGCAGAAAAACAGCCCCAAAGCGTGATGTTTCCACCCCATGCTTCACAGTAGGTATGGTGTTCTTTGGATGCAACTCAGCATTCTTTGTCCTCCAAACACGACGAGTTGAGTTTTTACCAAAAAGTTCTATTTTGGTTTCATCTGACCATATGACATTCTCCCAATCCTCATCTGGATCATCCAAATGCTCTCTAGCAAACTTCAGACGGGCCTGAACATGTACTGGCTTAAGCAGGGGGACACGCCTGGCACTGCAGGATTTGAGTCCCTGGCGGCGAGTGTGTTACTGATGGTAGGCTTTGTTACTTTGGTCCCAGCTCTCTGCAGGTCATTCACTAGGTCCCCGTGTGGTTCTGGGATTTTTGCTCACCGTTCTTGTGATCATTTTGACCCCACGGGGTGAGATCTTGCGTGGAGCCCCAGATCGAGGAAGATTATCAGTGGTCTTGTATGTCTTCCATTTCCTAATAATTGCTCCCACAGTTGATTTCTTCAAACCAAGCTGCTTACCTATTGCAGATTCAGTCTTCCCAACCTGGTGCAGGTCTACAATTTTGTTTCTGGTGTCCTTTGACAGCTCTTTGGTCTTGGCCATAGTGGAGTTTGGAGTGTGACTGTTTGAGGTTGTGGACAGGTGTCTTTTATACTGATAACAAGTTCAAACAGGTGCCATTAATACAGGTAACGAGTGGAGGACAGAGGAGCCTCTTAAAGAAGAAGTTACAGGTCTGTGAGAGCCAGATCTTGTTTGTTTGTATGATCTGTGAGAGCCAAATCTTGTTTGTTTGTATGTGACCAAATACTTATTTTCCACCATAATTTGCAAATAAATTCATAAAAAATCCTACAATGTGATTTTCTGGATTTTCTTTCCTCATTTTGTCTGTCATAGTTGAAGTGTACCTATGATGAAAATTACAGGCCTCTCATCTTTTTAAGTGAGAGAACTTGCACAATTGGTGGCTGACTAAATACTTTTTTGCCCCACTGTATATAGCCTCCACATTGACTCTGTACAGGTACCCCCTCTATATAGCCTCCACATTGACTCTGTACTGGTACCCCCTCTATATAGCCTCCACATTGACTCTGTACCAGTACCCCCTGTATATAGCCTCCACATTGACTCTGTACTGGTACCCCCTGTATATAGCTTCCACATTGACTCTGTACCGGTACCGCCTGTATATAGCCTCGTTATTCTTATTGTGTTACATTTTATTTTTATTCTTGAACTGCACTGTTGGTTAAGGGCTTGTAAGTACGCATTTCATGGTAAAGTCTACACTTGTTGTATTCGGTGCATGTGACAAATACAGTTAGATTTTATTTGATTTGAAGGTGTAGGCTCAGGTTTTCAGGTTGGACAGGTTTCTCAATTTCTTTCTTAGGTTTTTGCATTGTTCATTAAACCATTTGTCATTGTTGTTCATTGTTTTAGGATGTCTGCTTGAAATGTTTAGATTTGATAGGGAAGCTGAGAGGTCAAATATACTGTTCAGGTTTTCTACTGCCAAGTTTACACCTTCACTATTACAGTGGAACGTTTTGTCCAGAAAGTTGTCTAAAAGGGATTTTATTTTTTATTTAACCAGGCAAGTCAGTTAAGAACAAATTCTTATTTACAATGATGGCCTACACCGGCCAAACCCAGTGATCTAATTTGTTGTTGACCAATTGTTTTTTGGTAGGTTTCCACACTACTTTCCTTCCATCTATAGTATTTCTTAATATTATTCAGTTCCTGAGTATTACTCTGTTCAAGTAGACTGGGATATTGCTGTGATCTGATAGGGGTGTCAGTGGGCTGACTGAACGCTCTGAGAGACTCTGGGTTGAGGTCAGTGATAAAGTAGTCTACAGTACTACTACTAAGAGATGAGCTATAGGTGTACCTACCATAGGAGTCCACTCGAAGCCTACCATTGACTATGTACATACCCAGCGTGCGTCAGAGCTGCAGGAGTTGTGACCCGTTCTTGTTGTTTATGTTGTCGTAGTTGTGTCTAGGGGGGAACATAGGGGAGGGAATGCTGTCACCTCCATGTAGGTGTTTGTCCCCCTGTGTGCTGAGGGTGTCAGGTTCTTGTCCAGTTCTGCCATTTAGGTCACCACAGACTAGTACATGTCCCTGGGCCAGGAAATGGTTGATTTCCCCCTCCAGGATGGAGAAGCTGTCTTTGTGAAAGTATGGGGATTCTCTTGGGGGGATATAGGTAGCACACAGGAGGACATTTTTCTCTATTGAGATCATTTCCTTATTAATTTCTAGCCAGATGTAAAATATTCCTAATAGAGTGGGTTGGGTCTGCTCTATACCAAATTAGCTGTTTCTTCACTGTTTCACACCTGGTAGTTTGGTGGATGGGACTACCAGCTCTCTGTAACCTAGAGGGCAACCAGTGGGTCTGTCTCCTCTACACCAGCTCTCTGTAACCTAGAGGGCAACCAGTGGGTCCGTCTCCTCTACACCAGCTCTCTGTAACCTAGAGGGCAACCAGTGGGTCAGTCTCCTCTACACCAGCTCTCTGTAACCTAGAGGGCAACCAGTGGGTCCGTCTCCTCTACACCAGCTCTCTGTAACCTAGAGGGCAACCAGTGGGTCCGTCTCCTCTACACCAGCTCTCTGTAACCTAGAGGGCAACCAGTGGGTCCGTCTCCTCTACACCAGCTCTCTGTAACCTAGAGGGCAACCAGTGGGCCCGTCTCCTCTACACCAGCTCTCTGTAACCTAGAGGGCAACCAGTGGGTCCGTCTCCTCTACACCAGCTCTCTGTAACCTAGAGGGCAACCAGTGGGTCCGTCTCCTCTACACCCAGCTCTCTGTAACCTAGAGGGCAACCAGTGGGGTCCGTCTCCTCTACACCAGCTCTCTGTAACCTAGAGATCAACCAGTGGGTCCGTCTCCTCTATACCAGCTCTCTGTAACCTAGAGAGGGCAACCAGTGGGTCCGTCTCCTCTACACCAGCTCTCTGTAACCCTAGAGGGCAACCAGTGGGTCCGTCTCCTCTACACCAGCTCTCTGTAACCTAGAGGGCAACCAGTGGGTCCGTCTCCTCTATACCAGCTCTCTGTAACCTAGAGGGCAACCAGTGGGTCAGTCTCCTCTACACCAGCTCTCTGTAACCTAGAGGGCAACCAGTGGGTCCGTCTCCTCTATACCAGCTCTCTGTAACCTAGAGGGCAACCAGTGGGTCCGTCTCCTCTACACCAGCTCTCTGTAACCTAGAGGGCAACCAGTGGGTCTGTCTCCTCTACACCAGCTCTCTGTAACCTAGAGGGCAACCAGTGGGTCCGTCTCCTCTACACCAGCTCTCTGTAACCTAGAGGGCAACCAGTGGGTCCGTCTCCTCTACACCAGCTCTCTGTAACCTAGAGGGCAACCAGTGGGTCCGTCTCCTCTATACCAGCTCTCTGTAACCTAGAGGGCAACCAGTGGGTCCGTCTCCTCTACACCATGTTTCTTGTAGGATGACAATGTCTGTATTTCCAATTTATTTGATGAAGTCTGGGTTCCTGCTCTTTAGGCCAAAGGCAGATGACCTTAGACCTTGTATATTCCAGGATGAGATAGTAAAAGCTTTGCGTTCCATAGTGTCATGCTATAGATGGTGGTGTAGATGAGGCTGGGTCTAGTCAGGTTATAGATGGTGGTGTAGATGAGGCTGGGTCTAGTCATGCTATAGATGGTGGTGTAGATGAGGCTGGGTCTAGTCAGGTTATAGATGGTGGTGTAGATGAGGCTGGGTCTAGTCATGTTATAGATGGTGGTGTAAATGAGGCTGGGTCTAGTCATGTTATAGATGGTGGTGTAGATGAGGCTGGGTCTAGTCATGCTATAGATGGTGGTGTAGATGAGGCTGGGTCTAGTCAGGTTATAGATGGTGGTGTAGATGAGGCTGGGTCTAGTCATGCTATAGATGGTGGTGTAGATGAGGCTGGGTCTAGTCAGGTTATGGATGGTGGTGTAAATGAGGCTGGGTCTAGTCATGTTATAGATGGTGGTGTAGATGAGGCTGGGTCTAGTCATGCTATAGATGGTGGTGTAGATGAGGCTGGGTCTAGTCATGCTATAGATGGTGGTGTAGATGAGGCTGGGTCTAGTCAGGTTATAGATGGTGGTGTAGATGAGGCTGGGTCTAGTCATGCTATAGATGGTGGTGTAGATGAGGCTGGGTCTAGTCATGCTATAGATGGTTGTGTAGATGAGGCTGGGTCTAGTCATGCTATAGATGGTGGAGTAGATGAGGCTGGGTCTAGTCAGGTTATAGATGGTGGTGTAGATGAGGCTGGGTCTAGTCATGCTATAGATGGTGGTGTAGATGAGGCTGGGTCTAGTCAGGTTATGGATGGTGGTGTAGATGAGGCTGGGTCTAGTCAGGTTATAGATGGTGGTGTAGATGAGGCTGGGTCTAGTCAGGTTATAGATGGTGGTGTAGATGAGGCTGGGTCTAGTCAGGTTATAGATGGTGGTGTAGATGAGGCTGGGTCTAGTCATGTTATGGATGGTGGAGTAGATGAGGCTGGGTCTAGTCAGGTTATAGATGGTGGTGTAGATGAGGCTGGGTCTAGTCAGGTTATAGATGGTGGTGTAGATGAGGCTGGGTCTAGTCAGGTTATAGATGGTGGTGTAGCTGAGGCTGGGTCTAGTCAGGTTATGGATGGTGGTGTAGATGAGGCTGGGTCTAGTCAGGTTATGGATGGTGGTGTAGATGAGGCTGGGTCTAGTCATGCTATAGATGGTGGTGTAGATGAGGCTGGGTCTAGTCATGTTATAGATGGTGGTGTAGATGAGGCTGGGTCTAGTCAGGTTATAGATGGTGGTGTAGATGAGGCTGGGTCTAGTCAGGTTATAGATGGTGGTGTAGATGAGGCTGGGTCTAGTCAGGTTATGGATGGTGGTGTAGATGAGGCTGGGTCTAGTCAGGTTATAGATGGTGGTGTAGATGAGGCTGGGTCTAGTCATGCTATAGATGGTGGAGTAGATGAGGCTGGGTCTAGTCAGGTTATGGATGGTGGTGTAGATGAGGCTGGGTCTAGTCAGGTTATAGATGGTGGTGTAGATGAGGCTGGGTCTAGTCATGTTATAGATGGTGGTGTAGATGAGGCTGGGTCTAGTCAGGTTATAGATGGTGGTGTAGATGAGGCTGGGTCTAGTCATGCTATAGATGGTGGTGTAGATGAGGCTGGGTCTAGTCAGGTTATAGATGGTGGTGTAGATGAGGCTGGGTCTAGTCATGCTATAGATGGTGGTGTAGATGAGGCTGGGTCTAGTCAGGTTATGGATGGTGGTGTAGATGAGGCTGGGTCTAGTCATGCTATAGATGGTGGTGTAGATGAGGCTTGGTCTAGTCAGGTTATGGATGGTGGTGTAGATGAGGCTGGGTCTAGTCAGGTTATAGATGGTGGTGTAGATGAGGCTGGGTCTAGTCATGCTATAGATGGTGGAGTAGATGAGGCTGGGTCTAGTCAGGTTATAGATGGTGGTGTAGATGAGGCTGGGTCTAGTCATGCTATAGATGGTGGTGTAGATGAGGCTGGGTCTAGTCAGGTTATGGATGGTGGTGTAGATGAGGCTGGGTCTAGTCAGGTTATAGATGGTGGTGTAGATGAGGCTGGGTCTAGTCATGCTATAGATGGTGGAGTAGATGAGGCTGGGTCTAGTCATGCTATAGATGGTGGAGTAGATGAGGCTGGGTCTAGTCAGGTTATAGATGGTGGTGTAGATGAGGCTGGGTCTAGTCAGGTTATAGATGGTGGTGTAGATGAGGCAGGGTCTAGTCATGCTATAGATGGTGGTGTAGATGAGGCTGGGTCTAGTCAGGTTATGGATGGTGGTGTAGATGAGGCTGGGTCTAGTCAGGTTATAGATGGTGGTGTAGATGAGCCTGGGTCTAGTCATGCTATAGATGGTGGAGTAGATGAGGCTGGGTCTAGTCAGGTTATGGATGGTGGTGTAGATGAGGCTGGGTCTAGTCATGTTATGGATGGTGGAGTAGATGAGGCTGGGTCTAGTCAGGTTATAGATGGTGGTGTAGATGAGGCTGGGTCTAGTCAGGTTATAGATGGTGGTGTAGATGAGGCTGGGTCTAGTCAGGTTATGGATGGTGGTGTAGATGAGGCTGGGTCTAGTCAGGTTATAGATGGTGGTGTAGATGAGGCTGGGTCTAGTCAGGTTATAGATGGTGGTGTAGATGAGGCTGGGTCTAGTCAGGTTATGGATGGTGGTGTAGATGAGGCTGGGTCTAGTCAGGTTATAGATGGTGGTGTAGATGAGGCTGGGTCTAGTCAGGTTATGGATGGTGGTGTAGATGAGGCTGGGTCTAGTCAGGCTATAGATGGTTGTGTAGATGAGGCTGGGTCTAGTCATGCTATAGATGGTGGAGTAGATGAGGCTGGGTCTAGTCATGTTATAGATGGTGGTGTAGATGAGGCTGGGTCTAGTCATGCTATAGATGGTGGTGTAGATGAGGCTGGGTCTAGTCAGGTTATAGATGGTGGTGTAGATGAGGCTGGGTCTAGTCAGGTTATAGATGGTGGTGTAGATGAGGCTGGGTCTAGTCAGGTTATAGATGGTGGTGTAGATGAGGCTGGGTCTAGTCATGCTATGGATGGTGGTGTAGATGAGGCTGGGTCTAGTCAGGTTATAGATGGTGGAGTAGATGAGGCTGGGTCTAGTCATGCTATGGATGGTGGTGTAGATGAGGCTGGGTCTAGTCAGGTTATAGATGGTGGAGTAGATGAGGCTGGGTCTAGTCAGGTTATAGATGGTGGTGTAGATGAGGCTGGGTCTAGTCAGGTTATAGATGGTGGTGTAGATGAGGCTGGGTCTAGTCAGGTTATAGATGGTGGTGTAGATGAGGCTGGGTCTAGTCAGGTTATGGATGGTGGTGTAGATGAGGCTGGGTCTAGTCAGGTTATGGATGGTGGTGTAGATGAGGCTGGGTCTAGTCAGGTTATAGATGGTGGTGTAGATGAGGCTGGGTCTAGTCAGGTTATAGATGGTAATGAGGATGAGGCTGGGTCTAGTCAGGTTATGGATGGTGGAGTAGATGAGGCTGGGTCTAGTCAGGTTATAGATGGTGGTGTAGATGAGGCTGGGTCTAGTCAGGTTATGGATGGTGGTGTAGATGAGGCTGGGTCTAGTCAGGTTATAGATGGTGGTGTAGATGAGGCTGGGTCTAGTCAGGTTATAGATGGTGGTGTAGATGAGGCTGGGTCTAGTCAGGTTATGGATGGTGGTGTAGATGAGGCTGGGTCTAGTCAGGTTATAGATGGTGGTGTAGATGAGGCTGGGTCTAGTCAGGTTATAGATGGTGGTGTAGATGAGGCTGGGTCTAGTCAGGTTATAGATGGTGGTGTAGATGAGGCTGGGTCTAGTCAGGTTATGGATGGTGGTGTAGATGAGGCTGGGTCTAGTCAGGTTATAGATGGTGGTGTAGATGAGGCTGGGTCTAGTCAGGTTATGGATGGTGGTGTAGATGAGGCTGGGTCTAGTCATGTTATAGATGGTGGTGTAGATGAGGCTGGGTCTAGTCAGGTTATAGATGGTGGTGTAGATGAGGCTGGGTCTAGTCAGGTTATGGATGGTGGAGTAGATGAGGCTGGGTCTAGTCAGGTTATAGATGGTGGTGTAGATGAGGCTGGGTCTAGTCAGGTTATAGATGGTGGTGTAGATGAGGCTGGGTCTAGTCAGGTTATAGATGGTGGTGTAGATGAGGCTGGGTCTAGTCAGGTTATAGATGGTGGTGTAGATGAGGCTGGGTCTAGTCAGGTTATGGATGGTGGTGTAGATGAGGCTGGGTCTAGTCAGGTTATAGATGGTGGTGTAGATGAGGCTGGGTCTAGTCAGGTTATAGATGGTGGTGTAGATGAGGCTGGGTCTAGTCAGGTTATAGATGGTGGTGTAGATGAGGCTGGGTCTAGTCAGGTTATAGATGGTGGTGTAGATGAGGCTGGGTCTAGTCAGGTTATGGATGGTGGTGTAGATGAGGCTGGGTCTAGTCAGGTTATGGATGGTGGTGTAGATGAGGCTGGGTCTAGTCAGGTTATGGATGGTGGTGTAGATGAGGCTGGGTCTAGTCAGGTTATGGATGGTGGTGTAGATGAGGCTGGGTCTAGTCAGGTTATAGATGGTGGTGTAGATGAGGCTGGGTCTAGTCAGGTTATGGATGGTGGTGTAGATGAGGCTGGGTCTAGTCAGGTTATGGATGGTGGTGTAGATGAGGCTGGGTCTAGTCAGGTTATGCTAGTGGATGAGGAGTGTATAGTGGGGAAGGGTAGGCGACTAGGGGCGGTGGTGGAGGGTGTCAAGCGGAAGAGGAAAAAGGGGGAGAAGAAACGAGGTGGGAGGGGAGAGGCTGGCGTGATCAAATGTACCAAGGAACCTTTGCCTGGTGCTGTGGGGGAGACCTGTATGTGTGAGACTGACCTGTGGGTGTAACTGACTGCCTGGTGCTGTGGGTGGGAGACCCCGACTAGAGAGAAAGGGCAGGTGGTCGGGATGGGAGATGGAGATGAGGAGAGGGGGGGGTTAATTAAATGAGGATGTATCATCAAAGAAAGACAAAAGTCTCTCTCTCTCTCTCTCTCTCTCTCTCTCTCTCTCTCTCTCTCTCTCTCTCTCCTTCTCGCTCTGCTCGAGCAGTATAAATTCTGACTGCGAAGCTGGAATGTTTATCACAAGGCTTGGCTTATGTACAGATGGGAGAATCATTCACCAGGGACAGAAGGACTGACTGTGTGTCAAGAAGCACGGACAGACTAAGAAGCGCAGTGGGGTGTGTGTGTGTTCAGATCCAGTGTGTGTGTGTGTGTTCAGATCCAGTGTGTGTGTGTGTGTTCAGATCCAGTGTGTGTGTGTGTGTGTGTGTGTGTGTGTGTGTGTTCAGATCCAGTGTGTGTGTGTGTGTGTGTGTGTTCAGGTCTCACCAAGGGAAAGACCACAGGTGTGCTACTGGTCCATGCTGCCTGTCTATAATGGCAGGCAACAACAACAGCCCTCTACGAATGACCATTAGAAATCACCATGGTGGGAGGAACCGGTTTGGAGGAAACACAATCAAGAGCTGTGCTCATTGCATTTCAACGGTCAGGGAGTCTCAGCTGGCTGTGCTCATTGCATTTCAACGGTCAGGGAGTCTCAGCTGGCTGTGCTCATTGCATTTCAACGGTCAGGGAGTCTCAGCTGGTTGTGCTCATTGCATTTCAACGGTCAGGGAGTCTCAGCTGGCTGTGCTCATTGCATTTCAACGGTCAGGGAGTCTCAGCTGGCTGTGCTCATTGCATTTCAACGGTCAGGGAGTCTCAGCTGGCTGTGCTCATTGCATTTCAACGGTCAGGAGTCTCAGCTGGCTGTGCTCATTGCATTTCAACGGTCAGGGAGTCTCAGCTGGCTGTGCTCATTGCATTTCAACGGTCAGGGAGTCTCAGCTGGTTGTGCTCATTGCATTTCAACGGTCAGGGAGTTTCAGCTGGTTGTGCTCATTGCATTTCAACGGTCAGGGAGTCTCAGCTGGCTGTGCTCATTGCATTTCAACGGTCAGGGAGTCTCAGCTGGCTGTGCTCATTGCATTTCAACGGTCAGGGAGTCTCAGCTGGCTGTGCTCATTGCATTTCAACGGTCAGGGAGTCTCAGCTGGTTGTGCTCATTGCATTTCAACGGTCAGGGAGTCTCAGCTGGCTGTGCTCATTGCATTTCAACGGTCAGGGAGTCTCAGCTGGCTGTGCTCATTGCATTTCAACGGTCAGGGAGTCTCAGCTGGCTGTGCTCATTGCATTTCAACGGTCAGGGAGTCTCAGCTGGCTGTGCTCATTGCATTTCAACGGTCAGGAGTCTCAGCTGGCTGTGCTCATTGCATTTCAACGCTCAGGGAGTCTCAGCTGGTTGTGCTCATTGCATTTCAACGGTCAGGGAGTTTCAGCTGGTTGTGCTCATTGCATTTCAACGGTCAGGGAGTCTCAGCTGGCTGTGCTCATTGCATTTCAACGGTCAGGGAGTCTCAGCTGGCTGTGCTCATTGCATTTCAACGGTCAGGGAGTCTCAGCTGGCTGTGCTCATTGCATTTCAACGGTCAGGGAGTTTCAGCTGGTTGTGCTCATTGCATTTCAACGGTCAGGGAGTCTCAGCTGGCTGTGCTCATTGCATTTCAACGGTCAGGGAGTCTTAGCTGGTTGTGCTCATTGCATTTCAACGGTCAGGGAGTTTCAGCTGGTTTTGAATAAATGAATGGTTGTAGGTTACTAACGGTCACAGTTTATGAATTTGTCTTTCTGGTTAACTTCATTTTTCTTTCTCTAGCCATTACATTCAGCACAGTCCACTTTCTGATGGACAACAGCGTATGTTTAATAGCTATCTATTCATTACAATGCATATTCACTGGCATCACAGTTACACATGTGGATATCAGCAAAAACCACCATATATCCACCTTTTAAACAACTCTGAACGTACTCTACAGCATGTTGTGTCCGGGTAATAGTGCTTGTTGAACTTGACATACACTATTCATTGGATATCATTAAAATGCCTGATAAATATCTTAAACCACTCTGAAATAACAGTAACCACGTTGTTGAGATATAATGCTGGTTTCTATCTTACCTTTGCAGCTCCAATCTGCTCCTTCCTGAACTTCTCTAAAGGTGCAATCAGCACATCATCCGCATTCTGGATCTGCAACACAAATAAACAGATACCTGGCATTCAATCACGGCTTTAGCAGTATCAAATTACAGTAAAATAAACAGATATGTGGCATTCAATCACGGCTTTAGCAGTATCAAATTACAGTAAAATAAACAGATACGGGGCATTCAATCACGGCTTCAACAGAATCAAATTACAGTAAAATAAACAGATACGTGGCATTCAATCATGGCTTCAGCAGTATCAAATTACAGTAAAATAAACAGATACGTGGCATTCAATCACGGCTTTAGCAGTATCAAATTACAGTAAAATAAACAGATACATGGCATTCAATCACGGCTTCAGCAGTAGTGCACAATTGGCCCAGCGTCGCCCGGGATAGGGGAGGGTTTGGCCCAGTGTCCTTGCTGGGGGGGGCTTTACTTGGCTCATCGCGCTCTAGCAACTCCTTGTGGCAAGCCGGGGGCCTGCAGGCTGACTGCAGTTGTCAGTTGAATGGTGTTTCCTCTGACACATTGGTGCGGCTGGCTTCCACGTTAAGCGGGCGGGTGTAAAGAAGCGTGGTTTGGCAGGTCTTGTTTTCGAAGGACAAATGACTCGACCTTCGCCTCTCCCGAGCCCGTTGGGGAATTGCAGCGATGAGACAAGATCGAAATTAGGGAGAAAAAGTGGGTAACATACAACAAATAAAAATGAAATCACTTCTACAGTATGCGTTGCCGCCGTAGTGTAGTAGCAATAGTACAAATATTTTGATAAATGGGGGAAAATGGTTCCAATCAATTTTGATATGGGCTGTAAAATACTAGCTATTGTCAGACCTGTTTGAAATATAGCACAGAGTGGCAAGAGACTGAGCTTTACAACGGCAGTGATCTCCACATATATCAGACACTAGCATCAACCAAACACAGATTAGTCTGGCTGGCTGACAAGGTGCTTCATAGCCACTTTAAAAGCTGCTATCAGCCACAGCCTATCCTGCAATCAATACCCTATTCCCTAGTTTGCTTAAGCAGGAAAATAATATTTACATTTTGTAATTTTATTTAACCTTTAATTAACTAGGCAAGTCAGTTTAGAATATATTCTTATTTTACAACGACGGCCTAACGTGGCCAAACACTCCATTAACCCGGACGACGCTGGGCAAATTGTGCGTCGCCCTACGGAACTCCCGATCACGTCCGGTTGTGTCTCATTTCAGATACAGCCTCCCAGTCTCATTTCAGACACAGGCTCCCAGTCTCATTTCAGATACAGCCTCCCAGTCTCATTTCAGATACAGCCTCCCAGTCTCATTTCAGATACAGCCTCCCAGTCTCTTTTCAGATACAGCCTCCCAGTCTCATTTCAGACGCACCATTAAGGTCTTAAGGCCAGTGCTGAATTTCCTGCAGAGGCTATATGGCTTTCATCAGGCCGGTAACATCAGGTGACATGACACACACACACACTGCACCGGTAGGGCAGGGAAGAGGAGGACGAGGGAGAAATATAATTATCTGGGACTAGGATGGGTGACATGGCACTGGGTTTGATTTGTAATGTTATTCTGCTGCTTCCGTGATAAACTCTCATTTTAGACAGGAGTCTGTTCATTACTACATCCGTAATACCAGCTCTCATTCTAGAATGTAACTAACATGTTTGTTGAAAGGTCAAAACTCTTATCAGAAGCCCTCTATCTGGATGACTTTCTAGATAACATGGTGCCGATACTGCCTGCCCTCAGCAACACTCAGGCAACACTCTGTCTCAACAGGATTAAACCCTCAGCAACACTCTGTCTCAACAGGATTAAACCATCACCAACACTCTGTCTCAACAGGATTAAACCCTCAGCAACACTCTGTCTCAACAGGATTAAACCATCACCAACACTCTGTCTCAACAGGATTAAACCCTCAGCAACACTCTGTCTCTACAGGATTAAACCCTCAGCAACACTCTGTCTCAACAGGATTAAACCCTCAGCAACACTCTGTCTCAACAGGATTAAACCCTCAGCAACACTCTGTCTCAACAGGATTAAACCCTCAGCAACACTCTGTCTCAACAGGATTAAACCCTCAGCAACACTCTGTCTCAACAGGATTAAACCCTCAGCAACACTCTGTCTCTACAGGATTAAACCCTCAGCAACACTGTCTCAACAGGATTAAACCCTCAGCAACACTCTGTCTCAACAGGATTAAACCCTCAGCAACACTCTGTCTCAACAGGATTAAACCCTCAGCAACACTCAGTCTCAACAGGATTAAACCCTCAGCAACACTCTGTCTCAACAGGATTAAACCCTCAGCAACACTCAGTCTCAACAGGATTAAACCCTCAGCAACACTCTGTCTCAACAGGATTAAACCCTCAGCAACACTCTGTCTCTACAGGATTAAACCCTCAGCAACACTCTGTCTCAACAGGATTAAACACTCAGCAACATTTGCACATATGTATGTGTAGAGGGATATTACTTAATCTCTTTGGCTATTACTTCTGAATAAAACTATTTAAAGCTATATAAATACATATTTTACTCAACGGTAGGGTCCCAAAGTGGCAGTGTATTCCCTATGTAGTGCGCTACTTTTGACAATGGGATTGCTACAGTCCTTGAGACCTGAAACCAGTCTGAGAGAAAGAAAGCAACAAGAACTGAATGGGAGCCCAGTGCATATGGACTGCATGTCGGCAGCTTCAATACAATGAGGGAGCATACCTAAATACAAGGGGGAATTGGAATGGGCCCTGGAGCATGGCTTGAATGGACTGCATGTCTACAGTTTCACCATATGACACTATGACCAAGTCTACAGTTTAACCATATGACACTATGACCAAGACTACAGTTTAACCATAGGACACTATGACCAAGTCTACAGTTTAACCATATGACACTATGACCAAGTCTACAGTTTAACTTGTTAGGGATCAAAGGTATATGAAAGAGGAACCGGGAGGGAGTCCTTACTCAAACGAGACCAGACAAAGTGACTGTGTTGGGGGAGTGCCTTTATGCTGACTGTGCTGATGATCCAATGACGTGCAGGTGCGGGTGATTAGAACTCAGGTGACAGTGATCTCTGTGATTGTGTGGTGGTGGAGCCTGGCCGATCCCTGACAGTAACACTGGGTATAATATAATTTCCCATTTCTACATGGTGACCTTTAAAAAGAGGCAAAGAGAGAAAGACAGACGGTTACATCAGTGAGCTTCAGTTCTGAATGGCTCCAGTGGGACGAATGCAGCTGTGAGAACAGCTTTGAGTTAGTGAGCAGACCACAGTCACAGCTACAGTCAGTGTGTGTCTGGGATGACAGTCCAGAAGTTATAGTAGAACCTGGAGCTGTTCTGTCTGGAACTCTCTAAACTCACCCACCTAACAACATGTAATAAATAACACTCTCATTAGAACCATGGAACGATGGAGCAAAGCAGAAAGTACCAGCAGATAGTAACAGGCCAGAGTGGAACATTGGGGGATAGTAACAGACCAGAGTGGAACATTGGGGATAGTAACAGACCAGAGTGGAACATTGGGGGATAGTAACAGACCAGAGTGGAACATTGGGGGATAGTAACAGACCAGAATGGAACATTGGGGATAGTAACAGACCAGAGTGGAACATTGGGGGAAAGTAACAGACCGGAGTGGAACATTGGGGGATAGTAACAGACCAGAGTGGAACATTGGGGATAGTAATAGACCAGAGTGGAACATTGGGGGATAGTAAAAGACCAGAGTGGAACATTGGGGGATAGTAACAGACCAGAGTGGAACATTGGGGATAGTAACAGACCAGAGTGGAACATTGGGGATAGTAACAGACCAGAGTGGAACATTGGGGATAGTAACAGACCAGAATGGAACATTGGGGATAGTAACAGACCAGAGTGGAACATTGGGGGAAAGTAACAGACCGGAGTGGAACATTGGGGATAGTAACAGACCAGAGTGGAACATTGGGGATAGTAATAGACCAGAGTGGAACATTGGGGATAGTAAAGACCAGAGTGGAACATTGGGGGATAGTAACAGACCAGAGTGGAACATTGGAGATAGTAACAGACCAGAGTGGAACATTGGGGAAAGTAACAGACCGGAGTGGAACATTGGGGTATAGTAACAGACCGGAGTGGAACATTGGGGGATAGTAACAGACCAGAGTGGAACATTGGGGATAGTAACAGACCAGAGTGGAACATTGGGGATAGTAATAGACCAGAGTGGAACATTGGGGGATAGTAACAGACCAGAGTGGAACATTGGGGATAGTAACAGACCAGAGTGGAACATTGGGGATAGTAACAGACCAGAGTGGAACATTGGGGGATAGTAACAGACCAGAGTGGAACATTGGGGGATAGTAACAGACCAGAGTGGAACATTGGGGATAGTAACAGACCAGAGTGGAACATTGGGGATAGTAACAGACCAGAGTGGAACATTGGGGATAGTAACAGACCGGAGTGGAACATTGGGGAAAGTAACAGACCAGAGTGGAACATTGGGGATAGTAACAGACCGGAGTGGAACATTGGGGGATAGTAACAGACCAGAGTGGAACATTGGGGGATAGTAACAGATCAGAGTGGAACATTGGGGGATAGTAACAGACCAGAGTGGAACATTGGGGGATAGTAACAGACCAGAGTGGAACATTGGGGATAGTAACAGACCAGAGTGGAACATTGGGGATAGTAACAGACCAGAGTGGAACATTGGGGATAGTAACAGACCAGAGTGGAACATTGGGGGATAGTAACAGACCAGAGTGGAACATTGGAGATAGTAACAGACCAGAGTGGAACATTGGGGATAGTAACAGACCGGAGTGGAACATTGGGGAAAGTAACAGACCGGAGTGGAACATTGGGGGATAGTAACAGACCAGAGTGGAACATTGGGGATAGTAATAGACCAGAGTGGAACATTGGAGATAGTAACAGACCAGAGTGGAACATTGGGGGATAGTAACAGACCAGAGTGGAACATTGGGGGATAGTAACAGACCAGAGTGGAACATTGGGGGATAGTAACAGACCAGAGTGGAACATTGGAGATAGTAACAGACCAGAGTGGAACATTGGGGATAGTAACAGACCAGAGTGGAACATTGGGGGATAGTAACAGATCAGAGTGGAACATTGGGGGATAGTAACAGACCAGAGTGGAACATTGGGGGATAGTAACAGACCAGAGTGGAACATTGGGGATAGTAACAGACCAGAGTGGAACATTGGGGATAGTAACAGACCAGAGTGGAACATTGGGGATAGTAACAGACCAGAGTGGAACATTGGGGATAGTAACAGACCAGAGTGGAACATTGGGGATAGTAACAGACCAGAGTGGAACATTGGGGGATAGTAACAGATCAGAGTGGAACATTGGGGGATAGTAACAGACCAGAGTGGAACATTGGGGGATAGTAACAGACCAGAGTGGAACATTGGGGATAGTAACAGACCAGAGTGGAACATTGGGGGATAGTAACAGACCAGAGTGGAACATTGGGGATAGTAACAGACCAGAGTGGAACATTGGGGATAGTAACAGACCAGAGTGGAACATTGGGGGATAGTAACAGACCAGAGTGGAACATTGGGGGATAGTAACAGACCAGAGTGGAACATTGGGGGATAGTAACAGACCAGAGTGGAACATTGGAGATAGTAACAGACCAGAGTGGAACATTGGGGATAGTAACAGACCGGAGTGGAACATTGGGGAAAGTAACAGACCGGAGTGGAACATTGGGGATAGTAACAGACCGGAGTGGAACATTGGGGATAGTAACAGACCAGAGTGGAACATTGGGGATAGTAACAGACCAGAGTGGAACATTGGGGGATAGTAACAGGCCAGAGTGGAACATTGGGGAAAGTAACAGACCGGAGTGGAACATTAGGGGATAGTAACAGACCAGAGTGGAACATTGGGGGATAGTAACAGATCAGAGTGGAACATTGGGGGATAGTAACAGACCAGAGTGGAACATTGGGGGATAGTAACAGACCAGAGTGGAACATTGGGGATAGTAACAGACCAGAGTGGAACATTGGGGGATAGTAACAGACCAGAGTGGAACATTGGGGATAGTAACAGACCAGAGTGGAACATTGGGGGATAGTAACAGACCAGAGTGGAACATTGGGGGATAGTAACAGACCAGAGTGGAACATTGGGGGATAGTAACAGACCAGAGTGGAACATTGGAGATAGTAACAGACCAGAGTGGAACATTGGGGATAGTAACAGACCGGAGTGGAACATTGGGGAAAGTAACAGACCGGAGTGGAACATTGGGGATAGTAACAGACCGGAGTGGAACATTGGGGATAGTAACAGACCAGAGTGGAACATTGGGGGATAGTAACAGACCAGAATGGAACATTGGGGATAGTAACAGACCAGAGTGGAACATTGGGGATAGTAACAGACCAGAGTGGAACATTGGGGGATAGTAACAGACCAGAATGGAACATTGGGGATAGTAACAGACCAGAGTGGAACATTGGGGGATAGTAACAGACCAGAGTGGAACATTGGGGATAGTAACAGACCAGAGTGGAACATTGGGGGATAGTAACAGACCAGAATGGAACATTGGGGATAGTAACAGACCAGAGTGGAACATTGGGGGATAGTAACAGACCAGAATGGAACATTGGGGATAGTAACAGACCAGAGTGGAATATTGGGGGATAGTAACAAGCCAGAGTGGAATCTCTGAGAATTTATGTTGCCCATAAGGCATTTTATGATAGAGGTAAACCTAATTTCTCCACTGAACTAACATAGATTTGAATTAAAATATTTAAAAATAATAATTGACATTTGGTGAACATTCAGTTTAAAATGGCAGAGCATTAAAACTCTCCCTGTGTGAATTCTTTCTGTGAGTTATTTCGGCACCTCTGGCACTGCAATATCTATTTCCTCCCTAGCACAGAGCAACGACCGGCAGGGCATATAGTACATTATGTTAGCAAACAGCTCTCACAGACCAGCCGCTCTGTCTAACTGGCATGTGTGTGCGTGCGCACGTGTGAATGTGTGTGTCTATACTCTTCTCACCACTCAGCCCAGCGGGAATAGTAGCCATCTGCAGACTGATTATGTGGGTCATGAGAGAAAACACTTCTTATCTGAGGAATTCACAACCTTACAGCTAGGTTTGAATAGCGGGAACCGTGTTACCGAGATTTAATGAGATTTCCCGCCCAAACCCACTCCCTTTTCCAGGGATAAATAACTGAGAAACCGGTAAATTATTATACATTATTTCTATGACCTGAAATGGAACTGTTAAATGGGCCTTTTTTGCAATGTCTAAATCTGGCATCTCCACGGCCTTCTCTCTGCTATCTGCATGATGAATCATCAACACTCAGGGTGGGGACAGACAGCTCATCTCAGCATGGAGCGCAGTTCACAATGCATGTAGACCTATATCATCATAGTCACTCTTTATCTTGTGACAGGTAGGCCTGCATTTGCTGCAGCATAGCCTATGCTACACTGATATAAGGACGAAATGCGTGTCTAATTTACACATCACCATCTGGCTTTCAGCGGTCAACTCTAAATCTGATATATATTTTGTTTTTCAGCTGCTGCAGTTACTCGAATATCTTTGCTTTAAATCAGTGCACATGCGAGCACTTTCTCGCAGTTTTTCTCTCTCCCAAAATAGACAATCCTGTTCAAGATTGATTTATATATAGATAGATGTCCTAGCCTACTTCCTGCAGGTTATACATTCAATGTAGTATAAGCCTTATAATAAACTAATTAAATCTGATTCTACTGCTGGCATCAGTTACCTGATGTGCAATACAGTTCCGTGTAGTCATGGCTCTACGTAGTACTGTGCGCCTCCCATAGTCTGTTCTGGACTTGGGGACTGTGAAGACCCATGGGTGTGCATGGGTGACTGTGTGCTAGTGACTGTGTGCTAGTCTTTTAAACAGACAGCTTGGTGCTTTCAACAATACCTCTGACAAATACAAGCAGTGATGAAGTCGATCTCACCTCCACTTTCTGCCAGTAGAGATTGACATGCAAATTATTAATGTATACTCTCTGTCTACATCCAAGGGCCATCCCTGTTCTGAGCCAATTGCAATTTTCCTAAGTCTCTCTTTAAGGCACCTGACCACATGACTGAACAGTAGTCCAGGTGTGACAAAACTAGGGCTTGTAGGACCTGCCTTGTTAATAGTGCTGTTAAGAAGGTAGAGCATTGCTTTATTATGGACAGACTTCTCCCCATCTTAGCTACTGTTGTATCAATATGTTTTGACCATAACAGTTTACAATCCAGGGTTACTCCAAGCAGTTTAGTCACCTCAACTTGCTCAATTTTCACATTATTTATTACTAGAGGTTTAAGGTTTAGTGAATGATTTGTCCCAAATACAATGCTTTTAGTTTTTGAAATATTTAGGACTAACTTATTCCTTGCTACCCATTCTGAAACTAACTGCAGCTCTTTGTTAACCTATTAGGAAGCGGCAGCAGAGGTGACGGTTTTGGAGAAACTAGGATATGCACATAATTAATACTATTGAAAAGAACACTCTGAAGTTTCTAAAACTGTTAAAATAATGTATTTGAGTATAACAGAACTGATATAGCAGGCGAAAACCCGAGGAATCTCTGTCCAGAATCTTTTTTTTTTGTGACATTTCCTCACTTGGAATGGCTCCCTATGGGATTTTCAGTAAAATAGCTCCCAGGTTGCAGTACCTATGCTTTCCACTAGATGTCCACAGTCTTTAGACAGGGTTTCATGCATTTATCTTGGAACAGAGCCTTATAGAAGAAGAATTTGTAAGAGGACCCAGGAAGTCAATATAATTTTCGGTGCGCGAGACGTTGAGCGCGTTCCTCTTTATTTTCCTTTTATATCGTTTAGGATACTATCCGTGTGAAATATAAAACTAATATAGATAAAAGGATACCTAAGGATACATTATAAATGATGTTTGATTTGTTTGGGCAAAGTTGATAGGTATAATTTGAACGCTTTCTCTTCACTGTACAACGGGCGACTCGACGGTGGACTTTATGAACATAATGAACCAACCAAACAGAGATTTATGGATATAATAAATGACTTTTTCTAACAAAAGAAACATGGATTGTCTTGCTTGGGCACTTCGGATTGCCCTCAGCAGAAGATCATCAAAGGTAAGGGATTTATTTTAGCTCTTATATGTGTTTTGTGAGACCCGAGCTGGTTATGGATTTATGCTAATGCATAAATATGAGAGGTGCTATCCTCAAACAATCAAATGTTGTGCTTTCGCCGTAAAGCCTTTTTGAAATATGACAACGCTGTGATATTGCCAAGACTCTGAACTTTTGATTAGTATGCACCACTTGTATATTGATCAATGTTTAATAATTCAACTTTTGGATTTTGAATTTGGCGCCCTACATTTCCCCGGGTAGTGTCGGGAATGATCCCTAAGAGGTTTTAAGTGATGCAGTCATTTCAGTAGCTGTTGTAGTTGACGTGTATAGTGTTGAGTCATCCGCTTACAGACACACTGACAGAGGCTTCCATTAAAGAACACCCTCTGTGTTCTGTTAGACAGGTAACTCTTTATCCACATTATAGCAGGGGGTGTAAAGCCATAAAAGTTTTTCCAGCAGCAGACTATGATTGATAACGTCAAAAGCCGTACTGAAGTCTAACAAAACAGCCTCCACAATATTCTTATCATCTCTCAGCCAATCATCAGTCATTTGTTTAAGCTCTGTGCTTGTTGAATATCATTCCCTACAAGCGTGCTGAAAGTCTGTTGTCAATTTGTTTACAGTAAAATATAAACCCCACCACTACCCCAGTTTCTTCCTTCAGGGGATATAGCATATCGTACTCATTGCCTGTAGGTATTTTATCATCTTCATATGATACTGAAGGAGCAGAAATCCAAGACTATGCTGTAATAATCATTTCTAATGAATGGTTTATACATGGCTAAAGGAACACGTGGTGTTTCCTTTCTGAACTGTTGAAAGCGAATGAAGCCACAAGAGGAGAAAGAGGAGGTACGCACGCCACACAATATTAAGGGAAATATAATGAAAAGTAGCCTATTAACTAAGTGTACAAAACATTTTGGACACTCAGTGTATATGCATCAGCCTACTAATTATAAAAATGTAAAATAGTCCCAAATTATATAAAAGTAATTCCAAACAAATTGGTAGCCTATAATTGTTACTTTATAGGCTGCATGTCGTTCAACTGCATCACGTAAACTCTCCTAGCTTCATGGTTTGCACGAGGTGTGCAATTCCAGTCCCCACAGTGACTGTCGTACGTACATATCCCAACCAGAAGCCATGGATTACAGGCAACATCCGCACCGAGCTGAAGGCTAGAGAAGCCGCTTTCAAGGAGCGGGACACTAATCCGGGACGATTATGCCCTCAGATGAACCATCAAACAGGCAAAACATCAATACAGGATTAAGATTGAATCATATTACACCGGCTCTGACGCTTGTCGGATGTGGCAGGGCTTGCAAACTATTAAGGACTACAATGGGAAACACAGCCGCAAGCTGCCCAGTGACGCGGGCCTACCAGACGAGCTAAAGGCCTTTTATGCTCGCCTCAAGGCAAGCAACACTGAAGCATGCATAAGAGCACCAGCTGTTCCGAACGACTGTGTGATCACGCTCTCTGTAGCTGATGTGAGCAAGACTTTTAAACAGGTCAACATTCACAAGGCCGTGGGTCCAGACGTATTCCCAGGACGTGTAGTCTGAGCATGCGCTGACCAACTGGCAACTGTCTTCACTGACATTTTCAACCTCTCCCTGACCGAGTCTGTAATACCTACATGTTTCAAACAGACCACCATAGTCCCTGTGCCCAAGGAAGCGAAGGTAACCTGCCTAAATGACTACCGCCCCGTGGCATTCACGTCGGTAGCCATGAAGTGCTTTGAAAGGCTGGTCATGGCTCACATCAACACCATCAACCCGGAAACCCTAGACCCACTCCAGTTCACATACCGCACCAACAGATCCACAGATGACGCAATCTAAATCGCACTCCAAACTTCCCTTTCTCAGCTGGACAAAAAGAACACCTATGTGAGAATGCTGTTCATTGACTACAGCTCAGTGTTCAACACCATAGTGCCCAAAAAGCTCATTACTAAGCTAAGGACCCTGAGACTAAACACCTCCCTCTGCAACTAGATCCTGGACTTCCAGACGGGACGCCCCCAGGTGGTAAGGGTA